>JAGFNQ010000753.1:309883-755645 GCA_024364735.1 Boesenbergia rotunda
TTGGCTAAATCGCCCAAGACTATTGATAAATGCGATCTTGTCCTACCTTTCCAACTATTGGAATATGCCTATAGTTAGGCTCGATCCAATTGAGCTAACTAGTTACTCAATCTAATTGAGCTCAATCTAACCCAAGCGTGATAGGCGGGACCAAGGTTGTCCCTCCGCATCATACCAAGATTAAATGCATTACTCTGCTTTGGCAGATTCAATAATCGCATATGATCATGGTAGTGATGGGTATCAAGGCTCGTTAGGCATATACGAGTTGATTTCGATTTAGATCTAATCTAATCGATGATGTGCATCGTATCAAGGCATTTATTAAATCTAATTTAACCTAAATGTGTACTAGGTGCACATCAAAATGTGGTTCCCACATTACATGTGCATCACATACACTCATGTATATTCTATTCTATACTAACATGCATCACATACATATAAGCAAAAATAAAATATACAAGAAAATTAAGTGTGATTAGTCATGGCCCTACTAAGATCTTCTCAAGCCAATGAGAAGATCTTTTGGTCAACCTAGGGTCTAGGCAGCAGCTTCTCCAAGCTCCTCCTTCCAGAACCCTATGTGTTGTCGGCTTGCTTCCCACGAGTCCGTCTTCTCCAGAATTGCCTTCATCTTTGATTTTGTACATTACAAAATTTATACTCGAGTTACATTCGAGTCTTAAACTAATTTTAACAGAAAAAAAACCGACACGCAGGTCGCAATCACAATACAACACCCACAACACAAATAACGGCACGCAGGCCGTAATATGAATTACACACATATTTTAATCTAATTAAAATAGGGTTTTGGGCCATGATCATCACACTTCTGTACATAATTCAAAATTATGTAATTTTATAAATTTTATATAATTTTTCTACTGATTTTTAGAATTTTTCCGAGTCACAACTCCGCGGCGGTCCCGGTAAGCGAGTTTCGGGCGTAATCGCGAGACAAGGCCCCTTGCGGGGTTAGGGGCAGCGCCCCTACTCGTGAAATAACCTTCACGAGTGTCTTCTTGCGACTATACAACCCCTTAACCCGCTGTCCCAAAAACCATTTGGGCGAAACTTGCCGTTTCGGAGAAGTTTTTCTCGGTGGCAAAGTCAACAAGTGCTTCGCACTCGTCGCTTTGCCTCTACGAGAAAAATTACTCAAAAATCCTAAAATTTAGAAAAATTACAGAAGCAAATATTTATCTAAATTTTGTATCTAATACAAAAAAAAATAAAAACAAAACGAGCACAAGCTTCGCTCGTGGCTCTGATACCACTGTAGGGTTTTTCGAGCCACGAAAACCGCTTTTTCGCGTCGCAGAAACCCCGAAAGCCCCAATAGCAAGGATCCGAACGAAGAAAGTCATTTCAAAAATTACGAGTGCTCATTTACATGCTTCAAAACCCGATCTACTCCTAGATCTAAAGAGGGATAAACATTTTACCTTTGATGCGTGCCCCGTTTAATCCCGTTCGCTCCTTTTGGATGTCGAATCTCTAGGACGTCAAGTGCCGTCCCTCTAGAAGTATCCACGCGAACAAAAGTAGATGGAGGAAATCCTTTAGGTGTGCTAGCACCTTGTAGGATTCGGCCAAGAGGAGAAGAAGAAGAAGAACTCCAACAATTGGAGAGAAAGAAGAGAAGACACACTTAGAGGGAAAAAAATGAAACAAAACCCACTTTTTGTTCTTCCATGGTGGCCGGCCACTTAATGGCCATTAATGGCCATTAAGTGGCCGGCCATAATGGCCACTAATGGCCATTAGGTGGCCTTCCTTAACCCCCTTTCAATTTGAATTCAAATTCAAATGGGGGGGAAACCAAGCCAAGTCATCACTTGGTCAAGTCAAGGTGAGGTGGCCTTTTGGTCAAGTCAAACTTACCTTTTATGGAATTTTCATATTTAGTCAAGTCAAACTTGACTCCATTTCTTCTCCCATGTCAAGTCTAACTTGAAGTGGAACCAAGTCAAGTCAAACTTGATTTGGATTTGGGTCAAGTCAAACTTGCCTTTTATGGACTTTCCATATTTAGTCAAGTCAAACTTGACTCCATTTCTTCTCTCATGTCAAGTCTAACTTGAAGTGGAACCAAGTCAAGTCAAACTTGATTTGGATTTGGGTCAAGTCAAACTTGCCTTTTATGGACTTTCCATATTTAGCCAAGTCAAACTTGACTTCAATTTTTCTCCATCTATTTGTTCTTTGCGTGTGACCCTATAGGTTCTTGTAACGTTGGCAATGCTTCTAACCTCTTAGAAACATAAGCAATGAGTGGTATCTAGCAACACATCATTGCTACCCAAGTTACAAGAATGTTGAGATCCAACATCACCAATGTGACTACTAATTATGACTTTCATAATATGTGACAATGTCCTTCTATCGTCGATATCTAGATTGATCTTATATGAAGCATAGACCGTGTCATCCTCCAATCAATCTATGTGTCTTGAACTCCAAGTAGACTCACTATAATCAAATAAGCTCAATATCTCATATTGCCTTATTTGGGCATGGCCATGCACTTAGTGATCTTACTCTATCAAGACTATGATATCTCTCCCGTCATATAGGAGGGATAGATCCCATCTACATCACTCATATCCCTCCGCATAATTTGTTACATACCCAGTAATCGCCTTTATAGTCCACCCAGTTACGGGTGACGTTTGACGAAACCAAAGTACATAACTCCTTATGTAGGGAACTATGGTGACTTCAGGTCTAAGGACTAATAGTCATACTAATAGTCACATGAGAAACTATATGACACTCATATAACGATCCATGATACTTTCTCATGGTGGGTCATTCAGTATACATTCTCTAATGTATACCCATGTGTCAACTTGATATCTCATATCCATGACTTGTGAGATCAAGTCATCATGTTGACCTACATGCTAGTCTCTATGCATTAACATTGTCCTTGAATGTTGATACTTGACTAGGAATAATTAAGAGTAGTGTTCTCTATATCATCTCACTATCGATTCAACTAATCGATTGATATAGATAAGAACCTTCTACTCAAGGACGTTATTATACTAAGTTATTTGGCACCAATACACATAAGTACAATAACCATAAGAAATGCCTTTATATATAAGAACTATATATACAAGAATATGATACAATGAGTCCAAAAAGTAATCATCATATGATTGGCTCTAGGGCTCTCACTAACAGAACGATACTTTACTTCATTTTACGAAATTCAAATACTTTAGCATTTGATATGCGAGTAGGAATATATAAAAAAAATTATTATTGTAACTATTAAAGTAAAGGAAACCGATTTTATCTTGTGTGCTTCTCTCTGCATATATTTGTGAATTGAAAAAAAAAACTAGTTTTGTACTGGTTTTGTCAGTTTTGTACTGACTGTGTTGTTTTTTTTCAATTCCAGATGTTGCATGAGATCAGTACCATGAGTCGTTACCATGGGCGGAGTCGTGAGCTGATGGAGCAAATAGAAGAGGTAGAGTATAGTCCGGTACTTGGGATCCAAGGTAATATGGGGAAATTGGACCGACTATTTTGGAAACTCGAGCAGGAAGAGTTTCCAATCATGGATGACTATAGGATTGGAGCACTGCTTCGTTCATTGCCCAAGCGTGTGAGAGAAGTTACTTATCAGATTTGGGGGCAGCATGAATGCTGGATCTCATATACGGAGTTATGTAAGCAGCTTCTTCGCCATGAGTTTTTGGAGGATCTGGGGGACTCTAAGGAAGATCCCGAGATGTTCGAGGAGGATCCCGAGATATTCAAGGAGGATCCCGAGATGTTCGAGGAAGATCCCGAGATGATCGAGGAAGATCCCGAGATGCTCGAGGAAGATCCCGAAATGCTCAAGGAAGATCCCGAGATACTCGAGGAAGATCCCGAGATGTTCGAGGAAGACCCCGAGATGCTCGAGGAAGATCCCAAGATGCCCGAGGAGGTTCCGATGGAAACGGTAGAAGATCCCGAGGCAGGCCGAGGGGAGATGAACGAGGGAGTGATAGTCACCGCCATGATATTTTTCATTATGGGCATGATGGCAACCCATCTAGTTCATTGAGATCGGATAGTTTTTGTATATGAACTTATAAGGTCTAATAAATAAAGTTGTGTTAAAAAAAAAAGGGGGTGATCCAAGGTTTCAAAAAATCAAGCAGGAGATGCTAGAAGGAAAGGGCGATGGTTTTCGTATCACCGACGGGGGAGTACTCTACCTTAGGGATCATCTATGTATCCCTAATGATCCGGAGCTGCGGAGAGCAATATTAGTAGAAGCTCACGGAACCCCTTATTCGATGCATCCGGGACCCACCAAAATGTATCAAGATCTGAAGGAGAAATTCTGGTGGTCCGGCATGAAGGGGGATGTGGCTCAGCATGTTGGCACTTACCTGACCTGCCAACGAGTGAAGGCAGAGCACCAGCGACCTAGAGGAGTTCTGCAGCCACTTCCGATTCCGGAATGGAAATGGGAAGATATCTGTATGGACTTTATTTCAGGACTTCCCAAGACTACAAATGGATATGATGCGGACTTTATTTCAGGACTTCCCAAGACTACAAATGGATATGATGCGATATGGGTAATTGGGGACAGATTGACGAGGTCTGCTCATTTCCTAGGAATCAAGATGACTTATTCGATTGAGCAACTAGCTCAATTATATGCTAAGGAGATAATCAGACTTCATGGAGTTCCCAAGACCATCATCTCAGATAGGGATGGTCGCTTTACCTCACACTTTTGGGAGTGCGTCCAGAAGTCTCTCGGCACTAAATTACGATTCAGTACAGCTTTTCACCCTCAGACTGACGAGCAAACTGAATGAGTGAATCAAGTGCTGGAGGACATGTTGCAGGCTTGTGCCCTGGATTTCAAAGGGAGTTGGTGTCGATATCTATGTTTAGCGGAATTTGCTTACAATAATAACTACCAAGCTACTATCGGAATGGCACCTTACGAAGCCTTGTACGGGAGGAGATGTAGGTCTCCGATCTGTTGGTATGAAGGTGGTGAAAAGAAGGCGATGGGGCTCACGGCGGATCTCATCGACGACACCACCCGAGCTATACAGAACATTCGACGACGGATAGAAGCTGCTCAGAGCCGGCAGAAGAGTTATGCAGATGTTCGGCGTAGGCCACTGGAATTCGATATTGGGGATCTGGTATTCCTCAAAGTGGCTCCTATGTAAGAGGTAACGAGATTCGGGAAGAAAGGAAAACTAAGTCTGCGTTATGTGGGACCGTACCCGATACTGGAAAGAGTCGGCAAGGTGGCATATGAGCTAGAGCTGCCTCAAGAGATGTCGGCTATCCATAACGTGTTCCATGTGTCGATGCTCAAGAAGTGTATTCTAAACACAGATAAGGTGATCGAGCCACAGACAGTGCAAGTTCAGGAGGACCTAAGTTTTGAAAGCCGACCTATCCAGATCTTGGATCAAGAAATCAAAAAGCTAAGGAACAAGGAGGTACCTTTAGTCAAGGTCCTATGGCAAATTCAAAGGTTCGAGGAAGCTACCTGGGAACGCGAGGACGAGATGAGACGCAAGTACCCGGAGCTATTCTAAGTTCGAGGACGAACTTTCACGAGGTATAGGGGATTGTAACGACCCGGAATATTTTCGTAATATTTTCTTTAAAAATATTGACCATGCCTAGATAGATTCTCGAGGAACATAGGGACACTAGTATAAACCTTAGCATGATTATCCATGATTCTCGATATAGAATAAGAAGCTAAGTACTAATGGGCCTTACATGGACTTTTCTAGTACCATGGTTATTAGGGGATCTTAGGAAAAATTTAATATAAATAGAAATGGGTTTAAATTAGGAATATTAGCATGGCTATTGGTAGGCCTTAGGGGGCATTGCCGAAAATAAAAGGAAAAAAATAGAATAAAATAAAATAAAAATAAAGTGCAAGCACCAAGGATTGAACTTTGGACCTAGTGTAACACCATGCATGCACTAACCAATTCACCTAGCAAGGGAGTGCTAGTAGAGAATGAAATGGATTTTGGTTAAGGCTTACGGAAGTGAAGAGTCATCAAGAGAAGAGGCACCATGACCCTTCACTTGCCCCCTTTCAAGTAATATAAAAGAGTAGATGAGAAAGGAAGAGGCATTGGAGTTACTCTTTTTCTTCTCTTCTTCCACCAAGGCTATTCCTCTCCTTCTTCTTTCTTCTTCTAGCTGAAACCCACAAGGGTTTGGTTTCCTTAGAAAAGCTTCACAAAGGACTCCATCTTGAAGATCCAAGGCTTTCTACAAGGCTACAAGGGCTAAGGAGAAGTTTAGGGTCAAGAAGGTTTCTTTTTATTTCTATTCAAGGATTATATCCAAGATAAGGAAAGGTAAGACTCCCTCACCTGTGGTATAATAGTTTATGTTTTTTATCAAGATTTAAGATGTTGTTTGGGATTTATGTTGAGAAAACAAAGGATTAGGGCTACTAAGATTTTCGGCCAAGCATGTTTTGGGGCTAAGATGATGTTGAAAACCCCTCCTATGTTTCCTAATGTTTACTCATGATAAGTTAAGTATAAAAGTATGATTTTAGAAATTTTGTAGCACCCTAAAACTCCTTTAGGGTTTCGGCCACCATCAAGGTACCATGGTTGGATTTAAAATTCAACCCTTCAAGCATGGTTAGTATGTTCTCTATGATATATGGGTATTAATGGTGACTTATATGAATTTTCCTATGGACTTATTACCCTTCTAGGGTTTCGGCCCATGCATGATTTAGGGTTAGGACTTAGGGTTAAATCCAATCAAGGATTCAAATGATTTTCTATGGCATGGTATGTATTGTATTGGATGTTAATCATGACCTATGTGAATTTTCCATGGACTCATGCATGGTCCTTTAGGGTTTCGGCCAAGACCCTAATCTAGGGTTTGGATTGGGTTAAGGTCTCAAGGATACTTGTTTATAGGTTACTATGATGTAAGTATATGGTTAAGCATGATGTAAGGATCTTTATGTTACTAAAACCCTAGCCTTATGTGTTATGTATCATGACTTTGTATGTTTAGGTTATATGTTATGTTTTACTCATGAATATTTAGACCATATACCATGAACATATGTAATTGATGTAGGGGTCTGTTAAATAGAATAATTCATATAGGATGTTAAATGCCTATAATAGATATATGTGCATGAAGGTCTATGTATGTTCTATGATGAATGCCATGAACCTAAGTACTGTAGAATGCCATGAACCTAAGTAGTATGTATCATGTTCATATGTATCTTACCCATGCATGCTCTATGATGGATACTAGGATTATGTATGCTAGATGAAATGTACCATGTATGAAATGCATGTTTATCTTATGTACCATAATCATGCAAGCTTTATGAACCAAGATAATGTTTATGCCTGGAGGCATGATTATGTATGTATGTCTTGTTTTATGAATAAAAAAGATGAATGAAAATAATATTTATGCCTTAAGTACGAATGATAAGTATGAATGATGAAGGTATAATGATGTTATGAATTAAGTATGTATGATGAAATGCCAAGCATGTTTATGTCATGTTGCATGTAACAAGATTATGTTTATGTCCTAAGATATGTTAAGTATGTCTATGAATGATAAAGCATGCAAAGTTATTTTACTTTATGAATGGGCGTGTACCGGACCGAAGTAAGGGTCCAAGGGATGGACACCTTAAGAACGCCTCGGTTCTGGACTACCGTAGCTGTCCACGGTTCTGGGACTACCGTAGCTGTCCAACAGGGATGGGCACCTTAAGAACGCCTCGGTTTTTGGAACTACCGTAGCTGTTCCTACCCTAGTAGGTCGAGGCTAGCTACCTCGTATTTACTTAGGGATGCGTGCTTATGATGTATGTATGTGGTACAAGCCGGGGACCCCAATGATGTTATGAATATGTTTAAGTATTTAAAAGTATGATTTTCAATTAAGCATCCTTATGTATATGCATTTGACTCATGCATTCATTCATGTTATGCATTATGCCATGATAAGTATGTTTTATGCTTATGTCCATGATAAGAATTATGTCATGATAAGTATGTTTCACGCTTATGTTATGTTAAGAATTATGCCATGAAAAGTATGTTTTATGTTTATGTTTATGTTAAGAATCATGATGTGCTAAATGTTCATATGCTTATGATTTATGTTAAGAATATGCTTATATTTTATGTACAGAATTATGTTATGTCAAATGTTTTATATGTTTATGTTTATGTGACGCATGGTTTTTAGTGAGTAGGAAAGGGTCTTACTAAGCCTATGCGCTTACAGTTTTATTTCCTTATACGTCAGATCAAGCAAGAAGTTACTAAGGGAAGCACCAGGAGTGGGAAGAGCGTGTGTGTGGCAGTGACATGGCAGAAAGAAAAGTTTTGATATTATACTTTGTCACATGTTCCATATTTTGCAAGTCTCATGCTATACTTAGGATGGTTTTCTCAAGAAAAATTATACACTTGCTACTTATGTTGCCTAATGGGTGACTTATGTGAATTTTATGTCATGATACTAAGTATGATGTTAATACGCTAAGATCCCATGTCACCAAATTTAGGAAGGGTAGTTAAGACATGTATTCATGATTCGAGAGCTAGGTGCATGTATGCATAAGTTGTAAATGTTTCCGCTGCATTACGATATTTTCATGCTTATGTATGTTAGCGTAACGCCGTCTCTCGCCACACCGTAAGGTGTGGGAAAAAGACGGGCGTTACAGCTTTATGGTAGAAATCTTGTTTATAAGGTCAAGCTTATGTAACTTTCTACCGTGCTATGAATTTTTGACATTTGGTATCATAGCGAGGTTGATTTATATATATGAATTGAAATAGTATGCTATTACCTATCGACTTGTGAATATATGTTGATATTATATCTAGTCGTTTGACGCCTTACTAAGAATGATGAAGATAAATAACTTATATTTGCAATGAATAGTATGTTTCAATCTTGTTTGCTATGAATGTGAAAAGTCAATCTGCGTACTCTAGATAGCTACCTAAACTTGTGCGACGTTTGCTTGTCAAAAAAATATGTTGATGCTTATTTCAGTCTTGAAACGACGGGCATGTATTAATTATGATTTGTATGCAATAATTTCTTTTTGTTAAATGTGGGAACGTTCTGTTTTGAATGGTAATGTGATTATGTCTTGTAAATTATGTTGATGGCAATTAATGACATAATGAATTGCTAAATATAAATCGATGTTGCATAAGTTATTTCTTAATGTAGTAGTATGAATAATATTATTCATTAAGATAAATGTCATATGTGATTAATGTGCCTTAGTAAATTATTTACCATAATTATATTAGGAAACAATCTCCATATTATCTTGATTAATTGATGATTTAATTGTTGACTTCATCATCTTGTTATTTAAGGCATCAATGAATTACGATATCCTTAATTTACTTTTAAATCATGATTATTGTTTTTATGTATATAATTATGGTATGCATGATTGAAAGCATGACATAAATACATTAAATTTAATGTGTGGCTCTTATTTATTTTCATGATAAGTCGGCCCAACGGAAGATTTATCAATTAAATAAATAGGAATAATGAAATCACACTTATGTTTCATTCTTAAATTAAAATCAATAATTGGCCCAACTGGAAATTATTATTTATTGAATGCAATTTATTATAATATGAATTTGTCTTCTTCCCAATGGTGAGGTGAATTCAACTATAATTATGCTAATGTTCATATGAAGAAAATTTTCGTGCATTTGTTACAATCAACCCAACGAAAGGTTGTAATGTTTTCTATTTTTTCGATGGATAATGTATGCCATTATACTCCATCATAATTTGGCACTAATATAATGTCTATTGTAGTCTGAATTTATTTTCTGCTCAACAGTAATATAAATTCAATTCTATAATTACATTAAAGTGTAACTGAGAAATTTTATGTACATTTATCGTAATTGACCCAACGAAAACTTATGATATTTGGCTAATTTCTCGATGAAAAACTTATGTAATTACTTTTCATACTTTAGCGTTAATGCATAAAGTAGAAAGCTTAAATATGTTTTGTAGTCGGCCCAACGGAAGGTTGCACAAATATATTATTTCTCAGTAAATGTGTTTGTTTTCCCCATTAAAGTGTACTTCTTTAATCGTTTATGTCTTATGATTATGATTGCTAATGAGCATGATTTAACTTTGTGATTACAGCTTCGATTACGAGCCAAATCGCATCCATTGAAACTCTGATGGGTAGCAATTTTAAGAAATGGAACGAATAGATTCGCCTAGTCCTGGGCGTTATGGACCTTGATTATGCCTTACGGGTTGATAAACCTACCCCACTTTCAAACACTAGCACTCAAAATGAAAAGTCTGCTTATGAAAAGTGGGAAAGGTCCAACCATTTGTCACATTTGATGATGAAAGGTTCCATATCGTTGAACATTCGAGGAGGCATGCCTGATTCTGAGAATGCTAAGAACTTCCTTGATTCAGTTGTGGAGCAATTTCAGAGTTCTTCTAAAGCACTTTCTACCACAATGATCATCAAAATGGTAACTTCTAAGTATAACGGCCTTGGTGGTGTTCGTGGGCATATCCTAAGAATGAATGATATGGCTACTCAGCTTAAGGCCATGGACATAGAGATCTCTAAGGGCTTTCTCATTCATTTCATTATAATATATCTTTCTTCTTAGTTTGGTCCTTTCAAGATCTTATAATACTCAGAAGGAGAAATGGAAAATGAGTGAACTGATCAGTATGTGTGATCAGGAAGAAGAAAGACTTAAGGTTGAGACTCCTGATAATGCCCACTTTACCACTCAACGATAGGGCAAGAAAAGAAAAGAGCATAGTAAGGATAAAAGACATGTGAAGAAAAAGAATGATGGGAATAAGGTAAAGACTTCAGGTTCCAAGACTCGCAAATGTAACTTTGGTCGTGAGCTTACTCATTTTTAGAAGGATTGTCCAAAATTCAAGGAGTGGTTAGCTAAAAAGGGTAAAATGTCTAATTATGTTTGTTATGAATCATTTCTTGCAAATATTCCTATTGATACATGGTGGATTGATAGTGGTGTTTCTATACATACTTGTTCATCGTAGGGATTTCGGTCCGCGAGGAAGCTAAATAAAGGAGAACACAATGTTTTGATTGGAAATGCAAATAATGTTCCAGTTCAAGCCATAGGAACTCTCCCTTTGTTTTTCGAGAGTGGTTTCAAACTAGATTTATTTGATACTGTTTATATTCCCAGTATTACAAGAAACCCTATTTTAATTTCTTGACTTGTCACTCATGGTTATTCTGTCTTGTTTGAAAATAAAGGTTTTTGTAAGATGTGTATGCTGAAAGATTTGCTTCTTTTATATATGATCATCTTCATTTTGAAAAGAGAAACACAACTACTCTAGGTGCTTGTTTATATTAGTACATGCATAAAAGTCCATTACTTTGCATTGTAGATAACATGGTGTGTGGTGTCACACGGAAGATCATGTTATCAGTTCCTTGCCTAGTGTAAGTAGAGGCTCACAGCCGAGATGGAATTGGACAAACCATCGGGATGGTTGTAGTGTAATTAGGTGTGATTTGTCTTGACCATAGAATTACACTAGTGTGCTTTGAGTACATTGAGCAGGACCAAAACCAGAGGTTATTCAATTTCTACTGACTTGATAATTAGATAGGACCTCAGATTTTATTATGGAGTACTATTCCTAAATCCCGATAAAATAACAGGCACATATTATTAATTACTATTTCTTTGATTTACCAATGGACGAGATCTATTCTGTTAGATCGATAGACCCGGTAAGTTGGGAGATAATATTAATAATATGGTGTGCCATTGATTATTGACAGAATTCGTATCCTGTTGAGTCTGGATTGTTGGTGCAAGATGCATCAGTGATGTCCTCCTCTAAGTATTTCAATGTTTGACAATATGCTTAAGTCAGTGAGACATTGAACAAGAGAAGGGTTAGTCAAAAAAAAGTAAGTAAGTCCTAGTTAACCTAGGCACCAAGTCCTGGTTCTAAGAATTGGGCACTAAGACCTGGTGAGTGAAGCTGGGCACTAAGTCCTGGCCGAGGGTTGGGCACCGAAGACCTGGTTCAAGGAATTAGGCACTAAGTCCTGGCCGAGAGTTGGGCACCGAAGACCTGGTTCGAGGAATTGGGCACTAAGTCCTGGCCGAGGGCTGGGCAAAAGTCCTGACAAGTGAAGTCAGGCACGAAGTCATGGTCCGAGGGATTGAGCAACTTAGCTGAGTGACGACTAAGGTTAGAAGTAGAGACAGGTTGAGGGTCGGACGTCTCGAGATCCGAGAGTATCGAAGGCTAAGCAAAAGTCCACCCGAATGGACTGGGTGGCAACCGTCTCTTGAGAGGAGTAGGTTGAAGGCGCATTCCCGGGGCTGGGAACTTAGGCGTCGGTTCGACCTAGGGTTTCGCTGAAATCCGAAGTCAGAACCATTTCGTTAAGGCTAGAATTGTATGTGTATTTGCCTTGTATTTATGTATCTTGCAAGTACCTAAAAGTGAAGACAAAGCAGACACACAACCAAACAAACGAGGCTGGAAAAGGGCTCCTGGGCACCCCCATTGAAGGAGGCGCCCTAATGAACCCAGGCGCCTCATTGAAGCAGGTGCCTATGTTCAATGAGGCGCCTCAATGGTCCAGGGTGCTCTGGTCAAGATCGTTATCGGCTGCTGCAAGTTCGGCGCAGAGATAAGCTTTGACCAAGCTGTATGAGGCGCCCCCTTCAACACAGGCACCCCAATGAAGCCTATAAAAGGGGCTTCGACCCCTCAACTCGAGACACAACTTTACGAAACCATTCTAAGCTTCCCAAGTGACGATAAATCGCTATCGACGAAGCTCTACGACCAGGAGGCTCCAGGAGGAAGTGCGCGGCACTTCGGAGATACAGATCGGCCGAGTCTTCAATTCTTTTTGTTCGGTTTGAATTTACATTCTGCATTTCAATTTATCTATCTTTGTGATTGTAAATCTTGCACTGTAAGACATGTTTCTTCGCCTCCGGAAAGTCCAGAAAGGAGACCATTAGTGGACGGGCGTTCCCATGCTCACGCCTTGGATGTGTTGGATCGAGAGAAACGATAGAGGGGGGGTGAATATCGTAAAACGTTCGGATTATAGTTAGAGAAATTACGCAGCGGAAGAAATAAACAATCAACGCGAACACAATATGCTTCAGTGTTCTTTGGAATCTCCAGCCCAGACTGGATGATTATTCACATGTCCACCTGAGTTTTCAGGTGGACCTCCATTCGACTTTTCCAGTAGGAAAAGTCTTCTCCATTGAAAAGTGGAGGTCTGGCTATGCTGAATCCTTCTTGCATGGCCATTAAGGATTTTATCTGAAAAAGAGAGAAGAGAAAGAAAAACTTTGTCCCAAGACTTGGTCTTGGATTAGTAGTGCGGGATAAAGAAAATTAAATATCGAGGGGAGTTGCACCGGTCTCGATTAACGATAAGAATTCGAAAAAAATAAGAAATAATTTTATGAAAATCCGAAAAATTCTCAAACTGGTGGTTGCACCAAATTTGAGCTTCCCCGCTCTGATACCACTTGTTTGATCGAGAGAAACGATAGAGGGGGGGTGAATATTGTAAAACGTTCGGATTAGAGTTAGAGAAATTACGCAGTGGAAGAAATAAACAATCAACGCAAACACAAGATCTTTTACTTGGTTCGGAGTCGTGGTCGGCTCCTACTCCAAGGCCCACGGTCGTTGACTGTTTACTGCGGGCAATTCTATATGTGCGCAAAACCAGTTTACAAGATGTATTACAAAATTAGTACAGTAAACTAAAAGTAGCTCTTCGTTACAGACGTCCGGTGTAGATTATGTTTTTGGAGCAGAGGGACGTCGTCGGCGCTTGTATCTCGAGTCGGGAGGTTTCCAGAGCAGAGCGCGGGAGTAGAAGAGCGTGAATGCGTTGAAAGAATTGTTGTTCGAAGCCTTGGGGTCGAGGGCCTTTTTATAGCCCCTGGGGGCACCCGGAACGTCGGGGGCGCCCCCCCACGTGTCAACTGATCCGAGTTCCTCTCGGTCAGCTTTGATCCCTTCAATCTCGGGATCAGATCTTGACGGGGGCGCCCGGGACGCAGGGGGCGCCCGGGTTGATCGGGTTGACACTTATCCGTTGGCTTCTCGCTGGCTTCTGCTTCGTTAGTTTGAGCTGGGGGCACCCGGACCATTCGGGGTGCCCGGGAGCATGGGGGCCGCCCGGGAGCACGGGGGCGCCCTGCCCATGAGCTGTCGAACCATTCACTTGCTCTACTTCTTTTGTGTTCACCTTGGGGGCGCCCGGGACACTCCGGGTGCCCTACTCAGCTTCTACCTCACTCCTTTGAGACTCTCTAAGCTGCAGACACTCGTTCCTTCGGTCCTGCATCCAGGGTTAGTCCAAAATAACACAGAGCAATATGTTAGTTTTATACAGCCTTAGCTGTCTTGGTTCTGACTTTGGGTCTTCAAAATGGAGCCCTAGGTCGAACCGACGCCTACTGTTCTCTCGACGGGGAACGCATCCTCACCTACTCCTCTCGGGAGAACTTACCTGATGCGAACTGGCTCCTCCGGTTGGACTTTTGCCCAGCTGTCCTTCGCCAGGTGCCTAGCTGTCCTTCGCCAGGTCTTCAGTACCAAGCTGTCCTTCGCCTGGTGCCTAGCAGTCCTTCGCTAGGTCTTTGGTACCAAGCTGTCCTTCGCCTGGTGCCTAGCAGTCCTTCGCTAGGTCTTTGGTACCAAGTTGTCCTTCGCCTGGTGCCTAGCAGTCCTTCGCTAGGTCTTTGTATCCTGGCATTCCTTTGCCAGGTGCCTAGCAGTCCTTCGCTAGGGCTTTGTATCCTGGCATTCCTTCACCAGGTGCCTAGTAGTCCTTCGCTAGTACTTGGTATCCTGGCATTCCTTCGCCAGGTGCCTAGCAGTCCTTCGCTAGGACTTTTCCTGCACACTTGAGTAACATGTTAGATAAACATTATACCTTAACTTTTGAACCCTTTTTGCCATTATCAAAACACAGGTTCGACTTGGGTGCTTTCTGCACCAACAATCTCCCCCTTTTTGATTTATGGCAACCCTAGTTCAAAAAGTTAAGTTAATCAGAACCAAACGAAATTTTGTTTCCTCCCCCTGGAAGGAATCTCCCCCTAAATTTTTCAAAAGTTCGTGGGTTTTTGAAAATAAATTCTAAGTCTAAAGATGGATTTTATTTTGCTTAGAATAATTTTCAACAGAAACTTTATATTTTCCAAAAAAATAATTTTGATTGTGCACTTTGGAAGATTTATACTTGTAGGAAAATTTAGGTTTAAATACTTAGACAAATTTGAAAACTTAAGTTTAAGTATTTAGGAAATTTTGAAAATTTAAGTTTAAGTACTTAGAAAATTTGAAAACTTGAGTTTAACTACTTAGGAAATTTGAAAACTTAAGTTTAAATAAGAAGGTTTTGAAAACTTAAGTCTTAAGTTTAAGTACTAGTTTTGAAAACTTAAGTTTTAAATAAGAAGGTTTTGAAAACTTAAGTCTTTTTGAATGAAGGATAGAGTTTGAATTTTTGGATTTAGAAGAAAAAATTGTTTAAAATCTCTCCTTTCCTATCTCTCCCCCTTTGTCATATATCAAAAACAAAGAAATATAGTAGAAAAAGGATAATTAAAGTGCATAAAAGCAAGTAATAAATTGCATAATTTGCTATACTGAACCAAAACTAAACCAAATCAATTTCGATTTTCTCTTTTAGGGTCCTGCCTAACCCAATTAGCTACTTACTAACTGCTATTAAACAGTAGTTTTCACTAGGGTTAGTCAAGTTAAGTGTTCTGTTCAAGTTAGATTTTCTAAACTTGACACTTAACTTGATTACTGTGTAAGTTGTATTTAGTGCCCCAATTACTGCAGATGCACGGACTTATAGCATCTTAAATTAAGGCAAAGACCTAAGCATCTCAACCCATTCTAGGTTATCAATCAAAAGTACCCTAAGGTGCTTGTGAGATGCTGGCTTCTAAATCTATAGGTGCATGCAGTTCTAGGGATAGGGCCTAGGCTAAGTCCATTTGCGAAAAAGTCCTAGTTTTGAAGGGGGTAGTTTTTAATATAAAACTAAGTCGAAAATTTTATTTCTTTTTAAAACTTTTCAAAACTAAGTAAAAGCTGATTTTGAAAGCATTTTAAAAACTACTTTTAGAAACTGATTTTGAAATGAGTAAACTAGTAAGAAAATCAAGAGTACACTTAACCTATTCTACTAAGCATAATCCTAACTGCCTTCTTAGTGAGCTGAACTCAGACTTAGGTAGGGGTTTGGTGAATATGTCAGCTAAGTTAGATTTAGAGTCTACATGCTTAAGGACTATCTCACCCCTAGCTACATGATCTCTTACAAAGTGGTGTTTAACTTCTATGTGTTTAGTTCTGGAATGTTGGATTGGGTTCTTAGTTAGATTAATTGAGCTTATATTGTTAATGAATACCTGAGTTTGGGTGTAGTTGAGCTGGAAGTCCTTAAGAGTGTGCATCATCCATAAAAGTTGTGCAACACATTCTCCTAAGGCAACATATTCAGCTTCAGTGTGGATAGGGCTACACAGTGTTGTTTTCTGCTGCACCAACTTACTAGACTATTTCCTAACAGTTGGCAGCTTCCACTTGTGCTTTTTCTATCTAATTTACAACCAGCATAGTCAGAATCCGAGTATCCTGATAAATCAAAGGTTAAGGTCCTAGGATACCAAATCCCTACATTTAGGGTGCCCTTAACATATCTTAGTATTCTTTTTAGGGCTGCTAAGTGCGTTTCCTTAGCACAGATTTGGTATCTAGCGCACATCCCTACAGCAAAAAGAATATCAGGTCTGCTGGCTGTAAGGTACAGTAGACTTCCTATCATACTTCAATAGAGTTTAAGGTCTACTGGTTTACCATCAGGGTCACTATCTATTTTTATATTAGTGGCCATGGGGGTACATATGCTTTTAGAGTTATCCATTTTAAATTTCTTTATTAACTCTTTAGCATATTTGAATTGATGGACATAGTTTCCATCCCTAGTTTGTTTAATTTGTAATCCTAGAAAAAAATTGAGCTCACCAACCAAGCTTATTTCAAATTCATTTTCCATTATTTTAACAAATTCTTTTTGAAAGTTTGAGTTGGTGGACCCAAAGATTATATCATCTACGTAGATTTGGGCAATAAATATATCTTTTCCTAAGGTCTTAATAAATAGGGTTGAGTGAATTTGACCTTGTTTAAATTCTTTAGAAGTTAGGTAGGTTGACAGACGTTCATACCAGGCCCTAGGTGCTTGTTTTAGTCCATAAAGTGTTTTAGTAAGTTTGTAAACATGGTCAGGTCTTTCTAAGTCTTCAAACCCAGGGGGTTGTCCTACATAAACATCTTCTTTAATGAATCCATTTAGAAAGGCTGACTTTACATCTATTTGGTATAGCTTAAATCTTTTATGGGATGCAAAGGCTAATAACATCCTAATGGACTCAAGTCTAGCTACTGGGGTATATGTTTCATCGTAATCTAACTCTTCTACTTGGCTGAATCCCTTCGCTACTAAGTGGGCTTTGTTTCTGTAATGCCCGCCTTTTTCCCACACCTTATGGTGTGGCGAGAAAGCGGCGTTACGCTAAACATACATATACATATAAAACATCTTAATGCAGCGGAATAATTTTCTTTTCTTCTACACATGCTTTTAACCATACAACTAATCCATGAACCATATATACATGCCTAAATTATCATTCATGAACATGGTGACGTTGTAACTTAGCATATTACCAGCATACATAGCATCATGACATGAACTTTCCATAACTTATCCATAAGCATCATAAGTAGCAAGTAACTTATCCATAACATCATAAGTCTTAAGTCATTCATTAGGCATAACCATTTTAAGCGTAGCATAGCACCTAAGGAGGCATTTCAAAACCCAAGACATGCGATACATGTAAATAAAAGAATCCTTTGCCATGTCACCGCCATACACACACATGCTCTTGCCCCTCCTGCTGCTTCCCTTAGTGACCTCTCACTTGATCTGCGGTATAAGAAACATAAGACTATAAGCACATAGGCTTAGTAAGACCCTTTCCTACTCACAAAAATCCGTACGTCACATATTCATAAACATGAAACAGTGGACATTGCATAATTCCGAACATAAAGCATAAACTTAACACATATCTACTATGGCATAATTCTTGACATCATCATATACATAAACTTACTTATCATAGCATAATTCTTAACATGTATTACAAACATAAACATACTTATCATGGCATCATCCTTAATATGAATCATCAACATAAACATACTTATCATGGCATCATTCTTAACATGAATCATAAACATAAATATACTTATCATGGCATCATTCTTAACATGAATCATAACATAAACATACTTATCATGACATCATTCTCAATATGAATCATGACATAAACATACTTATCATGACATCATTCTTAACATGAATCATAACATAAACATACTTATCATGGCATAATGCATAACATGAATGAATGCATGAGTCAATTGCATGTATCATAAGGATGCTTAATTTGAAAACTATAGTTATAAATACTTGAACATAATCATAACATCATAGGGGGTCCCCGGCTTGTACCACATACATACATCATATGCGCGCATCCCCAAGTAAATACGAGGTAGCAAATCTCGACCTACTAGGGTAAGGACAGCTACGGTAGTCCTAGAACCGAGGCGTTCTTAAGGTGCCCATCCCTGTTGGACAGCTTCGGTAGTCCCAGAACCGTGGACAGCTTCGGTAGTCCAGAACCGGGGCGTTCTTAAGGTGCCCATCCCTTGGACCCTTACTTCGGTCCGGTACAAGCCCATTCTAAAAAAATAAAATACTTCACATGCTTCATCATTCATAGAACATTCTTAGCATAAACATAAATCTTGTTTCATGAAACTTAACATAAGAATAGGAACAGCTGCGGTAGTTCCAGAACCGTGGACAGCTACGGTATTCCAGAACCGAGGCGTTCTTAAGGTGCCCATCCCTTAGCATGACATAAACATACTTAACATTTCATCATTCATACTTAACATCATGATGCCTTAAAGGCATGAACATTCATCATCATTCATTATCCTCATTCATGAGGTATGTCATGCTTATCTCATTTTGTCTTAGAGCCATGATTATCATTTTCATTCATCATCTTCATTCTTAAACATAGCATACGTACATATTATTCATAAAGCATGGCATACATACATGTCATTCACGAAACATGGCATACATACATATCATTCATAAATCATGGCATACCTACATAATTAGCATCTTAATTCATAAAACATGCATGGTCATGGTACATAGGAAAATATGCCTAGATCCTTTCATACATGATACATTTCCTTAGGTTCATGGCACATGGTCTAAACATTTATGAATCATCATACAAATGACCTAACATACAAGTCATGACACATAAGCTAGGGTTTTAATTGACATAAAAATTCTTCCAACATACTTAAACATATACATACATCATAGTATCCTATAAACATGCATCCTTGTGGTCTTAACCCAACCCAAACCCTAAATTTCAAGGTTGGCCGAAAGTCCCATAGAAGATGGCTCCATCATTCAATCAACATAAAAGGTTCCATAAGTAAAACATAACCCATACATTACATACAAAACCATAGGGAGCCCTTAAGCCCCATAATTCGAGCTAACCCTAATTTCCTTGCCTTAGAATTTCTCTTGGCCGAAACCCTAAAGGCATAGTTCCATGGGAAAAATTCATATAACACACCATTAATATCCATTGGATCATAGAGGTACATATAAACATGCTTGAAGGGTTATATTTTAAATCTAACCATAGGACATGAAGGGTGGCTGAAACCCTCAAGGCTCTAGGGTGCCACAAACTTTCCCTAAGTCATAATCCATACCTTACATATCATAATAAAACATTAAGGAGCATGAATAAGAGTTTACATCATCCCTAAACCCCCTTTTTAGCCTTGGTCGAAACCCTCAACAAGCCCTAGCCCTAGTTTTCTTCACATGTAGTCCAAGCAAATTCTTATATCATGAAATCAACTTGAAAAACCATCATACCACAGGTGAGGGGGTCTTACCTTTCTTGATCTTGATTATAAACCTTGAATAGAGAAACCAAAAGAATTTTCCTTGACCTTAGACTACTCTTATCCCTTGTAGCCTTGTAGAAAGCCCTTAGATCTTGTAGAAGAGGTCTCCTTGTGAGACTTTTCCAAAGGGAAACCCTCCTTGTATGTTTCGGCTAGGAAGAGAAAGAAGGAGAGAAGAAGGAGTTTTGGTGGATGAAGAGACAAATGCTTAAGTGCTAAGGTGTCTCTTCCATTCCTCCCTCTTATATACTAGATGAAGGAAGCAAGTGAAGAGACATGATGCTATGACTCTTCACTTCCCCTAGTCTCAACTAAAATCCCTTCCCTTTTGCACTAGCACTCCCTTGCTAGGTGAATTGGTTAGTACATGCATGTTGGTATACTAGGTCCAAGGTTCAATCCTTGGTGCATGCACTTTATTTTTATTTTATTTTATTTTTATATTATTTTCGAAAATTCCCCTAAGACCCACCCATGGTCATGCTAATATTCCTAATTAAAACCCATTTATATTTATATTAAATTCTACCTAAAATCTACTAATAACCATAGTACTAGAAAAAACCCATGTGAGGCACATTAATAGCTAACTTCTTAATATATATGGGAAAATCATGGATAATTAGGCTAAAGTTCATACTAATATTCCTAGATTCCTCGAAAAGCTATCTAGACATAATCAATATTTTAAAGAAATATTGAGAAAATTTTTCGGGTCGTTACAATTTCCCATACCTCGTGAAAGTTCGTCCTCGAACTTAGAATAGCTCCAGGTACTTACGTCTCATCTCGTCCTCGCGTTCCCAGGTAGCTTCCTTGAACCGTTGACTTTGCCATAAGACCTTGACTAAGGGTACCTCCTTGTTCCTTAGCTTCTTGACTTCCCGATCTAAGATCTGGATAAGTCGGCTTTCATAACTTAGGTTCTCCTGAACTTGTACTGTCTGAGGCTCGATCACTTGATCCATATTTGGAATACACTTCTTAAGCATTGACACATGGAACACGTTATGAATAGCTGACATCTCCTGAGGCAGCTCTAGCTCATATGCCACCTTGCCAACTCTTTTCAGGATCAGGTACGGTCCCACATATCGCGGACTCAGTTTTCCTCTCTTCCCAAATCTTGTCACCCCTTTCATAGGAGCCACTTTAAGAAACACCAAATCTCCAACATTAAATTCCAATGGTCTACGCCTAACATCTGCATAACTCTTTTGCCGGCTCTGAGCAGCTTCTATCCGTTGTCGAATGTTCTGTATAGCTCGGGTGGTGCTGTCGATGACATCCGTTGTGAGCCCCATCTCCTTCTTTTCACCACCTTCGTACCAACAGATCGGAGACCTACATCTCCTCCCGTACAAAGCTTCATAAGGTGGCATTCCAATAGTAGTTTGGTAGCTATTGTTGTAAGCGAATTCCGCTAAACATAGATATCGGCACCAGCTCCCTTTGAAATCCAAGGCACAAGCTCGCAACATGTCCTCTAGTACTTGATTCACTCGTTCAGTTTGCCCGTCAGTCTAAGGGTGAAAGGCGGTGCTGAATCGAAGTTTAGTGCCGAGAGACTTCTGAACACACTCCCAAAAATGTGAGGTAAAGCGACCATCCCTATCTGAGATGATGGTCTTGGGAACTCCATGAAGTCTGATTATCTCCTTGGCATATAATTGGGTTAGTGTCATTAATAACTTCATGA
The DNA here is from genome assembly GCA_024364735.1 of Boesenbergia rotunda. Taxonomy (NCBI): domain Eukaryota; kingdom Viridiplantae; phylum Streptophyta; class Magnoliopsida; order Zingiberales; family Zingiberaceae; genus Boesenbergia; species Boesenbergia rotunda. The sequence goes on from JAGFNQ010000753.1 coordinate 331,809, forward strand.
TATAATTATATGCATATATCATAAGTATATACTTATTTTAATTATGGGTAAACCTAATAATAGTATGCTTCCGAAATATTAGTTCTCAACCTGAGTTACGAATTATATTAGTTGTATGGTTATTATAGGATAGGTGAGATCCTATTTATTATATTACCATAAAATAACTTAAGGTAATCTTATATATTATATATAAGATAACAGTGAAATATTTGTTGATAATATTAATATTTTTAATTAGTATGAAAATATAGTGGACCCATAATCTATAATAAGTGTTAATATAATTAGGACCCTACCCTATGTGTACCAACCTAAGTCATACCGTATGACTTATACCATTAATTATATCAATATTAGTATCATGGAACTAATGTTATACGCTAACATAGGTGAGAGTGTTATAATCTTATGTATATAGGCTATCAGATAATTTTTCTACATGTGACTATATTATAGGTTATACATAATATCATAAATTATAGGATAATATGCGTAGGTGATAACTTATAGGTTGGAAGTGTTGGTGCAGAATGCACCCAAGTCAAACCTGTGTTTTGATATTGGCAAAAGGGTTCAAAAGTTAAGGGTTAGTTGTTGTCTAACAAGTTTCTTGAGTGTACAGGAAAAGCCCTAGCGAAGGAATGCTAGGCACTGGCGAAGGACTGCCAGACAGGAAAAGCCCTAGCGAAGGAATGCTAGGCACTGGCGAAGGACTGCCAGACAGGAAAAGCCCTAGCAAAGGACTGCTAGGCTCTGGCGAAGGACTGCCAGAATGGACAAGTCCTAGCGAAGGAATGCTAGGCACTGGCGAAGGGCTGCCAGAAGAAAAGACCTAGCGAAGGGCTGCTAGGCACCAAGCGAAGGGCAGCTTGGCAACTCAAGACCTGGCGAAGGACTGCTGGGCAAAAGTCCAACTGGAGGAGCCGGTTGGCACCAGGTAAATTCTCCCGAGAGGAGTAGGTGAGGACGCGTTCCCCTTGAGGGAACATTAGGCGTCGGTTCGACCTAGGGCTCCATTTTGGAGACCAAAGTCAGAACCAAGACAGCCAAGGCTGTATAATTCATTATGTTATTGGTTTATTGTGTTTTGTACTAACCCTGGATGCAGGACCAAAGGAACGTGTGTCTGCAGCTCAGAATGCCTCAAAGGAAAGAGGCGATCGCTGACCAGGGCGCCCGGAGTGTTCCGGGCGCCCCCAAGGTGAACACAAAACACAACACAACCAGAAGAACCTCGACAGTACATTCTGAGGGCGCCCCCGCTGTCCCGGGCGCCCCCATGGCAAACCAACTGAAGAGTTAAACTGCTGCCGCGTCTGCACTGCGCACCCAGGGCGCCCCCGCTGTCCCGGGCGCCCCCAGCCTTACCGAGGAGAGCTCAGCGCTGCAGATAAGGTTTGACCGGGTCAACCAGGGCGCCCCCAGCGTCCAGGGCGCCCCAGTCAAGGCCTTATCCTGAGGATTAAGGGATAAGTCGACGACCGCGCCTCTTGTGGATCTGCTGCCACGTGGGGGGGGCGCCCCCGTCGACCAGGGCGCCCCCAGGCACTATAAAAAGGGCCTCGACCCTCCTCTTCAGAACACCGCTTTCATTCAACACATCCAAACTCTCTGACGACCGCGCTCTGCTCCAGGAACTTCCCGACTCAAGTCCGAAGCGCCGTCGACCTCCCGCTGCACCGAAACTCGAGCCTACCCCGGGAGTTGGTAAATACAGAAGTGTAATCCTTCTTATTGCAATTTGTATTTCTCTTCTGTACTCATTCTACGCATTATAGAATTGCCCAAAGTAAACGGTCAACGACCGTGGGCCTTGGAGTAGGAGTCGACCCAGGCTCCGAACCAAGTAAAACGACCTTGTTAGCGTTGTGTTGCTTTGTCTCTATTTCCGCCGCGCACTTACTCTTTTTATTTAATCCGAACGATTTGCGACATTCACCCCCCCCTCTATCGCATCTCTCGATCCAACAAGTGGTATCAGAGCGGGGAATTCAAACTTGGTGCAACCACCAGTTTGAAAATTTTTCGGATTTCTTTCATTTTCTCTCTCATTTTATTTAAATATTTTCGTTCGAGTTTTTCTTTCAAGGTTGGTGCAACACCCCTTGAAATTTCTTTTTTTGTTCCCGCACTACTAATCCAAGACCAAGTCTTGGAATATTTTCGTTGTTTTTTTTGCTACTTCAGTAACAAATGGCCAACCAAGAAGGTTTTAGCACCGCCAGACCTCCACTTTTCAGTGGAGAAGACTTTCCTTACTGGAAAAGTCGAATGGAGGTCCACCTGAAAACTCAGGTGGATATGTGGATAATCATCCAGTCTGGACTGATGATTCCCACAAATGCTGAAGGCGTACCACAAAACTACTCAGAGTGGGACACTGCCCTTAAACGCAAGATTGAAGCTGACGCCAAAGCAACTCAGACCCTTCAATGCGGACTGACAAAAGAGGAGCTGAACCGCGTAGGCCCATTCAACAGTGCCAAGGAGCTATGGGCTAAACTGATCGAGCTCCACGAAGGAACTTCAGATACGAGGATCAGCAAACGGGATCTGCTACTGAACAAGCTCTTCACCATCAAAATGGCAGATAACGAGACAGCAGCCCAGCTCCATGCCAGAATCCAGGAATTGATGAACGGTCTTCACGCAATAGGTCACCAGGTTCAAAACCGTGATCTTATAAGGTATGCCCTAAACGCGTTCCCTAGGACCACCTTGTGGGCATCTATGGTAGATGCATACAAGGTCTCTAGGGATCTTTCAAAAATTAAGTTAGATGAGTTATTTTCTGAACTTGAGCTGCATGAACAGACTAACTGCAATTTGGTCGAGAAAAGTATAGCCTTCTTTGCAGGGAAAACAGGAAAGACGACCAAGAAGAAAACTCAAGTTGAACCTGAATCTACCTCAGATTCAGAAACAGAAGATCAAGAAGAAGATCAATCTGAACTGGTCCGGCTAGCTCGAAGCTACTACAAAAAGTTGAAGAACCAAACCAACACACGGAGAACAAGCCGAAGAAAGGACGGACAAGCTGAACCGGCAACTGACAAACAAAAGCCCAACGTAACCTGCTACGAATGCAAGAAGAAGGGCCACTACAAGACTGAATGTCCAAGTCTAAAGGAGTCCAAAAAGACCAGAAAGAAGAAGGCACTCCAAGCAACCTGGGACGAGTCTTCCTCAGAAGAAGAAGAAGAAGCACCCCAGTCCAATCTTCTAGCCTTGACCGCTTCAAATCAAATCGAAACTGACTCAGACTCGGACCGGGACGACGGCAAGCTGACATTCTCCGACGACGGCGAAATAAGGGTAACGGGTTTTTCAAAATTGCAATTGAATTCGCTTATTTCCTATCTATCCCGAGATTTGGCGAAAGCCAAACTCCGAATCGAGTCCCTTCGACAGGAAGTAAAACTCCTGAAAGAGGGAGCTGATTCTAAATCCTTAACTGAGAAAATTCAGGAAGGAACTCCTGACCAAGTTGAAAAACTTGAATCAGAGAATTCCTCCCTGAAAACTCAAGTTAAGGACTTAAGAACAGCTTTAGAACGATTCACTTCTGGTTCCAAGAATCTTGATATGATTCTGGGAAAACAGAAGTCTGTTCTAAACCGATCCGGACTTGGCTATAGAACCAAATCTCGGCAAAGATCTTACTTTGCTGTACTGAACCAGTCAAGACCTAAGGTTCAGGCATGGGTGCCAAAACTGTGCCTGACTAAACCAACTGGTTCAAATCAATTTTGGATCCCCAAGGACAAGATTCACATCTTGCCTAACCCATACAGAGGCTTTAGTCCAGGGGGAGCCAAAATCAAAATAATTTTTATAATTAGATAATTTTTTTAATTGATTGATTGTTTGTTTATTTAATTTTTTTTTGCAAATTGCCATGCTTAGATTTAAGGAATACTTAGATTTAAGGACTAAATTACTTGAAACTTGAAAACATAGTATTGGGAGGAGGTGAGATGATAGTACGTTGGGGAAACCAACTCTAATAAGATCAAGTCTACTTGGTCTCTTTAGACTGGTGAAACCAGCCGAAGCTACCGATCCAAGACCCAAGCTAGTTAGACCAGAAAATGACTTAATTTAATTTGAAAATGAAATTTCATCAAAAGGCTTTGTCAAGGAAAGGGTGGATGATCCCATAAGGCTACGGCCAAAGAAGGCCTAGTGCCTCGCCAAGACCTGGAAGCCAATTTCTGAAATTCAAATTCAAATTATCTTTTGTCAAATTCGAATCTAACTCAAATTTCAAATAATTATAGATTCTGATCTGTTTTCAAAACTTCTATTTTTCAAACTTATTATCTTTTTGAAAAACACTTAATCTGTTTTCAAAATCTCTGTTTTTTTTCAAATCTGTTATCAAAATTAAAATAACTTTTTCGAAAATAAATTGAAACTCCTTTTCAAAACTAATTTTTACCCTCAAACCTGTCTCACAAAAACCTTAAGGCTAACGTGATTGAAAATCCTAGATTCAGTGAGATAGGAAAATTAAGCTCAAATTAAACCACCTTGCTTGTGCTTTCATAATCAGGGTCAAACTGTGGTTAACATATTCAAACTATGATCAACATAGTCAAACATGGTCAAACACAGTCAAAAGAAGTCAAACAGTCAAACCTGGTCAAAACAGTCAAAAGGCTGCTACCTAGGGCGCCCTGACCGTCCCGGGCGCCCCCAACTGCACAAGGTCAAAGGCTGCTGAAAGCAGTCCATGAGGGCGCCTGTAACCTGTCGGGCGCCCCCGAGAACACTGACAACGTACTTGCTCCAGTCAAAGCAGCAAAAGCTGCATTTGACCGATTTGACCAGGGCGCCCGTGACCCGTCGGGCGCCCCTATACGCTTCTGTCCCCCACGCTGATTAAAGCAGCCAAAAGGCTGCAATCAACCACCTTTGACCAGGGCGCCCGTGACCTGTCGGGCGCCCCCATCGACAAACTGTCGTCCACGCCAGTCAAAACAGCAAAAGCTGCAGTTGACCAGCCTTGATCAGGGCGCCCGTGACTTCTCGGGCGCCCCCACAGACCTTTTTCAGTGCCCTAGGCAAATCAACCTGTTGAGGGCGCCCGGAACCTCCCGGGCGCCCCCCATCAAACCCCTATAAAAGGGACCCGAGACTCCCTCATTTCCCACACCAAAAACACATCCTTCTTCTCACTCTATTCATTCTTGAGGATCAAGTAACCCAAAAGCTTCCCTTGCCTCAACCATGCCTCCAAGGTATGAAATTTACTTTGGGTACTTAATTTTTGTTATTTTTCCTCCCTTAATTTACTTTGGGTACTTAATTGCAAATTTTAAGTCAATCATGCCTCTTCCTATAATCTAAGTTCTTATTCTCAAGTTGCTTACTTTCTTCTCAACTAGAAAACGCCGAGCAGTTCAGTCGAACCCCGGTAACGAGCCCAGTCCCGACCCTAGGTTTCCTAACCTAGAACTTTGTAACAAATTCGCCCGAACCACCTACGTTCCAATTAAGACAAGTTACCTTAACCGTCATTTCTTTTCCCAATCCTGTCCAGTCGCAATGTCCGCAATTAACTTCTATCAACTGGATAACCTCGTATTCTGCACACATTTGATCAACAACACCCTATGTGCAGAATTCTATAACAACATAGTTAGGCAAGACCACTTGAGCTTCGTCACTACCGTTCAAGGAATGCCCTTGAGCATCACTCCTACCCTACTGAACCGATTTCTGGGACTCCGACCATCTCAGTCCATCTTCTGTTGCTACCCTCCAAGGAACCTGCCTTTCGATGCCCCCTACTCTCATATTGACCTGAACACCTTATACAACTATTTCTTTAGGGAGGTCATGGACCCTGCAGGAGGGCAGTTCCACTCCACCCGACTCCCGATTCAGGACTACGCTCTCTACAGAGTAATTGTCCGTTGCATCCTTCCCCTGTCCACTAGGGACATAGCCACCATGAGACCCTTTCACACCTTTCTTCTCTATGCCCTTATCCACCATCTTGACATAGATATAGGCCTTCACCTCTTCCACTGTATCCTACATGCCTCTAGTGTGTCCACTCAGGGGCGGGTCCGCACCCCCTTCTGCCACGTCATCACCTCTATCCTCCACCACCACGGCCGAAACATCGCTGACGGCGAGATTACCACGATGACCGACTTCGACGAGATAGGATTTAGGAACTTTTCTTTAGCCGGTATAGATGTCTCGGGCACCGGGGTTCTGACTTGGAGACGCCGACCCGCAGCACAGGACATTGCCGACGAGGAGGTCGAGGTCGACGGTGACGACTTAGCAGCAGAGTTAGATCAGCCCGATCCTCCGACACTCTACGAGCGAGTATCACTCCTCGAAACACAGGTTCAGACCCTCCGGGAGGAATCAGAGGCTTACCACATTGAGCAGCTGGAAACTCACCAAGGCTACTATACCGAGTACATGAGTGCGTTTGCAGCAGAGAGGGAGGAAAGAAACGCCCAGTATCAGGAGATGATGACCATGTTTAGATCCTGGCATCCAGGCTCACCTGATCAGCCTGGTCCCTCCTCTTAGATGACTTGGACATGTACCTATTTGACTACCCCTACTGAGTAGGGTTGACTTCTGTTGACTTGTACTAGACTTCTGCTTGAACTATGTTAATCTTAGCTTGGCTTGTTTACTTTTGACTTAATTAAGTTAGGGTTGTGCTTAGTAGAATAGAATCATTTGGTTTTTGCCTTAAAATGTTTTAAATTGATTTTAAAATGTTTTAAATTGATTTTAAAATGTTTTAAATTGATCTTAAAATGTCTTAATTGATTTTAAAATGTTTTTGTTAAAAATGTTACTTTGACTTTAAAAAGTTTTTTCTTCAGTTCTAAAAAATTTTTTTTTGACTTAGTTTTATTTCAAAAAACTACCCCCTTCAAAACTAGGGCTTTTTCGAAAATGGACTTAGCCTAGGCTCTAACCCTAGAACTGCATGCACCTATAGACTTAGAAGTCAGCATCTCACAAGCACCTAAGGATACTTTTTGATTGATAACCTAGAAAGGGTTGAGAAGCTTAGGTCTTTGCCTCAATTCAAGATGCTTTAAGTCAGTGCATTGGCAGCAATTGAGGTACTAAATGAACAGCAATCAAGTTAAGTGTCAAGTTTAGACAATCTAACTTGAACAATGCACTTAACTTGACTAATCCTAGCGAAAACTACTGTTTATAACAGTTAGTAAGTAGCTAATTGGGTTAGACAGGTCCCTAAAGATTTAACCAGACTTAGGTCCTAGCTCGATTCAGTACAGCAAATGCTTTATTTAATTATTGCAAATATCTTTTTGTGCATTTTTTGATATATGTCAAAGGGGGAGAGTTGGAAAGGAAACAGGGAACAAAAATGTTTTTCCAAAATTTCTAACTCTGAATTATTTATTTCTAAGCTTAATTTATTTGCTTAAAATCCTTTTTGCTCTGAACTGCTATTAATTTTTGCTTAAAATATTCTTTGAAAAGTTTTTTCTAAAAAGTCTGAAATTTTGTTTTTTTGTCTGAAATTTTTTCCTAAGTCTAGAAAAGGGTTTCCAAGTCTCGAATCTTTCTAAGTATGAATTTTTAAAGCCTGAATTTTTTTAAACAAGTGTTTTCAAAAAAACTGAAAAAGTCTAAGTCTAAACTCAAAATTTGCTAAAATATGAAAACTTCTTCAAACATCTTTTTTGAAAAACTCAGCCAATACTTAAAAAGTTTTTCTATAATAAAACTTTCTAAGTATTTAAACTCAAACCACCTACTTTTGAAAAACCTAGGGGGAGATTTCTTCCAGGGGAGGGAATCTAACTTAGGATTTCAATTTCAGCATTTTTTTCCTTAACTTTTTGAACTAGGTTGCCATATATCAAAAAGGGGGAGATTGTTGGTGCAGAATGCACCCAAGTCAAACCTGTGTTTTGATATTGGCAAAAGGGTTCAAAAGTTAAGGGTTAGTTGTTGTCTAACAAGTTTCTTGAGTGTACAGGAAAAGCCCTAGCGAAGGAATGCTAGGCACTGGCGAAGGACTGCCAGACAGGAAAAGCCCTAGCGAAGGAATGCTAGGCACTGGCGAAGGACTGCCAGACAGGAAAAGCCCTAGCAAAGGACTGCTAGGCTCTGGCGAAGGACTGCCAGAATGGACAAGTCCTAGCGAAGGAATGCTAGGCACTGGCGAAGGGCTGCCAGAAGAAAAGACCTAGCGAAGGGCTGCTAGGCACCAAGCGAAGGGCAGCTTGGCAACTCAAGACCTGGCGAAGGACTGCCGGGCAAAAGTCCAACTGGAGGAGCCGGTTGGCACCAGGTAAATTCTCCCGAGAGGAGTAGGTGAGGACGCGTTCCCCTTGAGGGAACATTAGGCGTCGGTTCGACCTAGGGCTCCATTTTGGAGACCAAAGTCAGAACCAAGACAGCCAAGGCTGTATAATTCATTATGTTATTGGTTTATTGTGTTTTGGACTAACCCTGGATGCAGGACCAAAGGAACGTGTGTCTGCAGCTCAGAATGCCTCAAAGGAAAGAGGCGATCGCTGACCAGGGCGCCCGGAGTGTTCCGGGCGCCCCCAAGGTGAACACAAAACACAACACAACCAGAAGAACCTCGACAGTACATTCTGAGGGCGCCCCCGCTGTCCCGGGCGCCCCCATGGCAAACCAACTGAAGAGTTAAACTGCTGCCGCGTCTGCACTGCGCACCCAGGGCGCCCCCGCTGTCCCGGGCGCCCCCAGCGCACAGGGCGCCCCCAGCCTTACCGAGGAGAGCTCAGCGCTGCAGATAAGGTTTGACCGGGTCAACCAGGGCGCCCCCAGCGTCCAGGGCGCCCCAGTCAAGGCCTTATCCCGAGGATTAAGGGATAAGTCGACGACCGCGCCTCTTGTGGATCTGCTGCCACGTGGGGGGGCGCCCCCGTCGACTAGGGCGCCCCCAGGCACTATAAAAAGGGCCTCGACCCTCCTCTTCAGAACACCGCTTTCATTCAACACATCCAAACTCTCTGACGACCGCGCTCTGCTCCAGGAACTTCCCGACTCAAGTCCGAAGCGCCGTCGACCTCCCGCTGCACCGAAACTCGAGCCTACCCCGGGAGTTGGTAAATACAGAAGTGTAATCCTTCTTATTGCAATTTGTATTTCTCTTCTGTACTCATTCTACGCATTATAGAATTGCCCAAAGTAAACGGTCAACGACCGTGGGCCTTGGAGTAGGAGTCGACCCAGGCTCCGAACCAAGTAAAACGACCTTGTTAGCGTTGTGTTGCTTTGTCTCTATTTCCGCCGCGCACTTACTCTTTTTATTTAATCCGAACGATTTGCGACATTCACCCCCCCCCCTCTATCGCATCTCTCGATCCAACAGGAAGGATACAGGTCAACCTGTATGTAGGCTCATATCAAGAATCTATATAATCGGTAAATTAGTATAGTCATATTTATACTAATTCTTATATTAGTACACATTTTTATATTATTATCATTTGCTTTATATAGTATAATATAATTATATTACATGATTGGTAACTCATATAATGTACAGGTTATATAACATTACGTCAACACTAGGTTTACCTTAATTACTAACGTTATGATGGTGCTCAATTCATACCATGTTTATGAACAAAGGTTTCTCTTTCTTTCTTTTTTTTTACACAAATTTATTTATCAAATCTTATAAGTCTATATACAAAAACTATCCAAACTCAGTGAACTAGATGGGCTGCCATCACGCCCATAATGAAAAATATCATAGCGGTGACTATCACCCCCTCGTTCATCTCCCCTTGGCCTGCCTCAGGATCTTCTACCGTTTCCATCGGATCCCTCCTCTTCTATCTCGGGAACCTCCTCGGCCATTTCGGGATCCTCCTCAAGCATCCCGGGGTCTTCCTCAAACATCTCTCCCTCTAGCATCTCGGGGTCTTCCTCGATCATCTCCGGATCTTCCTCGATCATCTCGGGATCGTCCTCATACATCTCGGGATCCTCCTCGAACATCTCGGGATCCTCCTCATACATCTCGGGATCCTCCTCAGAGTCCCCCAGACCCTCCAGAAACTCATGGTGAAGAAGTTACCTACATAGTTCCGTATATGAGATACAGCATCCATGCTGCCCCCAGATTTGATAAGCAACCTCTCTCGCACGATTGGGCAATAAACGAAGCAGAGCTCCAATCCTATGGTCATCCATGATTAGAAACTCTTCCTGCTCGAGTTTCCAGAATAGCCGGTCCAACTTCCCCATATTGCCTTGGATCCCAAGAACCGGACTATACTCCACCTCTTCTATTTGCTCCATCAACTCACGACTCCGCCCATGGTAACGACTCGTGGTGCCGATCTCATGCAACATCTGGAATTGAAAAAAAACGACACAGTCAGTACAAAACTGATAAAACCAGTACAAAACTAGTTTTTTTTTTCAATTTACAAATATATACAGAGAAAAGCACACAAGATAAAATCAGTTTCCCTTACCTTGATAATTACAATAATAAAATTTTTTTTCTCTACCCGCATATTAAATTTCTAATGAAAATATCGTTCAAATTCCATAATCCTAAAGGTACTTGCTATCATAAGATATCATTCATACTTGCATATTCTAGGATTATAACATATCGTCTATACTTGCTTGTGCCATGAACAGTATCCTAAAAGTACTTACTATCATAAAATATGCAAAATGGTACTTACTTGGAAGCTGCAGGAAGGAGGCTTGATGTGTGTGTAGTGAGATGGCAAAATGCTCTGATACCAACCTGTAACGCCCGACTTTTTCCCACACCTTATGGTGTGGCGAGAAAGCGGCGTTACGGTAAACATACATGTACATATAAAATATATTAATGCAGTGGAATAATTTTCTTTTCTTCTACACATGCTTTTAACCATACAACTAATCCATGAACCATATATACATGCCTAGATTATCATTCATGAACATGGTGACGTTGTAACTTAGCATATTACCAGCATACATAGCATCATGACATGAACTTTCCATAACTTATCCATAAGCATCATATGTAGCAAGTAACTTATCCATAACATCATAAGTCTTAAGTTATTCATTAAGCATAACCATTTTAAGCGTAGCATAGCACCTAAGGAGGCATTTCAAAACCCAAGACATGCGATACGTGTAAATAAAAGAATCCTTTGCCATGTCACCGCCATACACACACATGCTCTTGCCCCTCCTGCTGCTTCCCTTAGTGACCTCTCACTTGATCTGCGGTATAAGAAACATAAGACTATAAGCACAGAGGCTTAGTAAGACCCTTTCCTACTCACAAAAATCCGTATGTCACATATTCATAAACATGAAACAGTGGACATTGCATAATTCCGAACATAAAGCATAAACTTAACACATATCTACTATGGCATAATTCTTGACATCATCATATACATAAACTTACTTATCATAACATAATTCTTAACATGTATTACAAACATAAACATACTTATCATGGCATCATCCTTAATATGAATCATCAACATAAACATACTTATCATGACATCATTCTTAACATGAATCATAAACATAAACATACTTATCATAGCATCATTCTTAACATGAATCATAACATAAACATACTTATCATGGCATCATTCTTAACATGAATCATGACATAAACATACTTATCATGACATCATTCTTAACATGAATCGTAACATAAACATACTTATCATGGCATCATTCTTAACATGAATCATAACATAAACATACATATCATGGCATAATGCATAACATGAATGAATGCATGAGTCAATTGCATGTATCATAAGGATGCTTAATTTGAAAACCATAGTTATAAATACATGAACATAATCATAACATCATAGGGGTCCCCGGCTTGTACTGTTGGAAACGGATGGCTAGAGAGGGGGGGTGAATATAGCCAATCTCTTTTTCTTGGCACTTAACCAGTTATCTGCACTCAACTTATCAGTAGCACAGCGGAAGAAGCAAAATGAAACGAGCAGTGCAGTAAACTAAAACAAAAATGAAGACAAACAAAGACAGCTACCAAGATCGCTAACAAGAGGGTTTACAAGGTTCAGGGATAACTTGCCCCTACTCCTTGGTGTGCCCTTAAGGTGGGCGATCCCTTGATCGTCGGTAGATCAAGCCCCGGTGTTCACCGGATATAACGCAACCTCCTTCTCGGTGGAGAAACCTCTCCACAGCGTTTCAATAACAGATAAATGTTTAAGCTCAATGAAACAGCAGGAAGGATCTTACTCAAGCACTCAGCAAGGACAAGAACACAGCTAGCTTCCCTGAGCTCCACCCAGTGGCGATCTCACGCAAGAACCCCTCTTCGTGTCTTCCCACTGTCGGACTCCAAGCTCCTTGCTCTTTCCTCCCAGCACGTACGTAAGAGTTGGTTGCATCACAAAATCAGTAGCTTGCTCAAAGTGATGAAGCTTCAAGAACACAGCAAGCGTATTGTGGAGAACTCAAGGCGCAGCAGCAAGACAGTATTCGAAAACTCAAACCTCTGCTTCCACGAAGCCAACTTCCGCGCTTTTGATTCTCCACACAGCACCAGGTGACAACATCCTCCGTAGCCTCCAGCTACCACGCTGCCAACGCCAGCTACCACTGAGCCCTCTCTGGTCTTCCTAAGATCCCCTCAGCCAAGCCCCAGTCCCGGCTCCAGTCTGCAGCTCAGCCGTTGCAACCTGAAACGGAGAATCGGACAAACCTGCTCCAAGGAAAGCCTCCTTTGACCTCTCCTTGAGTGTTTGAATCCTCCCCTGTCACCTGCAGCTTAATCAGACTGTTAGAGCAGCAAATCATACAGTAAATCAAATATCAGAAGCAAACGGCAGCGAATCGGATATGATCAGACGCTCTGACCAAGTCTGACAATGCAATTTGAATTAAAGTGATCGGTCACCGGACTGATCCAGGGCCTGTGGGTCGGTCACCAGACCGATCTACTGCTTCGCTGGGATTCCCAGCTCTCGCGGCTATACACGCATGATCGGTCACCCGACCGATAAGAGTGAAGCCTGATCGGTCACCAGACCGATCAGAGTGAAGCCTGATCGGTCACCCCGACCGATCAGGACAGATGAACAGGGAATTATTAATCAGATCTTAAGTCCCATTCTGAGTCCCTGATCGGTCACCGGACCGTTCAGGACTCGATCAGCAAGGGAACTCACTCACTTCCCGCTCCCTGATCGGTCACCAGACCGATTAGAAGCAAAGCAGTGAGGAAGCAGCCTACTCCCTGATCGGTCACCGGACCGATCAGGAGCCACACAGTAGGTTCCCAACCTCACTGTGCGCTCCCTGATCGGTCACCAGTCCGATCAGACATCGCTGGATCGGTCACCAGACCGATCCACGAAGGAGCAGCGTGCCAATGTCCCTGATCGGTCAACAGACCGATCCAGAGACTCAACCATAGCCCTCCAAGCTAGTGTTTCATCCACCTTAGCCCTCTAAGCCAAGGATTTTTCCATCTAACTCTCCAAGTTGGGAATTTGCACCTAACCCTCCAAGTTAGGACTTTTCACCTAGCCCTCCAAGCTAGGACTTTTCACCCAACCCTTCCGAGTTAGAACTTCATCCAACCTAGCCCTCCAAGCTAGGCACCTGACCCTCCAAGCCGGGACTTTTTCACCTAATTCTCCGGGATGGGAATTTGCACCTAACCCTCCAAGTTAGGACTTTTCACCTAGCCCTACAAGCTAGGACTTTTCACCCAACCCTTCCAAATTAGGACTTTTCCAACACCTAGCCTCCCAGACTAGGATTTTCCAACACCTAACCCTCCAGGTTAGGATTTTCCAACACCTAACCCTCCAGGTTAGGATTTTCCAACACCTAGCCTCCCAGACTAGGATTTTTCATACGATGCCTGATCCTTGACCAGGACTTAATCATAATCATCATAATCAACCTAAACTAAAATCGATGTCAACACCAAAATAATAATCAGGGTCAGATTGCATCAACAATCTCTCCCTTTTTGTTGTTTGACAATCCGATTTTAAGTTTAGGGATTCTCAATCAATTGCTCAACATTAGAATTATAGGGGAATCCAGATCCTCCCCCTACAACATGATCATCCTAAACTTAACCAGTCCACACTCTCCCCCTTTGTCGAACACGAAAAGGGTCTAGATGGGCTGTTAAGTTTTAACCATACTCCCCCTCAACCCTAGGGGTATCTCAAATCATCAAGGATAGGAATGATTTTTGGATAACCATTTGACCACATGTGAAAAATATAGAGCAAGGTATAGTAATCACATGCATCATACGAACATGAAGTAACAACTCACAAAGCATGCCAGAACAGTCATACATATCAAGTAGACATGGCATTATAAGCATGAACAGGACAATTTAGCAAACATGCAGATCATAGTCAGATAATCAACATGGCATCAACAAACAGTAAACACGTGAGCAAGCAACATCCTAAGCAAGATAGAACAGACAAGAGGCAGGATGTACACATCCATCAAAAACATCAAACACGAACATAGAGCGGTCAATCGTCAGCTGGATCATCGTCCGAATCATCAATGTAGATGATATCTCCTGGTGAAGGGCCACTGGGAGATGCACCATCAGGAAATGTATGATGATACTACTCTTCATACCATCTGTCCTGGAAGGAGTGCATCGCAGAGACATCAGAGGCTAAAGCATCGAGACGGCGATCAAAAGTCTGAAACTCTGAGCGGACCTCCTGTCGCCAGAGCTCAGAGATATGCAATTCGTGCTGCAGCATCCGCTCTAACTCCGCAATCTGCCATCGGAGGTCAGGAGCCCACTCATCATAATCATCTATATCAGCGGGCTGCTCCTGGAAACTCCCCCATGTGTCTCAGATTCTTCCAATGCAACCCTCGTGATCCGATAACAATACCAGACTGGGCCAGCATGCGACGATCAAGTCGGCAGTCCTGTCGCACCATAGGTACAGTACGACCCTGTGAAACATCGATCCCAACGGACTGCAGCCAGGCAGTGATGATATGGCCGAATGACATATAGATCGTCTGGCCATACCTCAGACCATGAACAATGATGGAGAAATAAATAGACGGTGCTATGTCAAAATCTAACTGCAGATGCATCCCGTAAAGCATCAGGCAGTGGAAAAGATGGATCTCATCAAGATTCTTTGAAGTAGTTGGAAGAAGACAATTTGTGATAATCTTAAATAGAACATAATCAATGGGAGATAAATGGAGAGCAGGAAACATGGGAAACGTACGGGTGTGCGCACCAGAACCCTGTGGCCTGGGGTGGCCTAGAAAATGCTCATAGATGGAGTCAGGGGTGACTCCAGTAAAGGGGACAGGAAGAGGGTCAGGAAGATAGGGATAGAGCGAAAAGTCATTATTGGTGCGACGGCAACCTAGAAACGCAGTGAAGGCTGATAAGGTAAAGTCATGATCGACACCGGCGACACGGGTCCACCACCCCGTGCCCTCCCCATTGGCCAGATTATTGTAGAATTCAGAGACCAAATCAACATTGATTGGCCTTTCTAAGAAAAGGATGTTTTGAAGCTCATAGTACTCAATGATTCCTCTCACCGTAGGACAATGTTCATAAACAAAAGTTTGGTCCACTGACCGACATGGCATTAGTTTGAAGTTGTGCCAATGAAATTCTAGGGCATAGAGAATGTTCTGAAATCTAGGATGCGGGGGAGATGGAGGCCTCAGAGGAGGTGTAGAAGACGAAGGGCCTTTGCCCCTAGAACTATCCTCCATAGGTTCCTTACCCTTGGAAGACTTTCTATAGATTTGAATTGGTCATACACATGATTTAAACAATTTGAGCAAGATAAACATAGAATGAATCACAAATTGATCATTCCAGATAAGACCCAATCAGAGAATACAACCAAGACATAATGATCAAGAGACACATTTGGATTAAGGTTTGATCATGGACATAAGGTGAGAAAATGAGGTCACAGCCAAGATCATAGGATCACGGTACAACAGCAAGAACAAGAGCCAAAACATGGTTAGCTTCACAATATAATATAGGAAATGATTTGGAAAGAAAGCTAAACCACAAAGACTCACTTTGGCGCCATTGATGAGGTTTTTGAAGGTTGGACGGGAAAAAGCCTGCGTAGGAGAAGCCTCGGCACAAGACAAAAGCGCAGAGGACTCGGAGCAAATAGAGAACTTGCAGAGAACAGGGAGATGCCCGCAGAACCTTTCGGAAGAGCTGGCACGCACGAGAACGAGGAAGACGAACGAACACTCTCGCTCGGGAAGAGGAGACGCAAGTGGAAGGTTTTTCGGCGCTAGGGTTCGGAAGTGAATGGTTTTGGAAGGAGTTAATCGGTTGGTGGATCGGTCCACCAACCAGATTTTAATGCACCTGAACGGATGACCGTTCGATCTGATCGTGCCCAGACCGATCAGGCTACAGCCTGATCGGACTGACCCGGGCCTGATCGGTCGGGTGACCGATCAGGCGCGTTCCTGATCGTTCGACTGATCGATCAGGGAGAGATTAGTAGGCTCGGTCGGCTTACTGTGAACCCCCTGATCGGTCCGTGGACCGGTCTCTGCAGGGTGCCAGATCGGTCCGGGGACCGATCCAGCTAGCTCAGTACACTTGGTCAAAATTACGGAAAGTCACTGCTAGCCCTCTGATCGGTCTGTGGACCGATCAATGCAAAAGGAAGCCTGATCGGTCCGGGGACCGAACAGCCGTATGCCTGATCGGTCCGGTGACCGATCAGGGTTCCTGATACGAACTGAAGTGTTCAGTTTCAGAATTTCTGAAGCTTTCCAAGGAAATCTGGTGAAGTTTATCGAACTTGGACAAGATCTCATGACTAAACTTGATCCCTGAACAAGGATCAAAGGTCCTTATAAGTTCAAAATCACTTTGATCCATCTACATGGAGTCAAACTCAATCAACAATCATTCAAGCAAATTCAATCAAGTTTTGGTTCCAAATCCAAGTTTCCAATCAAGTGGCCTTGATTGGAATGTCCAAGTATGATCATGGAGCCAAATACACATATGTTATGCATCGGTTTTCCCCATACTTGGTCACCACCGTGATCATTATCTCGTCAACTTAACTTCTCAAGGGATGGATTAACAATTTGAGAAATTGAGTTGATCCTAACATCTCACCCCATTTCTAGCAAACAAAAATATTTTGGTAAACCTTATAGTTTGTGTGAGATGTCCCCAAAGTTACCCAAATTGTTTCCCAACAATTTCGAAATAATCATGAAGGGTTTAAAAGCAATTGGAAAATCATGAAGCGCGACACATTCCAACTCCCTTCTTAGGAAACTAAATTCATTTTCGGGAAGTGGTTTAGTGAAAATGTCGGCTAGGTTTGATTTGGACTCTACATGTGAGAGTACAATATCTCCCCTAGCTACATGATCCCTAATGAAGTGGTGTCTTACTTCAATGTGTTTGGTCCTAGAATGATGGACTGGATTCTTGGTTAAGTTAATTGTGCTTATGTTGTCACATAACACTTGCACACCCTTGTAACTCAATCCATAGTCCTCTAAAGTATGTATCATCCACAACAGTTGTGATACGCTCTCTCCCATGGCGATATATTCTGCCTCGGTTGTGGAGAGAGCAACACAATGTTGCTTCCGACTTGACCAACTTACTAAGGATGAACCTAAGAATTCGCAACCCCCACTTGTGCTCTTCCGGTCCAACTTACATCCAGCGTAGTCGGAATCCGTATAGCCAATTAAATCAAATGATTCGGTACGGGGGTACCATAGACCGACTCCAATTGTGCCTTTGAGATATCTCAAAATTCGCTTAACAGCGATTAGGTGAGATTCCTTGGCACAAACTTGATACCTAGCGCACATACCCACAGCGAATAGTATATCAGGTTGACTTGCTGTGAGGTATAGCAAACTACTAATCATGCTTCGATATTGAGTTAAATCAATGGGTTTACCACTCTCGTCATTGTCCAACCTTGTGTTTGTGGCCATGGGAGTGGTTACCTCTTTTGAATCACTCATATTGAATTTTCGAAGCATTTCTTGTGTATATTTCGATTAATGCACATGGATCCCATCGCGGGTTTGCTTGATTTCAAGTCCAAGGAAGAAAGTCAACTCTCCCACTAGACTCATCTCAAATTCATTTTCCATGTGTCCAATAAACTCATTTAAATAGCCCTTATTATTTGAGCTATAAATTATGTCATCGACATATACTTGGGCTACAAAAATATTGTCACCATCTCTCCGTAGAAATAGTGTAGGGTCTATTTGGTCTCGAATGAAGCCCTTCTCAATTAGGAATGTCGACAACCGCTCATACCAAGCTCGGGGTGCTTGTTTAAGGCCATAAAGTGCCTTTTTGAGCTTGAACACGTGGTTTAGAAATTCGGTACTCTCAAACCCCGGTGGTTGTTCAACATAGACCTCTTCTCGAATTAAACCATTTAGAAAGGCCGATTTGACATCCATTTGATATAATTTGAAACCACGATGAGCTGTAAATGCAAGCATCAATCGGATGGACTCTAATCGTGCCACGGGAGCATAGGTCTCATCATAATCAAGGCCTTCAACTTGACTGTAGCCCTTGGCTACCAAGCGTGCCTTGTTTCTAATGATTTCTCCCTTATGGTTCAATTTGTTCTTGAAGACCCATTTGATTCCAATAATGGAGGTCTTCTTGGGTCTAGGGACTAAGTCTCAAACTTGACTCCTTTCGAATTGACCTAGTTCATCTTGCATTGCAATGATCCAATCAGGATCATTTAATGCTTCATCAATTTTCCTAGGTTCCATTTCGGAAATTAGGGCAACTTCATTAGCCTCATTCCGGAAGAATGATCTAGTCCTAACCCCCTGATGGATGTCTTCAACAATCTGGTCTTGGGGATGACTAGAGGCTAATCTAGTTTGCCTAGGAGTTGGTGGTGCTTCTTGAGCGAGTTCCCCAGACACAAGTTCAGCCTCAGGATCCGACTGATCAATGGGTTGTCTAGGTTCACCGTCATCAGACTCATCACCATCAACAACACTTGGAGTTTCATTCAAACTCAGTCTCCTAAGTTCGAGTTGAACTCCTTCTACATTTTCTGATTGGTCACTTGATTTTGGAACTTCTTTAAAGACCACATCAGAAGACTCTTCAACTGATCTAGACTTCTTGTTGTAGACTCGATAGGCTTTGCTAACGAGGGAGTACCCGACTAGTATCCCTTCATCAGCCTTTGCCGTGAACTTTCCAAGGTGGTCCTTGGTGTTTAGAATGAACACCTTACAACCAAACACCCTAAGGTGTTTAACCGTAGGTGGTTTCCCAACCCAAAGTTCATGGGGTGTCTTTCCTAGAAACCTATGAATGAGGACTCTGTTTTGCACATAGCAAGCTGTATTTACAGCTTCAGCCCATAAGTAACTCGGGAGTGAGTACTCATTTAGCATGCTTCGTGCAGCCTCTTGAAGTACACAGTTATTCCTCTCTACAACACCATTTTGTTGTGGTGTTCTTTGGAGTAGAGAACTCATGCTTATAACCTCTATCTTGACAAAATTCTAAAAACCTTTGATTTTGAAATTCACCTCCATGATCACTTCTAATTATCTTAATGGTTGATGATTTTTCATTTTCAACTCTTCTACAAAAAGAAATGAAAACATCTAAGGTTTGGTCCTTATATTTTAAAAAGTAAGTCCATGTATATCTAGTGAAATCATCAATGATCACAAAGCAATACCTACTTCCATTCAATGATATGATGGTACTACAATCAAATACATCCATGTGAAGTAAATCTAATGCATTGGAAGTACTTACAGCGCTTTTACCTTTATGTGCAGATTTTGTTTGCTTACCCATTTGGCATGCATCACAAAGTTTGTCTTTTTCATACTTGATGCTCGGTAAGCCACGGACTAATCCCTTGTTGGCCAATTTCCGGATGTTCTTCATGTTCACATGAGCTAGCCTCCGGTGCCAAAGGGTGGACTCTTCTTCTTTTGACATGAAACACTTAGCAGAAACATTAGTAGCACTTTTAAATGAAACTTGATAAATATTATCTACTCTTGTTCCTACTAGTACTGTGTCCAAGGTGTCATTGTGTCTAACTAGACATTGACTTGGTTGGAAGTCAATTGTGTAACCCGTGTCACACAATTGACTCACACTTAGGAGATTAAATTTCATTTCCTTGACTAGAAGGACATTTGAGATTCTAAGACATTTGGATATTTGAATGTCTCCTATTCCTATGACCTTAAGACTACCATTGTTACCAAATGATACATTACCTCTACTTTTCTTGTGAAGTATGGTAAATAATGATCTATCCCCAGTCATGTGTTTGGAGCATCCACTATCAACGAACCAAGTTGATAGATGCTCCCCCTCAATCATAACCTACACAATTCGAAAAATAGAAGTTTTAGGTACCCAAACCTTGGGACCTAAAGCATCAACTAAACATGACTTAGGCACCCATGCCTTGACAACTTTCTTTTGAGTTTTGGGTGTCCTAGATTGTCTCATGTCAGTCCTAGACATGAGAGACACAAATGAGGGTTCCTTAGAGCGGTAACCAATACCGGCCCTATTGTAAACTGTCCTTTGGGCATTTAGGATCATATCTAGGGTCTTAGAGCTAGTTGAGAACTTCCCAAGAATATTCTTGAGCTTCTCAACCTCACTCTTCAAAGATTGGTTTTCCTCTACTAACAAGTTATCATGCGAATCATTGACTTCCTCAACCTTAGAAGATTTCAAAGTTTCACTTTCATGTTTCAATGATTTGATTTCATCTTCTAGCAATTCGACATGCAAATCATCAATATTATCATCTCTAGATGCCTTCAATTGATCAATTTCTAATTGCAATGCTTTAACTTTATTTTTGGACTTTTTAAGCATACTAGTTAAACATGCAATTGCTCTATAACACTTTTCAAGCTCGGGAGAAGTTACCTCTTCATCATCCGAGGATGATGAAGCCGCGTTTGAGGAGCTTGAAGATTCATCACTGCCCTCCTCTCCAAGAGCCATAAGTGTCACATGCCTTGTGCTCTTCTCCTCCTTCTCTTCATCGGATGAGCTAGAGGATGACTCATCCCAAGTGGCCTTCAAAGCCTTCTTCTTCTTCTTGGATTTTTCTTCTTTCCTCTTGGATTTCTCCTCCTTCTTAAGCTTTGGACATTCATTCTTGAAATGTCCTTTCCTACCACACACAAAGCAAGAGGCATTAGTCTTATCAAGTTTGGATTCACTAGTGTTACCTCTACCCTTGAAACGTCGATCCCTTCTCATCATCCTTCGCACAAAGTTCGTCATTTCGGATGAAGAGGAGTCACTGCCATCTTCTTCGGAATAGGACTCGGATTCGGAAGAGGATGAAGATGAAGAGACTTCCTTCTCCTTCTTCTTCTTCTTCTTCTTCTTGTTGGTTCGGTCCCCTGCAACTAAAGCAATCCCCTTCTCCTTGGGGCCTTTGTTAGCCATATCATGCAATTCCATCTCACAAAACAAATTATCTAACTTTACAATAGATAAATCCTTGGATACTTTGTAGGCATCCACCATGGATGACCACAAAGCATTCCTTGGAAATGCTTTCAAAACATACCTCACAAGGTCGCGATTCTCGACCTATTCATCAATTGAATGAAGTCCATTGAGGACTTCCTTGAACCGGCTATGGAGCTCACTTACCGACTCATTCTCCTTCATGGAGAGATTTTGAAGTTAATTGAGGAACAAGTCCCTCTTGGCAATTCTAAAGTCTCGGGTGCCTTCATGGAGCTCAATGAGTTTGTTCCACAAGTCCTTTGTACTTGTGAAAGGACCAACCTTGATGAGTTGGTCTTTGTTCATGCCACATTGTAGAGTGACAACCGCCTTCGCGTCGGCTTCACTTTTTCGTGTTTGTTCGGCAGTCCACCTCCATGACTCAAGTTCTTTTCCTTCGTCATCCTTAGGAGGGGTGAATCCCTCCTTCACCACGAACCAAATATGGATATCCATCTTCAAATAGTATTTCATCTTTGATCTCCAATATTGAAAGTCGGCGCCATCAAAGAATGGAGGTCGGGTGGTGGAGAAGCCTTCTCTCAAAGCCATCTGATTGATAACTCTCGGATGTTAAGCCGTAAACAGAGCCCCAAGCTCTGATACCACTTGTTGGAAACGGATGGCTAGAGAGGGGGGGTGAATATAGCCAATCTCTTTTTCTTGGCACTTAACTAGTTATCTGCACTCAACTTATCAGTAGCACAGCGAAAGAAGCAAAATGAAACTAGCAGTGCAGTAAACTAAAACAAAAATGAAGACAAACAAAGACAGCTACCAAGATCGCTAACAAGAGGGTTTACAAGGTTCGGGGATAACGTGCCCCTACTCCTTGGCGTGCCCTTAAGGTGGGTGATCCCTTGATCGTCGGCAGATCAAGCCCCGGTGTTCACCGGATATAACGTAACCTCCTTCTCGGTGGAGAAACCTCTACACAGCATTTCAATAACAGATAAATGTTTAAGCTCAATGAAACAGCAGGAAGGATCTTACTCAAGCACTCAGCAAGGACAAGAACACAGCAAGCTTCCCTGAGCTCCACCCAGTGGCGATCTCACGCAAGAACCCCTCTTCGTGTCTTCCCACTGTCGGACTCCAAGCTCCTTGCTCTTTCCTCCCAGCACTTACGTAAGAGTTGGTTGCATCACAAAATCAGTAGCTTGCTCAAAGTGATGAAGCTTTAAGAACACAGCAAGCGTATTGTGGAGAACTCAAGGCGCAGCAGCAAGACAGTATTCGAAAACTCAAAACCACTGCTTCCACGAAGCCAACCTCTGCGCTTTTGATTCTCCACACAGCACCAGGTGACAACATCCTCCGTAGCCTCCAGCTACCACGCTGCCAACGCCAGCTACCACTGAGCCCTCTCTGGTCTTCCTGAGATCCCCTCAGCCAAGCCCCAGTCCCGGCTCCAGTCTGCAGCTCGGCCGTTGCAACCTGAAACGGAAAATCGGACAAACCTGCTCCAAGGAAAGCCTCCTTTGACCTCTCCTTGAGTGTTTGAATCCTTCCCTGTCACCTGCAGCTTAATCAGACTGTTAGAGCAGCAAATCATACAGTAAATCAAATATCAGAAGCAAACGGCAGTGAATCGGATATGATTAGACGCTCTGACCAAGTCTGACAATGCAATTTGAATTAAAGTGATCGGTCACCGGACCGATCCAGGGCCTGTGGGTCGGTCACCAGACCGATTTACTGCTTCGCTGGGATTCCCAGCTCTCGCGGCTATACACGCATGATCGGTCACCCGACCAATCAGAGTGAAGCCTGATCGGTCACCTGACCGATCAGAGTGAAGCCTGATCGGTCACCCCGACCGATCAGGACAGCTGAACAGGGAATTATTAATCAGATCTTAAGTCCCATTCTGAGTCCCTGATCGGTCACCGGACCGTTCAGGACTCGATCAGCAAGGGAACTCACTCACTTCCCGCTCCCTGATCGGTCACCAGACCGATCAGAAGCAAAGCAGTGAGGAAGCAGCCTGCTCCCTGATCGGTCACCGGACCGATCAGGAGCCACACAGTAGGTTCCCAACCTCACTGTGCGCTCCCTGATCGGTCACCAATCCGATCAGACATCGCTGGATCGGTCACCAGACCGATCCATGAAGGAGCAGCGTGCCAATGTCCCTGATCGATCACCAGACCGATCCAGAGACTCAACCTTAGCCCTCCAAGCTAGTGTTTCATCCACCTTAGCCCTCCAAGCTAAGGATTTTTCCATCTAACTCTCCAAGTTGGGAATTTGCACTTAACCCTCCAAGTTAGGACTTTTCACCTAGCCCTCCAAGCTAGCACTTTTCACCCAACCCTTCCGAGTTAGAACTTCATCCAACCTAGCCCTCCAAGCTAGGCACCTGACCCTCCAAGCCAGGACTTTTTCACCTAATTCTCCGGGATGGGAATTTGCACCTAATCCTCCAAGTTAGGACTTTTCACCTAGTCCTCCAAGCTAGGACTTTTCACCCAACCCTTCCAAATTAGGACTTTTCCAACACCTAGCCTCCCAGACTAGGATTTTCCAACACCTAACCCTCCAGGTTAGGATTTTCCAACACCTAACCCTCCAGGTTAGGATTTTCCAACACCTAACCCTCCAGGTTAGGATTTTCCAACACCTAGCCTCCCAGACTAGGATTTTCCATACCATGCCTGATCCCCGACCAGGAATTAATCATAATCATCATAATCAACCTAAACTAAAATTGATGTCAACACCAAAACAATAATCAGGGTCAGACTGCATCAACATGTACCACATACATACATCATATGCGCGCATCCCCAAGTAAATACGAGGTAGCAAATCTCGACCTACTAGGGTAAGGACAGCTACGGTAGTCCTAGAACCGAGGCGTTCTTAAGGTGCCCATCCCTATTGGACAGCTTCGGTAGTCCCAGAACCTTGGACAGCTTCGGTAGTCCAGAACCGGGGCGTTCTTAAGGTGCCCATCCCTTGGACCCTTACTTCGGTCCGGTACTAGCCCATTCAAAAAAAAATAAAATACTTCACATGCTTCATCATTCATAGAACAATCTTAGCATAAACATAAATCTTGTTTCATGAAACTTAACATAAGAATAGGAACAACTGCGGTAGTTCCAGAACCGTGGACAGCTACGGTTGTCCAGAACCGAGGCGTTCTTAAGGTGCCCATCCCTTAGCATGACATAAACATACTTAACATTTCATCATTCATACTTAACATCATGATGCCTTAAAGGCATGAACATTCATCATCATTCATTATCTTCATTCATGAGGTATGTCATGCTTATCTCATTTTGTCTTAGAGCCATGATTATCATTTTCATTCATCATCTTCATTCTTAAACATAGCATACATACATATTATTCATAAAGCATGGCATACATACATGTCATTCACGAAACATGGCATACATACATATCATTCATATATCATGGCATACCTACATAATTAGCATCTTAATTCATAAAACATGCATGGTCATGGTACATAGGAAAATATGCCTAGATCCTTTCATACATGATACATTTCCTTAGGTTCATGGCACATGGTCTAAACATTTATGAATCATCATACAAATGACCTAACATACAAGTCATGACACATAAGCTAGGGTTTTAATTGGCATAAAAATTCTTCCAACATACTTAAACATATACATACATCATAGTATCCTATAAAATGCATCCTTGTGGTCTTAACCCAACCCAAACCCTAAATTTCAAGGTTGGCCGAAAGTCCCATAGAAGATGACTCCATCATTCAATCAACATAAAAGGTTCCATAAGTAAAACATAACCCATACATTACATACAAAACCATAGGGAGCCCTTAAGCCCCATAATTCGAGCTAACCCTAATTTCCTTGCCCTAGAATTTCTCTTGGCCGAAACCCTAAAGGCATAGTTCCATGGGAAAAATTCATATAACACACCATTAATATCCATTGGATCATAGAGGTACATATAAACATGCTTGAAGGGTTATATTTTAAATCTAATCATAGGACATGAAGGGTGGCCGAAACCCTCAAGGCTCTAGGGTGCCACAAACTTTCCCTAAGTCATAATCCATACCTTACATATCATAATAAAACATTAAGGAGCATGAATAAGAGTTTACATCATCCCTAAACCCCCTTTTTAGCCTTGGCCGAAACCCTCAACAAGCCCTAGCCCTAGTTTTCTTCACATGTAGTCCAAGCAAATTCTTATATCATGAAATCAACTTGAAAAACCATCATACCACAGGTGAGGGGGTCTTACCTTTCTTGATCTTGATTATAAACCTTGAATAGAGAAACCAAAAGAATTTTCCTTGACCTTAGACTACTCTTATCCCTTGTAGCCTTGTAGAAAGGCCTTAGATCTTGTAGAAGAGGTCTCCTTGTGAGACTTTTCCAAAGGGAAACCCTCCTTGTAGGTTTCGGCTAGGAAGAGAAAGAAGGAGAGAAGAAGGAGTTTTGGTGGATGAAGAGACAAATGCTTAAGTACTAAGGTGTCTCTTCCATTCCTCCCTCTTATATACTAGATAAAGGAAGCAAGTGAAGAGACATGATGCTATGACTCTTCACTTCCCCTAGCCTCAACTAAAATCCCTTCCCTTTTGCACTAGCTCTCCCTTGCTAGGTGAATTGGTTAGTACATGCATGTTGGTATACTAGGTCCAAGGTTCAATCCTTGGTGCATGCACTTTTTTTTTATTTTATTTTATTTTTATATTATTTTCAAAAATTCCCCTAAGACCCACCCATGGTCATGCTAATATTCCTAATTAAAACCCATTTATATTTACATTAAATTCTACCTAAAATCTACTAATAACCATAGTACTAGATAAAACCCATGTGAGGCACATTAATAGCTAACTTCTTAATATATACGGGAAAATCATGGATAATTAGGCTAAAGTTCATACTAATATTCCTAGATTCCTCAAAAAGCTATCTAGACATAATCAATATTTTAAAATATTGAGAAAATTTTCCGGGTCGTTACAATTTCTGACTATTTCTCCTTGATCATTTAGCTTATTCCTAAAAACCCACTTAGTGTCAATGGCGGATTTGCCCTCAGGTTTAGGTACTAATTCCTAGACTTGGTTTCTTTCGAATTGGGCTAGCTCTTCTTGCATAGCTATGATCCAATCAGGATCAGGTAGGGCTTCCTCTATAGTCTTAGGTTCTATTTTTGAAATCATTGCTATTTGACTAAGGTTTCTGTAGGAAGATCTAGTCCTGACTCCTAGAGTTGGATCACCCACAATTTGATCGGTTGGGTGATTGAGTCTGGGTTTCTTGGTTTTTCTAGAACTTGGTTCAGCCTCAGGTCCGACTGGTCGGTTTGGTTCACTATTTGATTCAACTCTTTGAGCTGGTTCAATTATTGGTTCAATAATTGGTTCATTTGACTCACTAGTTGGTTCAATAGTTAGTTCGTTTATGGGTTCAATTAAGGATTCACCAACTTGTTGATTATCTTCTTGATCAGTGTTTGATGAAGTTAGATTTGGATTTGAGTTAATTTCTTCATCAAATATTAGGTTGGTTGTTTCTTCGATTTTCTTGGTTTGGTTGTTGTAAACCCTATAGGCTCTACTTGTTGTTGAGTATCCTAGGAATATGCCTGGGGTTGACTTAGACTGGAATTTTCCTAAGTAGTCTTTGGTGTTTAGGATATGGACTTTGCATCCAAAGACCCTTAGGTAGTGTAGATTTGGAAGTCTATGGTAATATAGTTCATAGGGTGTTTTGTTGTGTCGCTTGTTAATCAGGACCCTATTTTAGATGTAGCAAGCCGTACTAATTGCTTCTGCCCAATATTGGTTGGCTAAGTTAAATTCATTGAGCATAGCCCTAGCGGCTTCCTGTAGAGTTCTATTTTTTCTTTCGATTATCCCATTTTGTTGGGGGGTTCTAGGACACGAAAATTCATGTATGCATCCATTTACCTTACAGAATTCCTCGAACCGTCGATTTTCAAACTCTCCCCCGTGGTCACTCCTAAGTCTTTTGATTTTAGTATCGTTTTGATTTTCAATTAACTTATAGAATTCATTAAATAGGTTTAGGGTTTCATGTTTGGTCTTTAGAAACCTAACCCAGGTAAACCTTGAGTAATCATCAACTATTACTAAGCAGTACCAGTTTCCTCTTAGTGACTTGGCTCCATGTGAATCAAATAGGTCAAGGTGCAGGAGCTCAAGTGTGGTTTGAGTTAGATCAGATTGAATTAGTTTGTGATTAGATCTGGTTTGTTTACCTTGATTGCATGATTCACATATTAAGTTTTCATGATTTTTAATTTTGGGAATACCTTTAATTAAGCCAAGTTGGGTGATTTTTGAAATAATTCTTAGGTTAGTGTGACCTAGTCTCCTATGCCAGAGGTTTGATTGTTCTAACTGAGTTAACATGCAGTTAGGTACTAGGGGAAGGTTTATAGTGTAAACATTATTTTTCCTAGTGCCCTTAAGCATGATTTCTGAGTCTTGCAAGTTTCTAATCAGGCAGTTAGAATTGTTGAAGGTAACTATATAACCAGAATCACATAACTGACTTATGCTAAGTAGGTTAAATTTGAAATTTTCAACCAAAAGGGCTTTCTTAATAACAAAGTCAGATTTAAGTTCAATATTACCTAACCCAATTACCTTGAGTGTAGCATTGTTGCCAAATGCCACTGAGCCTAGGTTCTTGAACTTGAGTTTGGTGAATTTCAATTTGTCTCCAGTCATGTGTCTGGAGCAACCGCTATCCAACATCCATTGGTCCAAATCTTTATGTTCCTACACATAAAGAGTTTTGTTGATTTGGATCCAATTAGAGTTAGGAATAGCCTAAATTGATTTTCACAGCCTAGTCTATCTCACCCAAATCTAGGGTTATCAATCACGTTAGCCTTACAGGTTTTGTGAGACAGGTTTTGGTGGGTAAAGTTATTTTGAAAATTTATGATTTATTTTGAAAAACTTGAATTAAATTTGAAAACAATTAAATTTATTTTGAAAAGAATGTTTGAATCTATAACTAACTGAAAATTTGTGTTAGATTCGAATTTGACAAAGAATAATTTAAATTTGAATTTCAAAAATTGGCTTCCAGGTTTTGGCGAGGCACTAGGCCTTCTTTAGTTGTAGCCTTATTGGATCATCAACCCTTTCCTTGACAAAGCCTTTTAATGAAATTTCATTTTCAAAATTATTTTTTGAAAAATTCTGGTCTAACTAGTTTGGGTCTTGGATCGGTAGCTTCGGCTAGTTTCACCAGTCTAAAGAGACCAAGTAGAGTGTACTTGACCTTATTAGAATTGGCTTCCCTAACGTACTATCATCTCACCTCCACCCAATACTATGTTGTCAAATTTCAGTTAAGTTTGCTCAGTCCTTAAACTAACCATTCCTAAATCTAAGCATGGTAAATTACGGGAATTAAGCAAACAATCAAACAAGCAAATTGAAAGCAACAATTTTATCTACCAATAAATATTGTTTTCAATTTGGCTCCCCATGGACTAAAGCCACGATAATGGTTTGGCAAGATGTGAATCTTGTCCTTGGGGATCCAATATTGATTTGATCCAATTTGTTTGTTCAGGCATAGTTTGGGTACCCATGCCTGAACTTTAGGTCTGGACTGGTTTAGTACAGCAAAGTAGGATCTTTGTCTAGATTTGGTTCTATAGCCTAATCCGGATCGATTTAGAACCGATTTCTGTTTTCCAAGAATCATGTCAAGACCCTTGGAACCAGAAGTGAATCATTCTAAAGCTGATCTAAGATCCTTGGCTTGAGTTTTCAGGGAGGAGTTCTCTTTCTCAAGTTTTTCAACTTGAGTAGAGGTTCCTTCTTGAACCTTCTCAGTTAAAGGTCTAGAGTCAGCTCCCTCTTTCAGGAGTTTTACTTCCTGTCGGAGGGATTCAACTCGGAGTTTAGCTTTCGCCAAATCTCGAGAAAGATAAGAAATTAACTCATTTAACTGACTTCTAGTAAAACCACTTACCTTGATTTCATCGTCTTCTGAAAATGTCAGTCTGCCGTCGTCCTGTTCCGATTCTGACTCGGTCTCGATTTCCTCTGAGGCGGTTAGTGCAAGCAGGTTCGACTGTGGGACCTCTTCTTCTTCGGAGGAGGAGGACTCGTCCCACGTTGCCTGAAGTGCCTTTTTCCTTCTATTCTTCTTGGTATCCTTTAGGTTCGGACACTCCGTCTTGTAGTGACTCTTTTTCTTACACTCGTAGCAGGTCACGTTTGGTTTGTTTTTGTCGTTTGCGGGTTCAGCTGGTTCATCCTTTCTTCGGCTGGCTTTCCGTCTGTTGGTTTGGTTCTTCAATTCCTTGTAGTAGTTCCGGGCTAGTCGGACCAGCTTAGGTCTGTAACGCCCCAAAATTTTCATTTTTAGTTCTTAAAGTCCTTAGAATTATTTAGAAATGGTTTAGAAATATTCTAGATATTTTTAGGAATTTTTAGAGTATTTTTATGGAATTTTCCGAGTCCGTTTGGTATTTATGGAAAAAGAAAAAGAAAAAGGAAAAAGAAAGCCAAAAAAGGAAAAAATCACTTAAGGGCAGCGGGCGCTCGAACCCGCGACCACCACGAGACCAAGGGAGCGCGCGACCAGCTGGGCTAGGTATCAAGCACAGAAAAGGATGGAGAGACCTTTATTTAAGGTGTAGTTAGGTTAATCCGCCCCATAAGTATAAATAGGTAATTAAAGAGAGAAGTTTTATTTTCTCTCCTCTCCAAACCCTCACGCCGACCCCTCCTATTCTGGGCGAAACTACACCAAGCTCTAGGGGGCCGGTCAAGGCTCTTTTCCAAGAGATATTCTTATATTCGGGATCCCCGCGACGAGAGGAACGCGTAGGCGCGAAGAATTCTCCGAGATCTCAAGTTTCTTCCGAGCTCTAGACGTCAATCTTGGTTGTAAGTCCAAGATATCAATGTAAGTACTGCTCACCTGCAGTAAGAGGCGGTTTTTCCGCGAGAATTACCTTTAAAAGTTTTTTTTAAAGAGATATTTCCTTTTGTTGAGTTTTTGTGCATGTGATCTTAGTTCTTTAGATGCTTATATATGTTGATTAATACCCTATGTGAGTTTAGGGTCCAAGAAAAGCTATGAGAAAAGAAAAGAAAAGATAAAGATAAGAAAAGAAAAGGCCAAGGCCTTAAGAAATCCCCAAAAGTCAAGACTTAGGGATTTTAGCACGCAAGGTGCTCCAGAAAATGCCAAGGCATTTACAGATAAGAAAGAAAAGAAAGAAAAGCTATTTTATTTTATAAGGCCAGTACCCGGCGTCCAAGGGCGTCGTTAAAGAAATCCAGGTGTCCAATTCCAAGGTCTTGGCCCTGGTAGACCAAGGTCTGCTCTATTAGGATTGGTGGCTCGCTACCCCAACCTTTTAGGGAACGCGCATCAGATGGTACTTACGTCTTCAGTGGATCCAAGTGATTAGTATTTTCAAGTATATGCTTTAGCAAAGTTTTCGAAAGTTTAAGAAAGTTTTCAAAAAGTTAAAGAATAGCTAAAGTTTCAAGTTGAGCCAAGAAAAGTAAATTGAGATTTATTATTGCTTGAGTATGCATGTTTTGAGCTATACATGTTTGTAGTTTTCTTTCAAGCATATTAGTATCTCATATGATGTTCAGTTTGATCTAGAAGCATGTTTGCATATTTCGAGTTTTTGTGAGCTAGATAGTACTTACTAAGCTTTTTGCTTACTAGTTGCATTTCCTCTTATTGCAGATAAAGGTAAAGGCAAGCAATTCTGAAGGAAGACGACGAGGCGGTGCTGAGTAGAGTGTGTGTGTGGTGGCTGAGTATGGAGAGATCTTTGGCACGAGACAATTTAGTTATTTAATTCACAATGTTATAGCACATTTGAATTGCAAGTTCTTGCTTTATGGAGTTTAGCGAACATTTAAGTTTTGGATAGTTTTACATGCTCAATTGCTTAGAGTAAAGATTCCATGTCATTTCATTTAGCTTATATATTCTTATGTTTGGATTGGATGAGTAGAAATGTGAGTAGATGGAGATATTGATACTTTGTTAGAAAATAGACGCATGTGCCAAGATAGTATCAAATTCTCTTTGAATTAAGTTTTATTGCTTATAAATGTTTAGAAAAGTTGCATCCACATTTTATAATGCTTTAGCAGGGTTATAGAACATGCATTTGGAGTTATGAGTACATAGGAATCAAGATTGGTACAAACTTTAGTGTTAAAGTTCATATATCTTGAATAGTTTATTTTCCTCCGCAAAAGTCCAAATTTCAAGTTTGTGGATTCGTTTTGATTGGCTAAACTCATTTGAAAACTGTCATAGAGTGTAGAAATGGTGCAATGATTCCATATGGCTCGAAATCATAGGTATGGAGGAGCTGAGAAGCAACTGCCGAAACCTGAGTTTTCTGATTTCAGGCCTATCAGTCGACTGATACAGTATCAGTCGACTGATACCTGCAGTTTGAGTTGGGCGAGGCAAGTTTCAATAAGTATTTTCTTACGAGTTTTTGAGAAAGAAAGTGTGACATGGTATCATGCATGACTATTTAAGTTAGAATATCATTCTTAAATAGATTAAAAAGAAAAAAAAAGATTTCCGCATTTTTAGTCGTGCATTAGAGTCGAGAAGTAGACAAAAGTAACGATCCGTCTAAGGCAGGAGAAGGCGGGTCGCTACAAGGTCGATCTCCTTCTTCGTCTTCTGAGTCTGAGTCTGAGTTAGACTTGGGTACAGGTTGAGGCTTCTTCTTGGTTGTCCTTCCAGTTTTACCTGCAACAAAGGCAATACCTTTCTCGGCCAGATTGCAGTTAGTCTGCTCATGTAATTCTAATTCAGAGAACAATTCATCTAATTTAATTTTTGAAAGGTCCCTTGAAACCTTGTATGCATCTACCATAGATGCCCACAAGGTGTTTCTCGGGAAAGCATTTAAAGCGTACCTTATCAAGTCACGGTTTTCTACCTTATGACTGATTGTGTGTAGTCCGTTCATTAATTCCTGAATTCGGGCGTGAAGCTGAGCTGCTGTTTCGTTGTCGTTCATCTTGATCGTGTACAGCTTGTTCAGGAGGAGATCTCTCTTGCTAATTCGAGTGTCTGAAGTTCCTTCGTGCAGCTCGATCAGTTTCCCCCACAGCTCCTTGGCACTGTTGAATGGACCCACCCGGTTTAGCTCCTCTTTTGTTAAGCCGCATTGGAGGGTCTGGGTCGCCTTTTCCTCAGCTTCAATCTTCTATTTCAGAGCGGTGTCCCACTCAGTGTACGGCTGTGGTACTCCTTCAGCGTTCTTTGGAATCTCCAGCCCAGACTGGATGATTATCCACATGTCCACCTGAGTTTTCAGGTGGACCTCCATTCGACTTTTCCAGTAGGAAAAGTCTTCTCCATTGAATAGTGGAGGTTTGGCTGTGCTGAATCCTTCTTGCATGGCCATTAAGGATTTTATCTGAAAAAGAGAGAAGAGAAAGAAAAACTATGTCCCAAGACTTGGTCTTGGATTAGTAGTGCGGGATAAAGAAAATTAAATATCGAGGGGTGTTGTACCGGTCTCGATTAACGATAAGAATTCAAAAAAAAAAAGAAATAATTTTATGAAAATCTGAAAAATTCTACTGGTGGTTGCACCAAATTTGAGCTTCCCCGCTCTGATACCACTTGTTGGATCGAGAGAAATGATAGAGGGGGGTGAATATCGTAAAACGTTCGGATTAGAGTTAGAGAAATTACACAGCGGAAGAAATAAACAATCAACGTGAACACAAGATCTTTTACTTGGTTCGGAGTCACGGTCGGCTCCTACTCCAAGGCCCACGGTCGTTGACCGTTTACTGCGGGCAATTCTATATGTGCGCAAAATCAGTTTACAAGATGTATTAAAAAATTAGTACAGTAAACTAAAAGTAGCTCTTCGTTACCGACGTTCGGTGTAGATTATGTTTTTGGAGCAGAGGGACGTCGTCGGCGCTTGTATCTCGAGTCGGGAGGTTTCCGGAGCAGAGCGCGGGAGTAGAAGAGTGTGAATGCGTTGAAAGAATTATTGTTCGAAGCCTTGGGGTCGAGGGCCTTTTTATAGCCCCTGGGGGCGCCCAGAATGTCGGGGGCGCCCCCCCACATGTCAACTGATCCGAGTTCTTCTCGGTCAGCTCTGATCCCTTCAATCTCGGGATCAGATCTTGACGGGGGTGCCCGGGACGCTAGGGGCGCCCGGGTTGACCGGGTTGACTCTTATCCGTTGGCTTCTCGCTGGCTTCTGCTTCGTTAGTTTGAGCTGGGGGCGCCCGGACCATTCGGGGTGCCCGGGAGCATGGGGGCCGCCCGGGAGCACGGGGGCGCCCCGCCCATGAGCTGTCAAATCATTCACTTGCACTACTTCTTTTGTGTTCACCTTGGGGGCGCCCGGGACACTCCAGGCGCCCTACTCAGCTTCTGCCTCACTCCTTTGAGGCTCTCTGAGCTGCAGACACTCGTTCCTTCGGTCCTGCATCCAGGGTTAGTCCAAAATAACACAGAGCAATATGTTAGTTTTATACAGCCTTAGCTGTCTTGGTTCTGACTTTGGGTCTTCAAAATGGAGCCCTAGGTCGAACCGACGCCTACTGTTCCCTCGACGGGGAACGCGTCCTCACCTACTCCTCTCGGGAGAATTTACCTGATGCCAACCGGCTCCTCCGGTTGGACTTTTGCCCAGCTGTCCTTCGCCAGGTGCCTAGCCGTCCTTCGCCAGGTCTTCAGTGCCTAGCTGTCCTTCGCCAGGTCTTCAGTACCAAGCTGTCCTTCGCCTGGTGCCTAACAGTCCTTCGCTAGGTCTTTGGTACCAAGCTGTCCTTCGCCTAGTGCTTAGCAGTCCTTCGCTTGGTCTTTGTATCCTGGCATTCCTTCGCCAGGTGCCTAGCAGTCCTTCGCTAGGGCTTTGTATCCTGGCATTCCTTCGCCAGGTGCCTAGCAGTCCTTCGCTAGGACTTGGTATCCTGGCA
Organism: Boesenbergia rotunda; assembly: GCA_024364735.1. NCBI lineage: Eukaryota > Viridiplantae > Streptophyta > Magnoliopsida > Zingiberales > Zingiberaceae > Boesenbergia > Boesenbergia rotunda. The sequence continues at coordinate 366,365 of JAGFNQ010000753.1, forward strand.
TTCCTTCGCCAGGTGCCTAGCAGTCCTTCGCTAGGACTTTTCTTGCACACTTGAGTAACATGTTAGATAAACATATACCTTAACTTTTGAACCCTTTTTGCCATTATCAAAACACAGGTACGACTTGGGTGCTTTCTGCACCAACAGGATGTACTGAGTTGGGAACCAAGTAAGTCCCGTGTGCATTCTGTGTTTGTTTGTTCTTTTTATTTTTCCGCTGTGCTACTAACTCTAAGTCTAGAACGATGATCCGAAAGATGAGTTTTTCTATAAAGTTTCCACGAGATTTTTACGGTCGATATTCACCCCCCCCCTCTATCGACGGCACCAGTCCCACAAGTGGTATCAGAGTCTGGTCGCTCTTCACTGGACTAACAGCCGACGGAGCAAAGACGTTAGGAGTTGAGGGGGAGCCCAGGGGTGAATCAGGTATAATTTTTTTTTATTATGGTCAATTTTAAATTCCATATTATATGTTTTAAGTGTAGGGAGAGAGGACACTATAAAAATTAGTGTCCTACTGATAAGTGTTATTTTGTTAATCATTTCAAGTTATTAAATCCATGTTTGACCCATGTTTTTCTTGCTTAATTGTGAATTTACCCTAGGTTCTAGGACTTACTTTTATTTTGGACTTAATTGAAAATCTTTACACATTTGAAATGATTTGGCACTAAATTGTTAATATACTTTTGCAGGCTGGAAAGGATCAATGACCTAGGGCATGCTGGGTCAAACTTGAGTCGGAAGTGGACCCGGATCGAGTGATCAAGATTTAGACTAATCTGGGCCGTCCGATTCAAAAATGGCTAGATCTAAGCCATCTGAGAATTTCTGAGGCAATCCGAGCTAGGGTTAAGGCTGATCAAGCACTCAGGTCAAGATCTGAGATTTTCATCCAAATCAGAGATCATTCAACCGTTGGATCAAGCTCAGAGGGCTCTAGACTGTCCATTCAAAGATCAGGTTGATCTGGGCCATCCATTGCAAATCTAGAAGATCCGAGCTACCCCGAGGCAGATCCTGACCCTTGATCAACATCATCAATGTTTGGTTCAGATCGGATAAAGATCAGCCGTTGGATCTTCTCTAAACAATCTGGGCCGTTCATTCTTAAGTATTTAATCAAAATTTTCCCTCAGCTGCAGCTTGTCGCGTCTTCGCTGCAGCGTCTCCTTCTTCGAGTGTTCTTCATTATTTCTTCAGCTAGTTTCTTCATCTAAGGGCGCGACCACTCGATCTTCTTCATCGGATCAGGTGTTGGATCATCGGGATGAGATTTCGGTGAAGAATCCAGCTCTCAATTGCCCAAGAACAGAGCTGAGCGAGGTTTCCTTAGCTCTGCCATTTGCTTCCTTTGGTCTCGGCTGTGCTCCATTTCCATCCACCTGAGCTATCTGGAGGGGTTCCCTAGAGAGCTCGGATCATCCCCAACTCACCATCGCACGCGGACACAGTTGAATCAAGGAAATCGAATGGGTTTTTAGAATTGAGCAGAGTTAAGCTCGGATTGATTCACAGAGACAGTTTCTCAATGATTTGTGGAGCTTACGGGTTCGAGGCTTACCCTTGTGTGACGGCAAGGAGTTCTTGAGCTGAAGAAGGGATCGAGGCTTAGTTTTCTTACGAATTTCTGTTTTAGCAGTAGCTTTAATTTCTGCCGCAAGTTCATTTCTGAAACTTTGTATTAGCTGTTTAGTTCTCTTTTCTGAATTGTTTCTGCAGTAATTAGGTTTCAATTCTTCTAGTTAATTAGATAGGGAGTTTGTTTAGTGGATAATTGTTTCCAATTTCAGTTTATTTCAGAATTTATTGCTGCGTATCAGTTTCATGTTTTCAGTTTTAGTTTGCGTATCAATGTCATTTCTGCATGTTTAGCTTGTAATTTCTGAATTCGTGTCAAATATACATTAGTGCTTTTTAATCTTACCTGAACATTAGATAAGTGCTCTTGAATTTGGATTGTTCTGTTTTGTTTCTGCCATTGGATTGATGCTGAATTCCCGCACTTCTCAGTTTCCATTTCTGCAACTTTAGTTTCAATTTTGCAAGTTTCGGTTTATCATCTCTGAAGATTGTATCAAGTGAGCATTAGACCTTCTAAATCTTTTCTAACACTATAATCGTGCAATTAATTTCAGCTCACGTGTTGATTTCAGCATTTAGTCATTGCTGAATTTCTGTCTTCAAGTTCTGAATTGCTGCGTTGGATCCACTTCTGCACATCAGTGTGGGACTCTGAATTGTTTCTTCACATTCAATTGTTTCTGAATTTTGCATTTGATTTATTTGCTTCAAATTCATTTGCTTCACGGTCGCCGGTCGCGCGGCCGCCGGTCGTCGGCCGTCGCCGGTCGTCGGCCGTCGCCGGTCGCCGGTCGTCGGCCGTCGCCGGTCGCCGGTCATCGGCCGTCGCCGGTCATCGGCCGTCGCCGGTCGCCGGTCGTCGGCCGTCGCCGGTCGCCGGTCGTCGCCGGCCGTCGCTGGTCGCCGACCGTCGTCGGTCGCCGGTCGTCGGCCGTCGCCGGTCGCCGGTCGACGGTCGTCGGTCGCCGGCCGTCGATGATCGCCGGCCGCCGGCCGTCGCCGGTCGTCGGTCGCAGGCCGCCGGTCGCCGGCGGTCGGTGGTCGTCGGTCGGCCACCGGCCGACGACCGACGAACTGCCGACGACCGACGACCGTCGCCGCCCGGCCGACGACTTTACAAGCTGTAATGTAATCCAGATTACGGAGGTTTTGTTTTGTAATCCAGATTACAAATTATCAACCTCTTTTCTAATCGAGATTATTTTACATTACAATTTTAAAGTTATTCCAAACAAAGGAATCTAACTTGTAATGTAATCTGGATTACATTACAGGGTGGATTACACCCTACCAAACGCAGCCTTTCATTTGCTTTACATCAGCTTAAAGTGTTGCATTTAGCATCATTTTCAGCACATCAATTTTCTTTGCTTGCGTGCCAAGTTGCTGAATTTCTGCACTTTGTATCAAGATAAGTTTCGGTAGGTGTTGGTGTCAAGTGGAATGCAATCTTTAGTGTGTTGTAGAGTTTGAAATTAGTTTGTTTCGGGTCTATCTTGTTGCTGAATTCAATTTTCATTTTGGCATTACTATCAAGCTTTAATTCTGCAATTTGGTCTAAAGTTTCGGCATCAGTATCAACTGAAAATTTCAGCCTTGTTTTGATTCCTTTGTTTAGCATTTGGTTTGAAATTAAAATCAGAATTGTTTTCTAGATTCGGTTAAGTTGTCTTGGTCAATTAGGTTTTCCACTGGTTGAGTTCTTTAGTTGCATTTACTTTGTTTGGCTCATTTAGTTGAGTTCCTTTATTTTCATTGCGATTTTATTTCTAATTGAAACCAAACCCAAATTTTATTTGAATCCTAAAAATATCAACGACACATAAACTCGAGCGCGAATCAAACACCCTCAACTAGCCCTAGGAAAAATACGACCTGTGGCCCTTTTACTACGTTTTCATCTTTGCTAGCGAAAAGGGTTTCCAGCTTTACACATATCTAAATTGTGAGACCCACATTTGTGACACCTAGTTCGGGTTCCAGGTTCCATCACCTACTCGTAAGACTCGTTCTTCAACGGTGGCAAAGGAAATACCAGCGCTCGGAGTCCGGAGGGACAAGAGCCACGTGCGGTGCTTCAAATGCGAAAAGTACGGACACTACAAAAATAAATAGGCAAAGGTACGCAAAATTTACGTTCCTAAAAATTTTCAAATTTCTGCACAATCGTATGATAAGTTAGATAAGTTTTCTGAAAAATTAAATTTACTGCAGAGTCAAATTAACATTTTGCATGCCCAATTAGAAAATGTAGATATTGCTAAAGTATTAGAAATTAACTGTTTAATCCTTAATGTTAATTCAATAATTTTTAAAACTAATTCTGATAAAATTAATTCTGAAATTAATTCTGATAAAATTAATTCCGAAGTTAATTCTGAAATTAATCTTAATGATAATTCTGAAATTAAATCTGATAATTTTAAGGATATTCCTGAAATTAATTCAGATAATTTTACTGAAATTAATTCTAAAATTAAAGCTAATAATTTTACTGATAAGTCTGAAATTAAATTTGAAAATGTCAATGATAACTCTAAAATTCTTAAGGATAATCCTGAAATTAATTTTGAAATTCTTAAGGATAATCCTGAAATTAATTTTAAAATCTTAAAGATAATCCTGAAATTAATTTTAAAATTCTTAAGGATAATCCTGAAATTGACTCTGATATTATTGAGGATAATCCTAAAATCAACTCTGAAATTATTGAGGATAATTCCAATGTTAATTCTAAGGATATTTCTTAGGATAGTGGAGATGAAATCTTCTTAGATGATAATTTAATTATCAAATTTTTAGATAATATTGAAGATAATAATAGAACATTAATCAGTAGCCCTGGAAACTACTCCACATACAGTGAAGATGTAGATGAATATGATTTTAATGATAAGGATGAGGAGGAAGTTGAATTTTCTACAATCAAGCATATAGTGGATAAAGTTTACAAAAATTCAAACAAATCAGAATTATTAGAAAAACTCAAAAAATTAAATAAAAAAGAAATAGTAGATGAGTCAGAAATTTTCGAAATAATGAAATGATGAATTTAAACCCACGACTATTAATTAATCATTTCAATCTTAATTATCCCAACTTAATTAACCTTTAATTATTTCAACCTTAATTAATATTTAATTATTTTAACCTTAATTAATCTTTAATTATTTCAACATCAATTAATTGTTAATCAATCTAATTCAAGTAAACCTTAATTAATTCAACATCAATTAATTCTTAATCAATGTAATTCAATTAAATCTTAATTAATTCAACATCAATTAATTAATTCTTAATCAATCTAATTCAATTAAATCTTAATTAATTCTTAATCAATTTAACTTCAATTAAATCTTAATTAATTCAACATCAATTAATTAATTCTTAATCAATTTAACTTCAATTAAATCTTAATTAATTCAACTTCAATTAATTAATTCTTAATCAATTTAACTTCAATTAAACCTTAATTAATTCAACTTCAATTAATTAATTCTTAATCAATTTAATTAAATCTTAATTAATTCAACTAAAATCCAATTAATTCTTAAATAACTTAAACTACAACCAAATAAAATCCTACCCAACTGAAACCCCTAACTAAATAAGAACAAATATGTCAAAGTGGGTTGGCATATTCGCGGGTTCACACGACATATACCAAATCGGGAATTTGATACATTATTAGAAATTTAAGTAAAATATTTTGACTTGTTTGACTCATGCAAAACTACCATGCCATGTATGTGCTATTTTTTTAAATATATATCATGTCATTCATATTTAAATTTATGCATGACTTAGAACGGTAATAGGAAAAAGAATAGTTGAAACTTGAACAAGCTAGTATTAGGTGGAGGTGAGATGATAGTACGTTAGGGAAGCCCTTCTAATAAGGTCAAGTATATCCTACTTGGTCTAGTTAGTCTGGTGGAACTAGCCGAAGCTACCGATCCAAAACATAAACTGGTTAGACCAAAATTTTTCAAGAAGTAGTTTGAAAATGAATTTTCGATAAAAGGCTTTGTCAAGGAAAGGGTTGTTGCTCCAATAAGGCTACGACCAAAGAAGGCCTCTGTGTCTCGCCAAGACCTGGAGGCCGATTACCGAAAATCAAATTCACGTTACTATTTGATAAATTTGAATCTAACATAAGTTTCAATTAAATCTTAGATTTAACAATAAATTTAAAAAAATGATTTAAGAATCTTACAACACACCCATAAGGCAACTATGCTTGCTTGTATTGAGACATCTAGAATGAGTGAGATGTTAAGGACTAATGAATTGAAAAATACTTTTCAAAATTGTTTTCCAAAATTCTTAGAATATTTTTCTAAAAATATTTTCAAAATAGTGCTTTAACATAATAATGTTTGTATGGATTTCATGCTTGTCTGAGTGCTTATATATTGTACATTTTCAAAATTATATCTTTTTGGAAATTATTTGACCTACACAATTAGACACAAGCCTCTTAGGTCAACACTAAAGTCCCCTAAGGTACTTAGATAAAGTCAAACGGTACAAGGGGAGTGTTTTATTCTTTTAAATTTTTTATCTCTTTCAAAAATTGTGCTTGAAAAATCACTATCTTTTAAGATGTCTTTCAAAAATTATGCTTGAAAAATTACTATCTTTTAAAATGTCTTTCAAAAACTGTGCCTTAATTACTATCACTTATGTTTTCGAAAAAGCTTATGCTTTAAAAATTATCTTGTTGAAAATTACCATACTCAAAATGTCAGTCAAAACTATTCTTTTGATTCTGCTAAACCCTAAAGACACAGAGGAAAGCTTCTTCATAATCTACAAGGACTCCTAGGATGTGTCAAATTTAGGAGGAGTCTAAGTCAAAAGAAAACATTCTGACAAGTATTTTTCTAAAATTTTTGGCAATTATTTTTGAAATGAGTAAATAATTCTTTTGATCTGAACCAAACCCTAAAGACTCAGAGGAAGAGTACTTGTGGCCAACAAGCTTCCTAGGACTGGGTCAAGTTTAGGGGGAGGTCAAATTAAAAGAGTTATTGAACATTTCAAAATAATATGTTTTCGTACACGATATTTTCAAAATCCTGTTGAAAACATAAGTAATTTGTCTTTAAAAATATTATTAGTTTGCTTTTCAAATTTTTTGTGGCTTATAAAATCTTTTTGAAATACTTTTTGAAATAATATTTACTTGAGTTTAGAGAATTTCCAGGACACTTAGGAAAATGTCCTTGTAGTTAACAAGGTTTCCTAGGATTGTGGCAGACTGGAAAAGAAACCAAGTCAAGTAAAATATTATGTTTTAAAACCAATATTTTTCAAAGTACTTTCAAAATATAAGTCAAGTACTTGCATTTTTCAAAAAGCTCAATATGTTTCAAAAGTACTTGCATTATTTCAAAAAGCTAAATATGTTTCAAATGTACTAGCATTTTTTCAAAAAGCTCAATATCTTTCAAAAGTACTTACATTTTTCAAAAGCTCAACATATTTTTCAAAAGTACTTGCAAAATATTCAAAATATTTTTCAAAATGATTTCGAAAAGGCACCAATGTTCACAAAGTATAAATATTTTTAAGAGTGCAGATATTTTTCAAAATACTAACATTTTTAAAGTATTCTTCAAAATGCACTATTTGTCAAGTGAAAATATTTTTATAAGTGCAATTTGTTCTGAAAAAATCTTTTCTAAATGAAAGATTTTCTATGCCAATAGTTTTCTAAGTGCAAGAATTTTTAAAGTTCAAAATATTTTCCTACAAATACATAATATTTTTCCTAAGTACACAATACCTTTCCAAGTAAAATTATTTTTGGGTGTAATTTAAGTACTTAGTTTTATGCTAAGCTTCCTAAAATTTGTACTAAGTATTTTCAAAAGAACAAAATGTTTTCATTGTTGGTGCAAGTGTTTTTGGTGATTTTTGATGTATGACAAAGGGGGAGAGTGCGCTTAAGTTAGAAATTTTTTGAAATTTTTTTCTCTCTTATCAAAGGATCAAATGAAATCAAAATGTTTTTTTCAAAAGGGGGGGGGGGGGAGAGTGAGCTGAAGTTAGAATTTTCTCTGAAAGGATCAAAATTCATTTTCAAAACTTAGATTTTTTTCAAGGATTATAATTTAACCCTTTCAACCAATCTAACTTAAGATATTGTCAGACATCAAAAAGGGGGAAATTGTTGGTGCAAGATGCATCAGTGATATCCTCCTCTAAGTGTTTCAATGTTTGACAATATGCTTAAGTCAGTGATACATTGAACAAGAGAAGGGTTAGTAAAGAAAAGAGTAAGAAAGTCCTAGTTAACCTAGGCACTAAGTCCTGGTTTTAAGAATTGGGCACTAAGACCTGGTGAGTGAAGCTGGGCACTAAGTCCTGGCCGAGGGTTGGACACCGAAGACTTGGTTCGAGGAATTGGGCACTAAGTCCTGGCCGAGGGCTGGGCAAAAGTCCTGACAAGTGAAGTCAGGCACAAAGTCTTGGTTTGAGGGATTGAGCAACTTAGCTGAGCGATGACTAAGGACATAAGTAGAGACGGGTCGAGGGTCGGACGTCTCGAGATCCGAGAGTATCGAAGGCTAAACAAAAGTCAACCCGAATGGATTAGGTGGCAACCGTCTCCTGAGAGGAGTAGGTTGAAGGCGCGTTCCTGGGGGTGGGAACTTAGGCGTCGGTTCGACCTAGGGATTCACTGAAATCCGAAGTCAGAACCATTTCGTTAAGGCTAGGATTGTATGTGTATTTGCCTTGTATTTATGTATCTTGCAGGTACCTAAAAGTGAAGACAAAGCAAGCAAACAACCAAACAAATGAGGCTGGAAAAGGGCTCCTGGGCGCCCCCATTGAAGGAGGCACCCTAATGAACCCAGGTGCCTCATTGAAGCAGGTGCCTGTGTTCAATGAGGTGCCTCAATGGTCCAGGGTGCCCTGGTCAAGAGCCTTATCGGCTGCTGCGAGTTCGGCGCAGAGATAAGCTTTGACCAAGCTGTATGAGGCGCCCCCTTCAACACAGGCGCCCCAATGAAGCCTATAAAAGGGGCTTCGACCCCTCAACTCGAGACACAACTTTCCGAAACCATTCTAAGCTTCCCAAGTGACGATAATGCGCTAACAACGAAGCTCTACGACCAGGAGGCTCTAGGAGGAAGTGCGCGGCACTTCGGAGGTCCAGATCGGCCGAGTCTTCAATTCTTTTTGTTCGGTTTGAATTTACATTCTGCATTTCAATTTATCTATCTTTGTGATTGTAAATCTTGCACTGTAAGATGGGTTTCTCTGCCTCCGAAAAGTCCGGAAAGGAGACCATTAGTGGACGGGCGTTCCCGTGCTTAGGCCTTGGATGTACTGACCCTGGGGGGTTGGGAACCAAGTAAATCCCGTGTGCATTCTGTGTTTGTTTGTTCTTTTTATTTTTCCGTTGTGCTACTAACTCTGAGTCTAGAACGAAGGTCTAAAAGACCAATTTTTCTACAATGTTTCCGTGTGATTTTTACAGTCGATATTCACCCCCCCCTCTATCGACGACACCGGTCCCACAGGGATGACGATGCCCCCTTGATGTGGTCCAGTATGATGATAAGGTTGAGTGGTACTAATCAAGGATCCAGAAGTTAATTAATTTGAATTGTCAGTAATTTAAATTAATTAATGGGCATTCGATATCTTAAACACAGGGGGATGGACAACTCGTAATATGTGGAGCCCATATGAAAATATGGGGATTGGTGAGGAAGTGCAATTAAGATCCTTTAGTGGAATGGATCTTAATTAATGGATCGGGTTTAAATCCATTGGTGGGCCAAGATCCAACTCCTCCTCTTGGTCCCTACCTTATCCCTATAAATACCCTATGAGATCATGAAACCAAGTCTTAATCCAAGAGTTGACACCCTAGGCCTCTCTCCTCTCTTCTCTCTCTCCTATTCTCCCTTAGGGTTTCGACCGGCGCCAAGGAGAAGAGGTTTCTCCTCTTTGGTCCTTCCTCTCTTCTCCACCAAGCTTCGGTTGGGACTCATAGAGACAAGGAAGAGATGCTCTCTTCCTTTTGAGGTGCTTAGCATGGGTGGAGAAGCCGCCGGCGGCCGGTGGGAGGCGGCGCAAGCAAACTTGCGGCGGCACCGCAAGGTTGAGGGAAGGGCTGAGTTTCGAGATGTTTGGGTGAGGATTCTCTCCTTCTTCATCTTCTTCTCCTTCCTCTCAAGGTCAGCAGCTAGTCCGGTGGCCCTTGAGTAGCTCCAGCGGTCAGCGGCGCAAAGGAAGAGGAGGAGATAGCCAGCGCAAGGGAAACCCTAGATTCTAGGGTTTCTTGTTTCGGCTAGGGTAAGGAAGAAAGCTCGTTTGGAGTGTCTTGGTGATCTCGATTCCCGGTAGATCGTCGCCCACACGATGTCTGGGAAGGGAGGGACATAAGGTAGAAGGTCGCGAGGTAATCGGGAAGGTATAATCTCTTCCCATGCTCCTTATGTTTTATTATGTCATGTTTATTTGCCTCGTCATTTCTTGTTTGTTTGTTAATTATTTTGATTGTTTGTCATGGATAATAATTAACTAACTGGACCCCGACCATAAACACAATAGCCGGCGATCCACTCGTTGTCTTTTTCGTAGTTAATTAATCTGGAAAGTTACAAGGCCTTGACCTTGGGTTTCAGCTAAGTTGTGACTTGGATTAATTAACCCGGCAACGAGATGGTCGTTGGGAGATGGGTCTCCATTCGGATTAATTTTTTAATCCATAGACATGGAGAGGTCTCTCAAAGATGACCAAGTTTTCGCTAAGGAAACCCGCCAAGCCATACCCAACAGTTTTACCAATTCATTAAACAACAAAATTGTTGGTTCTGGTATGCTTCTTCTACGAACATATTGGAATTCATGCACGAAACTTGTATGACCCAAATCAGCAACAAAAGGAAATTAATGGATGAGAATTCTTCAATACTATGGCACGAACGTTTGGGCTATATATCTCGAGATAGAATGCAATGTCTCATTAAAGATGGAATACTTTAGTCGTTAGATTTCATTAATTTTGACACATATATTAAGTGTATTAAAGGAAAGTTTACGCAAAAGAACAAACGTGGTGCCACCTGAAGTAATGGACTATTAGAACTGATTCATACTGATATCAGTGGTCCTTATACTCTTGATATTCATGGGTATCACTATTTTATCATCTTTATTGACGACCACTCTCATTATGGATATATTTATCTCCTTCGTGAAATGCCTGATGCTCTCTAGGTTTTTAAGGATTATAAATCTGAAGTTGAAAACCAACTTGATCAAAAGATTAAAGTGGTTCGACCTGACAAAGGAGGAGAATATTACGGAAGATTCTCTAACTTAGGTCATAATCCTAGACCTTTTGCCTTATTTCTGAAAGAATGTGGCATTATTGCTTAGGTTTCTATGTCGGGCACGCCTCAGCAAAATGGTGTCATTGAGAGACGTAATCGTACCCTTATGGATATGGTATGAAGTATGATATGCCAAACTCCTTTACCTGGTATCATTGGGTTGAGGCTCTTAAGATAGCTATGTATATACTTAATCGTGTTCCTAGTAAAGCTACACCTAAAACACCTTATGAAATCTGTGTGCAGAGGAAACCAAATAATAGGTATATGCGTGTATGGGGATGTCCTGTAGAGGCCAAAATTTACAATCCAACTATACGAAAGCTCGATCCCAAGATAATAAGATGCTATTTCGTCGGTTACCCAGAACGTTCAAAGGGTTATCGATTTTATTTTCCATCGCATACCACGAGAATAATCGAAACTAGACATGTAATATTTTGAAAGATGTTGGTAATTGTGGTGATAGCACATCTCGCAAAAATATCCTTGAAGAGGAACATGAACTTTTAAATGTTCTCATTATTTCAAGAGATTTGATTATCCCTGATTCTATGAGAGCATCATCAAATAATGAGATGATACCTAATGTTTCATACCACATTGATGAATCTTCTCCAATTACTATTCATGACCCACCCTTACAAAGGTCAGAACGCGTGAGAAAGCCAACTACTCTCGATGATTTTATCTATTTCGATGACTGAGATAATTTCATTGGGAATGATCCTACATCGTTTAATGATGTGATGATAGGCGACCAAACACCTCAATGGCTTGAAGCCATGAACGAAGAGTTGAACTCAATGAAATTAAATAATGTGTGGGACCTTGTAGACTTACCTCAAGGATTCAAACCTGTAAGTGGGTTTTTAAAACCAAACTGAATTCTCAAGAATATGTAGAATGGTACAAGGCACATTTGGTTGCTAAAGGGTTTACGCAAAAAGAAGGAATTGATTATAATGAAACCTTCTCACCCGTGTCTAAAAAGGATTCATTCCGTATCATTATGGCCCTTGTAGCTCATTTTGATTTAGAGCTACGTCAAATGGATGTCAAAACTGCATTCCTTAATGGTGATTTGCATGAAGATATTTATATGATGCAACCAGAAGGGTTTCTGGTTGAGGGCAAGGAACAGATGGTATGCAAACTTAAGAAATCCATTACAGTCTTAAGCAGTCATCTCGACAGTGGTATTTGAGGTTTCTAGAGGTGATCCGTAAATTTGGTTTCAAGGAGAACGTTGTCAACCAATGTATTTTTATGAAAATCTGTGGGAGCAAATTTATCATCTTCATACTATATGTGGATGATATTTTACTTGCTTGTAATGATTTAGGCATGCTACGAGAGACAAGATTTTCTATCAAGTAAATTTGATATGAAAGATCTCGGTGAAGCCTCTTATGTTATAAACATTGAAATTCATCGGGTAGATCTCGTGCTATGTTGGGTCTATCTCAAAGAGCCTATATTGAAAAGGTTCTAAAAAAATTCAACATGCATAATTGTTATTCCATAGTTGCACCGGTCTATAAAGGCCACAGGTTCAGCTTATCACATTGCCCTAAGACCCTATTGGTGCATAATGAGATGGAGCAATTTCCTTATGCATCTGTCATAGGGAGTCTAATGTATGTTCAAGTGTGTACGCGTCCAAATATCGCATATATTGTTGACATACTTGGTCGATACCAAATTAATCCAGGAGTGGACCATTGGAAGAATGCCAAGAAAGTTATACGATACTTACAAGGTACAAAAGATTTCATGCTCATTACAGGAGATTCGATTTTCTCGAGGCCATTGGATATTCTGATTCTGACTATGGAGGATGCCTCGATACTAGAAAATCTACATCTGGATATGTTTTTATGTTATCTGGAGCACCTATTTCATGGAAAAGTACAAAGAAGACTATTACAACATCTTCTACATTGGAAGCGGAATTTATAGCCTATTATGAAGCGTTGTGACATACTATATGGATTAAAAATTTTATCATGGGGCTTCAAGTGGTGAATTTTGTGTCCAGACCACTAAAAATATTCTGCAACAACCAAGCTGCTGTATTCTTTTCTAAGAACAACATGTCAAGTAGTGCTTCCAAGCATATTGACATTAAGAACCTTGTTGTGAAGGAAAGGATCGAAAATGAGTTAATATCCATTGAGCACATTAGTACTAGTGCTATAGTGGTGGACCCATTGACAAAAGCCTTGCCTCCCAAGATGTTTCGCGAGCATGTACATAACTTGGGACTTTTTACAAGCTTTAATTTAGAGAGGTCATTTATTTGATTTGGATATTGATTTGTGAACACATTCGTAATGTTTTGGATCCTATTTATGATCATGTGATTTATTGCTTTTATTTGCACATTAACGTTAAGCATTATAAATAAATCACTGAAGGGTCGCTTATGTTTATTGAACCATAACATCAACAATATAGGATTGTAAGTTAGGAACGAATCTATTACATATGATTTTATATCTCGGCCTATATCCGATCAAACATTTAGATGATATGGATTATTAAGGATATAATGTTACCAATATATTAAACCTATTTTGAAGCTAATTATGTCCTTGGCCAAGTGGGAGAATGTTGGCTTTGATGGGGTCCAATCCATTATATTGGCCTACATATTATAATTAGTTGGTTTAGTCCTTAATAATTTATTTAATTAGGCCCAATCACTAAGGCCTTGATGGACAGACTAGTGATTGTATTTATTATTAGGTCAATCCCGCCTCTTGCTCTATCCATTAATAATTAGAGTTTGTTGTTATTATAAATAGGCACTTATACCTAGCCTCCTACATACATACTCTTACAATAACAACTTATGTAAAAACTCTAAGAAGTACACACGGGAATCCATCTCCCCTGGTAGAGCAAAGCGGTAAAGATCGAGTATCAATAATGTCAGCGTTAAACTCAGGTAATTCTTATTCTCTAAATCAGTTCATATTGTTAAATACGATAATTCAGAAACAAGTCCAAAATTTTTTTCGAGAATTTATGGATAGGGTTTCCACGCCCTATGGATGAGAGTTGAAGAGGTTTTATTGATAACCCTCAAAATTAGGGGTCTGATTGCAATATTTAGAAGTGCAGGGACTAGAATGCAAAAAAGGGCCACACATATAAGAACTTTTCTTCCCTGCTCCGCTCATGAACCCAAATTGCAAGCGGCTTCCCTTCTCCTCCGCTGATCTGCCTCTGTCCTAGCTGCTCCTTCCGCGGATCGGTTGAGTAATTTTCATCTGGATGAACTGAGATTGGGAATTGGGTTTGGTGTTGGAATTGGTTTTAGATTTCGGATTTCAGTTTGTTATTGGTTCTTAATCGAGCTCGATTTTGGAAATTAGTTGGATTGAATTGGGATGAGTTGAGTTTGGATGATCTGTAGATTGATCTATTTGGAATCCGATTTTTTTTTGTTTCATTTCTATTGATTCTGTTATGATTCATTCCTCTTAACACCAAGATTGATGTAGATCCATCTTACTCACTCTATTGTGTTGCCTTGAAGCCACTGCTTTGTTTCCTGATTTGGAAATTTAATTGGTAGAGCTGAGAATGGTGTTGGAGATTGAATGAACTGTAGTTGGTTTGATTCAAATCAGCATGGATGAGTATGTTTTCCTAATTAGATCGTAGATTGTAGTAGTAAATGTTGATGCAGTCTGACCCTGATTGTTGTTTTGGTGTTGACACCGATTTTAGTTTAGGTTGATGAAATCCTGGCTTGGAGGGCCAGGTGATGGATCGATTTAGGCGTGTAGAGGGGGGGTGAATGCACTTTTTCACGGATCTTGATCTCTACAGAGTTGTTAGCGTAGCGAAAATAATATGTAAAAGAAACAGAGGCAATGCTAACACTTATCAGTTACTTGGTATCCACCCAGATGGGTGACTAGTCCAAGGATCCACGCTGCGAGCACCACTTTTCACTATCGAAAAGTCTCCTTGAGGTGGAGAAACCTTTACAGCAAGATCTTCCTCTTTTACAGATGCAGAAATACAGTGGAGGAAGCAAGAAAACACTCTACAATTTGGCAGCACTTCATTACTGTACGGAACCGTACCGTACACGTACAAAACGTGCTCCTTTTATAGGTGAACAGGACAGATTCGCAACCTGTCCAACCCGCACCAGTCGACTGCCCCGAGGGCAGTCGACTGGTCCAGCAATAAATGCTGGCCAACGGCTAGTGAACAGCTAGCCAACGGCTAGTTTCGGGGTATACCAGTCGACTGCCCAAGGCCAGTCGACTGGTCTGAAGCTGCGAACTTTCTGTGGGTTTTGGCAGTCGACTGCCTCTGGGCCAGTCGACTGCCCTGCCTCCCAGCTCAGCTCCAGCCACTTCGGACCTTCTCCTTCGCGTGTGCCTTCAGGTCTACTCCCTTGGTTCGCCATTTGAAGTCCTCTTCCTCTGGCTATCGTCCCTCGGATGCACACGCAAGCCTTCCCTTGGCTTGCCTCCATGCCACCCTTCACGTGTGCCCTTGAAGTCCACTTCCCGGCTTGCCCTTGGAGATCTCCTCCCTCGGCTCTCATCCCTCGGATATGTCCACCATGTGTGATTCTTCAAGTCCTGCAAACTCAATCACACATATCAAATACAACATAACACTCTAACTTTGAACATATTCGCCCACACATCAAAACCATGATCTTCCAATCATTTAAGGGTCGATTGCCTCAACAATCTCCCCCTTTTTGATGTGTGGCAATATGTTTAAGTTAGAGATAAACAACAATCACAATAGCAATAGCAACATATATCAATTGAAACATCATGAGACATAATAACCCTAAGAGGTAACCTCCCCCTTAACCTATGTCTCCCCCATTTTCAATTCTAGTCACAATCCAAATTAAGTTTCCACTTAATAACAGCAATATGTTAAAAATATAAGACCTATCAGAACCTAAGAGGTACCTCCCCCTTAATCCATGTCTTCTCCCAAATTTTAACCTTTCAAAGTCTAAGTTTGACAAAATACCTAAAATCATCCATTTTAAGTCAAAATTCTAACTTAAACCATCCATTCTCCCCCTTTGACATCATCAAAATGATTGCCTCAAGCAACCAAAACCCATGGAATCAAATGAAAGAATTTTCAATTTCTGAAATTTCTCACAGTGGCTGAAAACCTGCGTGCCAGTCGACTGCCCATGGGGCAGTCGACTGATACGCCATCAGTCTGATAATTCAGCTTTTCTGCCGAATTTCAGAAACTCCCAAAAAATTTCAGAAAATTCCAAAAATTATAAAATTTTGCATACATGTTTGAAATATTATACTCTATCAGGGAAAAATATTAAACCATATAAAATTTCAAACATGCATGACTTTTGACAAAACTCCAAAATCTTTGAAAACCACTACATTTTGTATCAAACTTTGAAACCAATTTTGCAATTATATGACTTTTAAAAGCATGGCAAAGGATGTAAGATATAAAATGGTTTTCAAAAGTTTAAAATGTCCAACTATGATCTTTGGGCAAAGTGTCCATTGATTAAACACTTGCCTTCCCCATAGTTGGTCTAGTTTTCATATTTTGATACTCTCAATGGTTCAACAATGTGCCACAAGCACAAGTGAGCCAAATGTATCACCCTAATGGATCAAGCACCCTTATTCAAAGCTAATGTCTCCAAGTATATCCTATACTTCCACAAAACACATTCCAAGCCCTCTTCTCAAGGATGTGAACTCCGATTCCGGAAGAGGCTTGGTAAAGATATCGGCTAGGTTAGACTTGGATTCAACATAGTGTAGTTCTATGTCTCCCCTTGCCACATGGTCTCGAATGAAGTGATGTTTCACTTCAATGTGTTTTGTTCTAGAATGGTGAACCGGATTTTTAGTTAGGTTGATTGTACTTACATTGTCACACAAGACTTTGACCTTGGTGTAATGTAGTTCATAGTCCTCTAAGGTGTGCATGATCCAAAGGAGTTGGGAAACACACCCACCCATTGCCACATATTCCGCTTCCGTTGTAGATAGGGCAACGCATGGTTGTTTCCTACTACTCCAACTAACTAAAGAAGACCCAAGGAATTGACACCCTCCACTTGTACTCTTCCTATCTAGCTTACACCCTGCATAGTCCGAGTCGGTGTATCCAAATAGATCAACACTAGGAGTTCTAGGTTACCAAAGTCCGACATTGAGGGTCCCTTTCACATACCTTAAGATCCTCTTGACTACAACCAAATAGGACTCTTTTGTACAAGATTGGTATCTTGCACACATACCTACCGCAAAAAGTATGTCGGGTCTACTAGCGGTTAGGTATAGAAGGCTACCAATCATGCTTCTATACTGTTTAGAGTCTACCATTTTTCCTTCACTGTCACTATCCATTTTCACATTGGTTCCTATGGGTGTAGATGCTACCTTAGCATTTTCTAAACCAAATTTCTTTAACATCTCCTTAGCATATTTGGTTTGAAAGACATGTGTACCTTCATTAGTTTGCTTAACCTGAAGGCCTAAGAAAAAGGTTAACTCTCCTACAAGACTCATCTCAAATTCATCTTCCATACACTTGATGAATTCTTGCAGGAAGTCATTATTTGTTGACCCAAAAATGATATCGTCTACATAGACTTGGGCAATAAATATCTCCTTATCCTTAGATTTTAGGAACAATGTAGGGTCAATTGTTCCTCTCCTAAACCCCTTGGACACTAGAAATGAAGAAAGCCTTTCATACCAAGCTCGGGGAGCTTGTTTTAATCCATACAAGACTTTTCTTAATCTATATACGTGTCTTGGATAGTTAGGGTCCTCAAACCCAGGTGGTTGTTCTACAAAAACCTCTTCCTTAATGATCCCATTTAGGAATGCCGACTTCACATCCATTTGGTGGAGTGTGAAACCCATGTGAGTGACATAGGCTAGTAGAATTCTAATTGACTCTAACCTAGCTACGGGGGCATAAGTCTCATCATAGTCTAGTCCCTCAACTTGGTTAAACCCCCTAGCTACCAATCTAGCCTTGTTCCTAGTGATTTTACCTTGGTAATCTAGTTTGTTTCTAAACACCCATCTAGTGGTTACAATAGTACAATCATTGGGCCTAGGAACCAACTCCCAAACTTCACTCCTCTCAAATTGGTTTAGCTCTTCTTGCATGGCTAAAACCCAATCAACATCTCCCAATGCTTCATCAATGGACTTAGGTTCTAATTGGGAGATTAGAGCTATTTGACTAGTTTGGTCCCTAAAATAGGACCTAGTCCTTACACCTTGAGTGACATCACCCACAATTTGGTCAATAGGATGATCATGGTGATGTCTCAATGGTCTAGAGGTTGCAGGTTCATTTACTCCTTCTTCCTCATCCTCTAGGGTACTTCTTACTCCCCCTTGATCATTGCCCTCCAAGTGTAGGTCTTGAATTCTTTGGGCAAGGGGTTGGACCTCTTTTATATCCTTATCAATTGAGGCCTTCCTAGGGTAGGTACTACTTGTTTCATCAAATTTAACATTCGAGGACTCCTCAATCACCTTTGTCCTTTTGTTATACACTCTATAACCTCTACTATTTGATGAGTACCCTACTAGAATCCCTTCGTCGGCTTTTGACTCAAATTTCCTTAGGTCATCTTTGGTATTTAAGATGTAGACTTTACATCCAAAGACTCTAAAATAATGGACTTGTGGTACCCTTCCATTCCACAGTTCAAAGGGTGTTTTTCCTAAAAATCTATGTACCAACACCCAATTTTGGATATAGCAAGCGGTGTTAACCGCTTCGGCCCAAAAATAGCTAGGAAGGGAATATGCATTAAGCATAGTCCTAGCAGCTTCTTGTAGGGCTCGGTTTCTTCTCTCAACTACCCCATTTTGTTGAGGAGTCCTTAGGCATGAAAACTCATGCTTGTACCCATTTTCAACACAAAATTGTGTGAAACTAGCGTTTTGAAACTCCCCACCATGGTCACTCCTAATTCGGTTTATTTTGATGTTCTTTTCATTTTCTACCCTTTTACTAAATCCTATGAGGATCTCTAGGATATCATCCTTATGTTTCAAGAAATAGACCCATGTAAACCTAGAAAAATTATTTACTATTACTAGGCAATACTTACTTCCTACAAGTGAGGGGGTACTATAGCAATCAAACAAGTCTATATGCAAAAGTTCTAAAGGTAAGGAAGTGGTGATTAGAGTTTTACCTTTGTGTGATGCTTTTGATTGCTTACCTTCTTGGCATGCATCACACAACTTGGTCTTCTCATACTTGATCATCGGTAGCCCCTTCACCAATTCTTCCTTGGCCACTCTTGCAATGCTTCTCATGTTAACATGTCCATGTCTCCGGTGCCACAACCACCCTTCTTCTTCTTTAGACATGAGATACTTGACAACATTGTTAGTAGCATAAGATAGATCAAGATAATATAAGTTTGCCTCTCTAAACCCTTCTAATATGATAGTATTTGATTCACTTTGCCTTATTACACATTTCTTAGCATGAAATTCTACTCTAAAACCGGCATCACATAGTTGACTTACACTCAACAAATTAAACTTCATGTCTTTGATTAAAAGTACTTTATGTATGGAAATGGTGGGAGATACCTCAATTGTGCCCCTACCAATGATCCTCAACTTTCCACTATTCCCAAAGGAGACCGTCCCTTCTCTTAGGTAGCTTATAGTGGTGAATTTGCTCACATCCCCGGTCATGTGTCTTGAGCATCCACTATCTACTATCCACATGGTTGAGGCCTCCTTCATTTTTACCTAAACACGAAAAACACACTCTTTTGGTACCCATATCTTTGATCCATAAGCATCATTTAGGAATTTCTTAGGTACCCATGCTTTCTTTGTGGTTCCCTTAGCCCCTAGTCTCCTAGATGCACCAATCCTACTGGTAAGTGAAACAAATGCTACTTCCTTGGTCTTAGGCCTATAACCCAACCCGGCCTTGTTATACACAGCCCTTTGACTGTTGATGATCATATCAAGGTTACTTGATCCTACTTGGAATTTCCTAAGGGCCTTTGTGAGGTCATCTACTTGTTTCCTTAATTCCTTATTTTCATTTTCAAGATATGAAACATGTGAAGAGGTAGAGCTAGCATGTAAATCTTTAAATTTAATAGCTTCTACTCTAAGCATGACAATTTGTTCCTTAAGGTCCTTAACTTTACTTCTACCTTTAACTAAGTCCATGTTTGTGCCAGATATAATCTTTACCAAAGTAGATGAGGGTAAGTGGTATACCTCACTTACCGACGCTTCTGATTCTGATAATGAAGTGGAGGAGCTCTCATCTTCGCTGCTTGAGCTTCGTTCATCGTTTGATGAGTCTGAGTTCTCTTGTGCCATGAGAGCGAAGTGTGAGACTTGCTCTTCTTCTTCCTCTGAAGATGAGGGATCATCCCAAGTTGCCTTGAGATTGGTGGCTCCCTTCTCCTTTCCCTTTGACTTCTTCTTGTCGCTCTTCTTCTTCTCTTCCTTCTTGTCATCCCTTTTCTTCAATTGGGGACATTCGTTTTTTATATGTCCCTCTTGGTGACAGTTGTAGCAGATTATGTCCTTGGCCTTACCTTTACCTTTGGCCCCTTTCCTAGCATATGACTTATTAGAAAAACTTTTAAATGCTTTACGAAATTTCCTTACCATGAAAGCCTCTTGGTCACTATCCATAGAGGCGCTTGACTCCTCTGAGTCCGATGACGATGAGTAGATCACCTTCTTCTTCTCCTTCCTCTTTTTCTTCTCCTTTTCTGCAACAAAAGCAATACCTTTCTCTTTGGCCGTAATGTTAGCTTGCTCGTGCAGTTCAAATTCACAAAAGAGATCGTCTAATTTAACTAAAGATAAGTCCCTCGATACCTTGTAAGCATCAACCATGGATGCCCACGGGGTGGTCCTAGGGAATGCTTGTAGGACGTACCTGACGATGTCTCGGTTCTCTATTTTCTCTCCATTCACATGGAGCTTATTTATTACTTCTTTCACCCTTCCATGTAGCTGACTGACGGTTTCGTTGCTCTTCATGGACAGGGATTGCAGTTGAGCCACTAGAAGGTCCTTCTTGGCTCTTCTGGACTCGTTGGACCCCTCGTTCAGTTCAACCAACTTGTCCTATAGTTCCTTGGTGCTCTTGAATGGCCCCACCTTGTTTAGTTGCTCCTTCGAGAGCCCGCATTACAATGTGGTGGTGGCCTTGGCATTAGACTGCGCCCTTTTCATCACCTCCTTCGACCATGATCTCATCGGTGTTGGGTCTCCTCTTTCATCGATGGGCGCCTCGAAGCCATCTGCAACACTTATCCAATTTTCTATGTCATTCATAAGGTAGTATTGCATTCTACCTTTCCAGTAGGCGAAGTCGTTCCCGTCGAAGAACGGAGGTCGTGCGGTGGAGTATCCCTCTTGAAACGCCATTACAATTTGTTCTGGTTGATTGTTAGATCTTCCAAAACGCACTTCGCTCTGATACCAACTGATGGATCGATTTAGGCGTGCAGAGGGGGGGTGAATGCACTTTTTCACGAATCTTGATCTCTACAGAGTTGTTAGCGCAGCGGAAATAATATGTAAAAGAAACAGAGGCAATGCTAACACTTATCAGTTACTTGGTATCCACCCAGATGGGTGACTAGCCCAAGGATCCACGCCGCGAGCACCACTTTTCACTATCGAAAAGTCTCCTTGAGGTGGAGAAACCTTTACAGCAAGATCTTCCTCTTTACAGATGCAGAAATACAGTGGAGGAAGCAAGAAAACACTCTACAATTTGGCAGCACTTCGTTACTGTACGGAACCGTACCGTACACGTACAAAACGTGCTCCTTTAATAGGTGAACATGACAGATTCGCAATCTGTCCAGCCCGCACCAGTCGACTGCCCCTGGGGCAGTCGACTGGCCTACCATTAATTGCTAGCCAACGGCTAGCCAACGGTTAGTTTCGGAGGTATACCAGTCGACTGCCAAAATGCTAGTCGACTGGTCCAACGCTGCAAACTTTCTGTGTGTTTTGGCAGTCGACTGCCTCCAGGCCAGTCGACTGCCCTGCCTCCCAGCTTAGTTCCAGCACTCCGGACCTTCTCCTTCGCGTGTGCCTTCAGGTCTACTCCCTTGGCTCGCCCCTTGAAGTCCTCTTCCTCTGGCTATCGTCCCTCGGATGCGCACGCAAGCCTTCCCTTGGCTTGCCTCCATGCCACCCTTCACGTGTGCCCTTGAAGTCCACTTCCCGGCTTGCCCTTGGAGCTCTCCTCCCTCGGCTCTCGTCCCTCGGATATGTCCACCATGTGTGATTCTCCAAGTCCTGCAAACTCAATCACACATATCAAATACAACATAACACTCTAACTTTGAACATATTCGCCCACACATCAAAACCATGATCTTCCAATCATTTAAGGGTCGATTGCCTCAACACAGTTTGCCTCCATGCCACCCTTCACGTACGCCTAGAAGTCTGCGCCCATCAGCTCATTGTCCCTGCTCTCCAAGGTCCCTCGGGTGCACACAAGCCTCCAGCTTGTCTTCATGCCACCCTTCGCCGTACTGAGGCCGTCCAGTCAAGTCCATATGTGTAACATGTACAACCTGCACACTCAATGTACACATATAAGATCACAAGGGTAAACCTAACTTAAACCCTTTGCCCAAACATCAAAACACTTGGTCACTCCGGACCACAGATTACCTCAACAATAATCTCCCACATGAATGGAAGCAGGGTATGTGATGACATTCAGCAGTTGAGTTAAGTGTAGGACAAGTAGGTTTTACCCTTTGAACCTTCCCATATGAAGATCTGTTTGCTTACTGGCTGATAATAGACACGATATCTATGAACTATGCTGTCGTTCGTGTAAGCATTGACATATCTCATCCAGGACTCTCCTTGATACACCTCAGTTCTCATGAGTGTATTCGCTCTTGGCTATAAACACGCTTGGTTCTGTAAGATGTTCTAAGAATTGTACCTCCAATTCTCTTCGAAGCGGCCCCACTTCTTTCTCATATAGGTGATCTTTTAAGAGTTTTCCACATAACTCTATTGAATCATTAAAAGTCACGTGCTTAACCTCTATCCTTCACTGCTCCACTAGGTCGTTCCCCCACAGTGAGCATCTTTGTCAGTGCAGTGAGCATCTATTTCAGTCCCTTTGGGTTACTCTATGTAAATTTTTTCTTCTAAATTCCTGTTTAGAAAGGTCGTCTTTACATCCATCTGATGTATTTCTAGGTTTCATAGAGCGGCAATAGCCAACAACACTCTAATGGAAGTTATTCTCGACATCGAAAAATACGTATCAAAGTAATTAAGACTTTTTAGTTGTCAGTAACCTTTAATTATCAATTTGGCCTTATACTTATCAATTGTGTCATCTGATTTTATTTTCTTCTTGAAGATCCATTTGCAACCTAGTGGTTTACTCCCTGGAGGAAGTTTCACAAGTTCCCATGTGTGATTTTGCAAGATAGATTCTATCTCAGATGCAATTGTCTCTTTCCAGTGAGGTCCCTCACAAGAATTTATTGCTTCTGAGTAATTTTGGGGCTCACTTTCTAATATGAAACTGATGAAATCTATTCCATAAGATTTTTCCACCAGAGCTCTTTTACTTTACCTGGGCTCAACCTTAACTGGTTCATCATTTTCTTCTTCCTTTGGTGTTTCATACACCCATTTTGAGGAGCTAGCATCCTTTCGGGACTTATATGACAACACATGCTCAAAGAATGAGGCATTTCTCGATTCTATTATCGAGTTCTTGTGTATATCCGGTAATTGTGACTCATACATACAAAATTGATACGCACTGCTATTATGTGCATATCCGATAAATATGTAATCAACAGTTTTTGGACTTATTTTAATCCTTTTCAGATTAGGCACCAAAACTTTGGCAAGACACTCCCACACTCGTAAATATTTATAGGATGGTCGTCTTCCATTCCATAACTCATAAAAGCTCTTTTCTATTTTCTTTTAGGGAACCTTGTTTGAAAGATAATTAAATAGCTCCCCCTACATAGAGTTTGGTAGTCCATAGCTCAATAGAAGAAGATTCATCATTTCCTTAAAAGTTTGATTCTTTCGCTCAATAACTTCATTTTGCTAAGGAGTATAAGGAGTTGTTATTTCATGTCTGATCTCATGTTAAGCACATAACTTGGTGAATGGTGATACATATTACCGCCTCGGTCGCTTCGAACTACCTTAATCTTCTTATTAAGTTGATTTTCAACCTCATTCTTATAGTGAACGAATTTCTCTATAGCTTCGTCCTTACTTTTGAGAAGATACACATCAATATTTTGTGTTGTCATCTACTAAAGTAATGAAGTACCTATTTCCACCACGTATCAGTATACCTTTTAGGTTACATACGTTGGTGTGCATTAGGCCGAGTGGTTCATTACTTCTTTCGATATGTTGAAAGGATAACCTAGTCAATTTCACTTCAACACAAGTCTCACACTTGTATTTCGGGTCAAGGTGGAATATAGATATACTTTGAATGCTTATTAATCTACGTAACACATGGTAGTTTATATGTCCTAGTCTACTATGCTATAAGCATGAAGACTCAAGCATATAAGTGGAAGAACTTTCAATTTTATTTATCTTGGGCCTAATGGTCATTACACTGAGCTTAAAAAGCCCATTAGATACATAGTCCTTTCTTATAAACTTCTATTCTTAGATAGTACAACTCTGTCTGACTCAAACACAATACGAAAGCTATGCTTGCTTAATAATAATCCGAACACTTAGATACTTTCGAATCTCTGGAACATAGAACACATTGTTTAGAGTAAGGTTCTTGCCCGAGGTCATCTTCAACATCATTTTTCCTTGGCCCATGACGTCCGATGTTGCCGAGTTCCCCATGAACAACTTGTCTCCATTGATTTCTTCAAAATTGTGTAGCAATTCCTTATTATAGCACACATATTTGGTGCATCAGTATCGATCCACCATTGCTGCGGGTTTGAACCCATCAGGTTCAATTTAGAGACCACGACACATAGGTCATCCATTTTTGGTCCCTCATTTAGGTTGACCTTCTTCTGTTGAGGTAATCTATGGTCCGGAGTGACCATGTGTTTTGATGTTTGGACAAAGGGTTTTTGTTAGGTTTTCTTTTATGTTCTAATATGTGTATGTGAGTGTGCAGGATATGCAGGTTACACATATTGACTTAGCTGGACGGCTTCGGTACGGTGAAAGGTGGCATGGAGACAAGCTGGAGGCTTGTGTGTACCCGAGGGACCATGGATAGCAGGGATGATGAGCCGAGGGGCGCGGACTTCGAGGCATGCGTGAAGGATGGCATGGAGGCAAGCTGGAGGCTTGTGTACATCCGAGGGACGGGAGCCAAAGACGAAGAGGGCGTGAAGGCAATAGTCAAGGCTGCTGGTGAAGAGTCGGTTAAGGCATGAAGGGACAAGAGCCGAGTGAAGAGGACTCCAAGGGTAAACCGGGAAGTGGACTTCAAAGGGCACACGTGAAGGGTGACATGGAGGCAAGCCAAGGGAAGACTTGTGTGCGCATCCGAGGGACGATAGCCGGTGGAAGAGGACTTCAAGGGGCAAGCCAAGAGAGTGGACTTGAAGGCACACGTGGAGGAGGGTCTTCGGAGTGAGGAGGAGTGTCCATGTAAGCTGGGCAGTCGACTGGTAATATAACAGTCGACTGTCAGCAGGAACAGAAACTCACAGAATGTTGTTGACCCTGGACCAGTCGACTGCTCTGGGAGCAGTTGACTGGTAAACCCAAAAACTAGTCGTTGGTTAGCTAATTGAGTGAGAACAGTCGACTGGTAGCGGCTAGGTTCAGCTTTAAGCCTTATTTAAAAGGTTTCGTTTTAGCTGGAACCTCTGACGAATTTGGCTTTGGTTAAGAGTCAAATAGTAGTCTTTGTACTCAGAGGTGTGCTTGTGATTGTGGCGAGGTTTCTCCACCCACAAGGAGCTACACGAGTTAGCCGGAGGGCATCCGGGGAGTGATCCGTCGAAGGTTCGAGGGATCGTCCATCTCATGGACTATCGTAGAGTAGGAGCTTCATCTCCGAACCACGTAAATAGGTATTGTTAGCATTGTTTAGTTGTTAGTCTTGTTTTATTGTATTTTCGCTTGCGCACTAACAACGTAGGTAGAGAAGAAAACGAAAAATTGCTATTCACCCCCTCTAGCAAGCTACATCGATCTAACATCTTCTTCTTCTTCGGTTTTTTACATTCCGAAGATTTATGACCAACTCGGCTACAATTATAGCACTTCCCAGAGAACTTCTTGCTTATGCCTCCTCTGGGTTTCATCTTGGAAGCTTTAGAATTCTTCTATTTTGAGCTTTGACCCTACTCGACTACGTTGGCTTTCACAGTAGCCTAAGGAATAACTTTCTCTCTGAACCCTTGTTGTCTTCTTCGATGTGAAGTCTAACAACGAGTTCCTCCCATTCATCTCCTTCTGCTTGTGCTTCAGGTAGTTCTTGAAATCTTTACAGTCGGGAGGCTGCTTCTCAATGATTACGACTACCTGGAAGGTTTCACTCATAATCATACCTTCTAAGTGTATCTCATGTAAGATCACCTGAAGCTCCTGAACTTGGTTGATCACCATCTTGGAGTTCATCATCTTGTAGTTCAGGAATCAGCCCACGATGAACTTCTTAGCCCCTGCATCCTTCATCTTGTATTTTTTGTCCAAGGACTCCCACAGCTCCTTAGACATTCTCTTCATGTTGTACACAACATATAACGAGTCAGTGAGGCAGTTGAGAATGTAGTTTCGGCATAGGTACTCGGAATAAGACCAAGTCTTCACATCAGCAACCTCAGTATGCTTGGGAGGGTCCTCGGTTAAGAACTGAGGTATATTGAGTGTGGTCAGGTAGAAGAGCATCTTCTGCTGCCACCTCTTGAAGTTTAACCTAGTGAACTTCTTTGGTTTTCCCCAATGGTTGATTGGAACATTTCCAATCGGCGTGGAGGGGGGCCTAGTGATGAGTCTGTTTCACCTCAACACTTTCTGTGACCATCTCAACATAATCAAACTCTATTTTAAGATTGTTGGAAATACTTGTCAGAGATAATATATTAAATTAAAATTATAAAAAATAATTACAACTTATCTGTTGAGTGACCTGAAAGACCTGAACTGCCTTGTATGTAAAGTGTTGACTCTAAGTCTAAGTACAGACTCTCGAGCTGGATCTCCCGAGCTGGAGACTCCCGAGTCGCGGAGTCTGTGTAGACTCTCGAGCTAAATCTCCCAAGATAGAGACTCCTGAGCTGGATCTCTCGAGTTACAGAGTTTATGTAAACTCCCGAGCTGGATCTCCCGAGTTGCAGTGCCTGTGCAGACTCCCGAGCTAGATCTCCCAAGATAGAGACTCCCGAGCTGGATCTCCCAAGTTGCAGAGTCTATGCAGACTCCCCGAGCTGGAGACTCCAGAGTTGCAGAGTTTGTGTAGACTCCCAAGCTAGATCTCCCGAGCTGGAAACTCCTGAGCTAGATCTCCCAAGTTGCAGAGTCTATGCAAACTCCCGAGCTGGATCTCCCGAGCTGGATCTCCTGAGTTGCAAAGTATATACAGACTCCCAAGTTGGAGACTCCTGAGCTGGATCTCCAGAGCTGGAGACTCCCGAGCTGGATCTCCCGAGTTGTAGAGTATGTGCATACTCCCGAGTTGGAGATCAAAGGTTGCTAAGGCTTTCGTAATGCAGTTTCCTTAAAATAGATTTGTTCTCCTCTGATTGTGCTTCAAGGTTATGATGGACGACTGTTTCCCAGGATACAACAGTGGGATCACGTACACAACCAAGCACTGGCTACTCGTGGCGAACTGAGAAAGTACCCAATTGCTACCACGAATAATCCACCGAGCGGGAACACATAGAAGATTTAGGGAATGAATGTGGAAGACAATTGTTGCTCTATCTTCCCTTTTGTCGTCGGTCACATGCTCTTTATATATGGTTTAGACCCATGCAGTAATTACCGAATTAATGTCATTTATTGCTCATTAACCATCCAGATCAAAATGACTGGAGTTACTGCCCCGTCCATATCAAAACGTCTGGAGGTTACAGATTCTGCAGTAATCATCAATTAATGCATCAGTTACATTTGAGCAACAAACAAAAATTTTCCAAGTGGCAAAATGATGGTTTATTCGCTTGTACAAATTTTGCCCCGACCGGTCCTGCATTCAACGCACGCAGGTCGTGCACGCACACGAGTCAACTTGATTCAGCGCAAATCTGGGCCCTGAATTTGTACCCCTCTGCGCATAAGAGAGAGTCTCTTTCCATGCATTTGTTCACAACTAACATATTTGTAAATCAATTTAAACCAACCAATATGCTTTGAAACTCCCAATGTGGGACTAAAGTCTCATTTACAATGGAGTATCTTTCCTCTCCACCTCCTTTTCCATTCACTTGTATCCAACACTTGACACAAGGGAAGTCCTAGTAGGACTAAGCAAACCTAGTTGGGAACAAGGTTAAGTCCAAGGTGGATTAAATGGAAGCTAAACACTTAGTACAAGTGAAGACCTAGTAGGTCAAGATTGACCGGATGCTAAGCAATGAGAAGTCCCAATAGATCACGGTTGACTGAAGTTTGGACATAGAAACCCTAAAACCAGATTTAGGTGATTAGGGCTAGGATAATCAATTGGTCGAACACTAATCGATCTAGTAATCGATTGGGATCTTTTTCTCGCGGAATAGAAGCCTTCTTAATCGATCTGGTAATCGAGTCATAGGTTAGTCAATCGATCAGGTGATCGATTAGGAGCCATTTCTCCCAAGAACAAAAGCCTTATTAATCGATCAGGTGATCGATTAAGAGACTAGTTAATAGATCAGATGATCGATTGAGAGAAATCGTGAGTGAACAGTAACTTTCTAGATCGATTGGAAATGTTCTTCTTTGCAAATAGAAGGATTCTTAATTGATCAATTTATTGATTATGAAGTTGCTTGATCGATTAAGGTGGGGCTTAATCGATTGGGAAAAGCAGAAAAAGAGCCACTGCGAGGTTTGGACGGCTAGATTAGATTTGATCTAACGTGATAATCGATTGGGAATCCTAATCAGTGCAATATTTAGGATTTCGCAAAGGATTCAAATACTCTTCTTCTCCGCCATTGTTTGCCTGTTCTTGGAAGATTCAAAGCAAAGTGTTGCTGCATTTTTCGAGTCTACAAGAGGTTGATCAAAGCAACAAAAGAACAAGCTAAGCACGATTTTATTATTGTAAAATGTGTTCTACTTCATTTGTATTTTCTTGTGCATTGTATTTCTTGTAATTGAGTTTATATAAGGTTTCTCCACCTCTTAGGAAAAGATCATTCATAGTGGAGCTGTGAGTGTGAAGAGAGTGAAACTTTGGATTAGTTACCTCAAAAAGATGGATACCATGTAAAGAGAAAGAGTTAGTACTGCTTCAAGATTCCGTTGCAACAAATCATCAAAGAACGAAGCGAGCTATTCACCCCCTAGCTCTCAATGTGTGCTAACATCAACCTCCACATGGTTGCTCAACCTAGCTACGTAGCTTGGCCCTATGGATGAATATGATTTCTAGCTTTCTCGATATTATTACTTGCCCCCATGATCGAGAGATCGAACTCCTCTCCTTAGTCAGCACAATTATTGGTCTTCTGACACTCTCTGAGCATCCAAATTATTATTAATGCAACTCGTGTGAACCTTAGTAGGGTCGTCATTCCCTTTTACACCCCTTTGTGGTTTAATTCCCTCTAAGGGCTAGATGCCCCTCAACCACTGCATTCCGCTCAGTTACAGTAACTCTTTGGACATATACTCCAACTATGCCAAGCATGTCTTCTTCAATCACCACCATTGATAAGTACTTGATAGCCACAATCGCCCAATACTTAATCAAACTTCATTTTACTCTTCTCCCAAGTTATACTTGAAGGGGACATGTGATAGCATCTGGGGCTTCCCGTCTAGAGGAATTCTTGCTGAGCTGATCCTCTTCTATCCAACACTTTTATCAAACTTCATTCGATTCGGTTCCTCCCTTCCCGATAACTCGGCATTCATCCAGCAACGCCTCACTCGGACTCAGGTCACTTCCCGAGCACTCAACTTCACTCTAGGACCTGTCAGTCTGTGCTCTCGAGCAGTTGGTGTTCATCAAGCAACATCACATTCGGACTCGAGAAGGCCACTCGGGATCTTGGCTTCCGAGCACTCATCATTCGTCCAACAACATCCCACTCGAGAAGTCCACTTAGGGTCTCCATTCCCGAGAACTCAGCTAATCGGGTGATTGACTTCTCGTTTTCTCGACCATCAAGAGTCCTCTCCCAAAGTGCTTGGCGTTCATCCAATGGAATCCGACTCGGAGTCAGGTCACCTCTCGAGAACTTGCCCTTCGTCCAATGGAATCTGACTCATACTCGGGTCATCTCCCGAGCACTTGCCCTTCGTCCAGTGGACTTTGACTTGGGTTACCTCCCAAGAACTCGACCTTCGTCCAGTGGAATTTGACTCGGGTCACCTTCCAAGCATTCAACCTTCATCTAGTGGAATCTGACTTGGGTCACCTTCCAAGCACTTGACCTTTATCCAGTGAAATCAAACTTGGGTCACCTCCCGAGCATTCGGCCTTCGTTACGTGGACTTGGGAAGGCCACTTAGAGTTTGTGCTCCTGAGGACTTGCTCGTGTGGTTGCCTATGTGGTACGCCTAGGGCTCGCATGGCCACTTATGTAGACCTTCCACATCCACGACTATATAAGGCTCGATGATGATAAGTCAAGGTATGATGATTTTCTTATCGCATGTAGAGACAACTCTTCTCCGCAACAATCTCTCCTCTCTCGCTTTTGTTTTCATTTACCCTCTCTCTGATCTCATATTTCTGCGAGCTTTGCTTTTCAGCCCAATGCTAATTTAATTTGACCTAGGAGGGGGCTCGTCGACGACAACAACACTCCACTGACATGCTTCACGCTTTGACATGTAGACTTCTGTGAGTAGATCATATACAGGCATCCCAATTTCCGATTGACAGAGTCAAATTGAAAGGGCTCAAAGTGGGTAAAAAAGAAAAGACACCATCAAGCTTTAATATTCATTTCAATGTGTTATTTATTTTCAATTTTGAAATCAATAAAAAATGAACGTTCAGATGCTAAATTTTAAATTTTTTACATATTATATTAAGAATAATGATTGGGAGAGTGAAAATGGGAGAGTGAAAATCATAGTGAATAACGTGGCACCTTGCATACACGATCTCCGACGGGTTCATCGTGCCTCCTAGGGTATAATTTGATTCGGGACGACGGTCGAAGACCATCAATGATGTTCAAGCGATAATATGACGTATGCATGTAAAGTGTCACGTCATTATTATGATTTTCACTCTTCAATTTTCACTCTTCCTATTATTGTTCTTATATTAATTAAATAAAAAGAAGTTGTACTAATGTTTTAAAAAATAAATATCCATTATTAACACACACCTACATAATTGTCATATTTATCTATTTCCTAAAAATAACTATAAAATTATAATTATTTCTTTTATAAAAATTATGATATATATTCGTCTTCAGCTTAAACCTTGAAATTAATTAATATCCTATCATAAATATTGTGGAGTTGCAACCTAAATTTTATTCTTTTTTACGGTTTATGACAATATAGTTTTTTAATTTAATTTAGAGTTCATTGTTCAAATTTATCTATTTTAGTAAAATAATATTATTGATTTATTTAGTAAACAAAGATGGACGTATAATACATTTTAAATTTATTAATATATATTACTAACTTAAATTTTGATTGTTAAATAAAATTTAGATTGTTAGTACTATTTAATACACTTTTGATTTAATCTCATTTGCTTAAAATTAATTTTGAAATATTACCGGTGTATATATACCCTTTACGACGTATATCCCGGGTGCACCTCAATTTTTTTTCTTTTTGAATTTTATTATGCTTAATACTATAACTGAACTCCTAAATCACAAAGATAAAATTTGATTGACATAACCGAGAGTGTAAAATAATAAACAAAAAAAAGTATAAGGTGTGTAGCATAATAAATCCTTTTATATATATATATATATATATATATATATATATATATATATATATATATGAGTGATGATAGGGAGAGTGAATTTGGGAGAGTGAATGGGAGAGTGAATGACGTGGCAGTTATTGTATACACGTCTGATCGTCGATCGGACACCACCGGCGGCCTCTGATCACCGTCCTGAATCAAACTATGTCCTAAAAAGATCGGTGAACTCATCGGAATCGCCGCAATTATGATCTCGTCGCATTCACCGTCAATCCGGCGAGATCTCAATTACCGGCGACCCTGCCGGGTTCACCATCCCCCAAGACATAGTTTGATTCGGGACGGCAATCAGAGGTCATCGGTGGTGTCCGATCGGCGATCGAACATGTACACATTAGCTACACGTCATTCACTCTCTCATTCACTCTCCCAAATTCACTCTCCCAATCATTACTATATATATATATATATATATATATATATATATATATATATATATATATATATATATACGAGTTTGCTCTGCTGCGGACCGCGTGCGCGACAGCGCCTGATCGGTCATGGAAGGGCTCGGGAGCGTACCTCGACGGGTTCACCGTACTCCGACGGGTTCACCCTACTTCCTAGGATTCATCACTCACCCCCTAGGTTATAGTTTTGTTCGAGGGCAGCGGCCGAAAGCCGCCGGTACGATCGGAGGACTCGTCGAGCCTCTCCATGACTGATCACCATATCCCGACGGGTTCACCCTACCACCTAGGGTTCATCGCTCACCCCCTGGGTTATAGTTTTGTTCGGGGGCGGCGGCCAAAGGCCGCCGGTACGATCGGAGGACTCGCCAAGCCTCTTGTGACCGATCAGGCCAACGCCGTGATCGATCAAACGTTGTCGCGCACGCGATCCACAATGCACGGTCCGCAGCAAAGCATTTCTCTCTCTCTCTCTCTCTCTCTCTATATATATATATATATGTAAGCCTTATACCCTACGGGATGTAGCTTCCACGACACCTCAATTGAGGCCGCCCCGATTCAAATTTTTTTTAAAAAAATTAATATTTTTTAAATATAACCCCTAAATATATTTATTATATCCCGTGAGCACCTACACACAAAATTTATGCGATGGACCATAGCATGTGGACCTCGTACACGACCCATGCATTTTCATTTTATTTTTTATATTTGGTAAGAGGTAATCAACCTTGTAATGTAATTAAGATATGTTACAAGACTGATTACTTTGTTTTATATAATTTTAAAACTGTAATGTAATGTAATTTGAATTACAAAAAGCTAATGAAGTTTTATAATCTGGATTACAAGGTCAACAACATATAATCTAGATTATATTTCAAGCCTAATTACATTATAAGTTTGATTACATTATCCCTAACCAAAGGTTAGGGTTTAGAGATTGAATTATAATGTTAAATACAAAATAATTTCAAACCAAAAAATAATTAAAGTTTGTACACATAACATTTTTAACATATCATAAGTTCATAACACTCAGCTCTCTATATATCCCTTCTAGTATACTATATTCATTTAAATTTAAATTTTATAAATATAATTAATAATTTCCTACAAATGACCTTTTATATCTCTTATTGTTATTATTTTTACTTTTAATCTGATTGGAATGTCTTAGCCATTAATTTCCCTAAATGATAATTTAAAATGGTAATTAAGTTTTAGAAAAATTGATTTCAAAAATCAAATTTCTCATTGTTTGTCGATAAGCATTCTTAATCTTATCGAGTATGATATAGTATTGTGTTAAGGCGATAGTTTGAAAACTAAACCAGATGCATGCTTGATTGATTCTATCGATTTCTCCTAAAATTTGTATTGAAATAGTATGAGATTTAATTGGTAAGCAACACTTTAAACAAACTTTCTTCGGCTGAACAAGTTAGAAGAAGAAAAGAAGGCAGACATAACAATGAGCAAACTTTCTAGTTTGTAGTAAAATTTATAGGGGTAGAAGAAGAAAATAAATTACTAAAAATTATAATAGTAGTAGAAGAAAACTAAGGCCAAAGATTTATAGCTTTGTCAATTTTTTTTTGGCTAGAGAATTCATATTTTGAAAATCCTAACCGAAATGACATGGACTATGAACTTTTCTTGCATGATGAAAGAGCTCACTTAAAGTTATATATGTTTACAAGATGTATTTAATTTTTCGATTTTTAAAAGTGTATATTTATTTCAACATAACTGTAATAAAAGAGTGACATATTTATTATAATAGAGTATGGATCAATTTTTGACTCGTGCTTTTGAAAAAAAAAAAACTCTTCACATTCTTATTCTTAATCACTTGATGATCAATTATAAATTGACTCTATTTATTTTATTTCACATAATCTAAAGACGAGCTAAATATAATTTAAAATCCGTTCTCTTGAACGCAGCATCACAATGCAAACAAATACATTCTTTGATAAATTTAAAAATTAAATACGTCATTAAGAATTTTGTAATTTTGAGTGGATCAACTGATGATGGTTTTTAAGTATCGAAACAAAGTATATTCAATAATTTATGCACATCGACTGATCGATCGACAGCCATTCAAAGCAATCATCAATTGTCAGTGCAGATCAAGCTAAGAGCTTCGCATGCAGCCTTATCATCTTTCTTGGATGCCTTGTCCCATCCCCAATTCTAATGGAACAGCAACGCACCTTTAACCACTACTCTTGAATCAAACAAAAGCTCAATTCTGTCCAAATAGATATATAGCCTTTTAAAAGCAGTCTCCTTGCTTGCTTGCTGTGTATCGAACGGGCGGGGCAGTGGCTTGCTGCATGCTGTGTTTTTGAAGCATGTTTGTTGCAGATGCTCCAGCACTTCACATGGCTCGTGGCTCTTGTCGAGGGTAAGTTAAAAGTGTTGGCAGTCATTTGACCAATTTTTTTTTTCTTTACGAGATATCTAAATTTTACAATATAATTAATTCAGTTTTATATTTTATTCATTAAATAAATAAAAAATACTCACGATCATTCATCCAGATCAGCGATCTAGAAAAGCACTTCATTTGGTTGACCGCTGAAACGCCTGACTGCAGCATCAGAATGCGGAGGAAAGAAGAACACATGAAGTTCGAAAGCCTCTTTTGACTGCTACTTGAAGGAAAATAACTAAAGGACTAATGAACCAAATCAAAAAGGTGAAACGTTCGCCCCCAGCGCCCCCACCAGTCTGCCCCAGAACCAACACGGAGGAGGTAAATCATGGTTATCACTGGTGTGATGAGGCGTCTGGGGTCGAAGGAATTAATACCAGTAGACCAAAATTTTATCCTCGTGCGTAACTGGCGACCTTCGAATCTGTGACTAATAAAGCCACTTTGAAAATGGGATTGATGATGCAAAATCAATAATGCATATACCTTTGGGCATTTTTTTCCTATCAAAAATATTATCAAAATAATACATCCATTTGTTATTTTCTTCCTAAAATATACTTCGCGCTGAATTTCTTATTTATTGTTGTGTTTATTTTTTTATTAAAACTTTCTATTTTTATTTATTTCCCTTTTATAATTAGTTGTTAAAAAATAGAAAATAAAAAATTCAGATTTTTATTATATTTTCCCGTCTTTCCTTTACTTTTCTTAGAATTTTTAAAATATGCACATTAATTATATATATATATATATATATATATATATATATATATATATATATTTCTCTCCTGCGGACCGCTTTCTGCAGACCGCGTGCGCGACCACGGTTGATCGGTCATGGTGACCGATCAGGCAGTTAGCTGGTTGGTCACGTACGCCGACGAATTCACCGGTACGCCGACGGGTTCACCGCTACCCCTAGGGTTCACCGCGCCGACGGATTCACCATTACCCTAGGGTTCATCGCACCCCCTAGATTATAATTTTGTTCGGGGGCGGCGGCCAAGGGCCGCCGATGGAAACGAAGCTGCGCACCGTGCGTGACCGATCAGGGAAGCCCCTGATCGGCCACGCACCCCCGTCGCACACGGGGTCCGTACTACGCGGTCGTAAGAGAGCAGAACTATATATATATATATATATATATATATATATATATGAAAAAGAAAAGTAGGGTTGTAAATGAATCAAGCAGCTCGTGAATTATTCGGAGCTCGATTCAATAGAAGCTCGTTCGAGCTCGTTTAATAAAGATCGTTAATATTAACAAACCAAACTCAAACTCAACAGTATTCAACTCGTTAACTCGTAAACAAGCTCGTTAATAAACTGGTGAGCTAGTTCATAAAATATAAAATTAATATTTAATATTAAATATATAATTTTGACAATTTTATATTTAATAAATATAAAATATCCAATAAAACTTATGAATAAATTCATAGATTTTAGTAAATATTTTATATTTTTTTAAATATATAATTTATTTTTTTAATAAATAGATGAATAATTTAATTAATAATTTATATTTAATAAGTTCGTTTAGGACTCAATTAAGTTCGAATATGCTCGCGAACCATCATTATATTCGATAAATTAAACTTAAATTCGGCTCGATAATAAGTTTATTATCAAATTCAAATTCTTAAGTATTCATTTCGGCTAGGTTGGATTACAGTCTTAAAGAAAAGTCGATAAGATAAATAAAAAAATAGGGCGTTTTTTCCCCCAAAGTTTCTGGCTGCCTACTTTATTTATTTCAGTGAGGGGTTTTGTCGTGTCGGGGAAAGTCGACGACAAAACGACGAATCCAATCTCCGACACAAAGACAGACACAGAGGCAGCCTTCGCTTCCGCCTGCAGCCCTTCCACCGCTCCCATTTTTCTTTAACTATTTACTTTCTTCCGTCTTCCGTCTTCCGTCGCTCTCGCTCTCGCTCCGCTCCCAAATCCCATTTGATCCTCTTCTCTTGCATCTCTCCGCACCGAGTTACCCCGAGGAGGTATCAGGAGGGAGGCATGAGCATCGAGAGGAACCACGGGGGCTGCATGGCTGTCGGATCGCTGCCGCCGCCCTCCATCTTCAAGTGCGCTCACAGCGCTTCCGCTGCCAATGCCGGTAGGC
Source organism: Boesenbergia rotunda (assembly GCA_024364735.1). Taxonomy (NCBI): domain Eukaryota; kingdom Viridiplantae; phylum Streptophyta; class Magnoliopsida; order Zingiberales; family Zingiberaceae; genus Boesenbergia; species Boesenbergia rotunda. Next base: position 403,466 of record JAGFNQ010000753.1, read on the forward strand.
CATCCTCGTCCTTCCTCTTCTTTTGCTTCAGAAAAAGGTACTTTTCGGTCTTTAGAGTACGGTAGGTTTCCGTTGATCGTCGATTTTCTCGCTGATTGATTCCGTTGCACTCCGTGGATGTGGACAACCGGAGCCCGAAGTTCCTTGTGACCGCCTGGGCATTGGTTTTCTTCATAGGTTTTCTATCGGCCATTTTCTAGGGCTTGTCCGCAACGATCTGTTTGCTTCTTTATCGCAGCCGATTTTGTGTGCTCGCTGTATTTTTATTGTTGTCCTCTAATATGTATATTTGAGTTTTAATCAGCTTCTTTAGGTGAATCGGAAGATTTGAGTTACTCAAGGTAAAGATCTGGTCTTTGGGAGACTTTTAATAACTTGGAAACCTTGAACAAAGAAACAGTGATATTTTCGTCTCTACTTTTTTTGCTTAGCATCGGAATGGCGTGACCTTTGGAGTTTTAGCATGACATGTGAGGGTCATTTGTCTGTCCTATCTCGAAATTTACGCTATATCTCTTTGCACTTTGCAGTAGAATTTCTGGAACTACTCCCTGTCCTTGCTACTTTAGCATGCACGCGGAAATTTAAGACCGTAAATATCCCCGTATAAGTGTCTCGTTCCCCAAGTAGATTGAACTGAGATGTCACCGCTGACTAGCAAATGCCACGAGCAGGTCATTACAGATGTGGGTCTCACACGATACCTTCCTGTAAGCCTTGGTGCCCTGCTACCTGCTAAATTTGTAGCCACGCAACATCATACTACAAGCAACCAATGCTTGTACTTCCACCCAAACTTTGTCTTTCTTGTGAGTTTCGTGTCCTTGCAAGTCTCCAGCCTCGTGACATAGCCTGAGAAACTATTTGGGTAATAATTAAAAGGCCGCCCTTGTTTTTTTTTGTCGTTAAAAGGGCATTTTTACTTTAAAAAAAATAAATTAAAACGGTGTCTCATTCCCTTTTTCATGCTAAAAATATCCTTGTGTGTAGCAACTTTGGCCAACATTGCTGCTCTGAAATAAAGCAAAATTGCTAAATATGAAGTATTGTTATATCAAAATATAACTAGGTCAAACTTGCTCTAGCTTGGTCAAAATCACTCTAATTTGGTTAAATTCACTTCAATCTTGTTGTGGTAGCCTTGTTCAAAGTTTTTTTTAGATAATCCAGGTGTTCGGGTTCACCCGACTAATTCTAGAGGCAGATGACCTTCAAAATTGATACAACATGTAGTAACTTTATTTAAAATAGCTACAACATAGAGCAATTTGACTAGAATTACTTTTAGCAGATTTGAATAGAGTTGCTACACATTGTAGTAGATTTGAACAAAGCTACTACGATAGAGCTAGAAGAAGAGTTTTTTTTTATAAAAAAATGTGATGAGACACTGTTTTAAGTTTTTTAAAAATTAGAATTTCTTTACACGTTGTAGCAGATTTGAACAAAGCAACTACGATAGAGCTAGAAGAAGAGTATTTTTTTTATAAAAAATGTGACGAGACGCTGTTTTAAGTTTTTTAAAAATTAGAATCTCTTTTGACGAAAACTACAATTGTGAGGTGCCTTTATGCTAGTGTCACTTTGCTAGTCATGATATACCTTTCATGCTCGTATTGTTAAGATTAACTTCCTATTGGCTTTGTACAGATGATCAGACATGTGGTTCACCAAGATGGATCGGTAAAGGACTATCTTGTGTTTGTATGAAACGCAAAGGAACTTACGAACGCATCTGCATGAATCTCACTCCTTTGCAGGTAAAAATCCAGTCACAATGTGATTCGACACTTGCGATATGAAGTTTGGTTTAGCTTTACATCTTAATCCTTTGTCTTTGTTCATGTTTACAGTGTTTCTATATTGCCTGTCCATTAGAGCTTTGAACTGGCATTCCTTTTTCTTCACCTTAAGTTAATTCTTCTTCATTAATAGAATGTTTGATCAGGGAAGTTTAATATCTGTGCATGTATTTGTTTTCAGGAAGAAAGACTTCAAAGACTGAAGCATCGTGTGAATGTTTATTTTGATGGTTCAAGACGAGATCATCAGGTATCAAGCAATACTTATCAACTTTTGATCAGTGTCTAGCTGGTTTTGATCAGATCATTTCTTATACATGCATATATGAATTACTCTAGGCTAAACACGGACAGTTAAGTGAAAGGTAACATCAAGCTTTTTTCATCACTTGTGGATGTCGATATCATTTTCACTTTTTTGATAACTAGGGTTCTGAACTTCTTTACTGAGTAAAGCATTCAGGAGAAATAGGAAGAGTGATTATTGAAGGAAAGCTAATAATTGGAAGTATTGAGTGAAATAGCAAATGTTGCATCTATCCTATTTACCAATGCTGAAACTTATCATGCCATGGCAGGAAGCTCTCAGGGCTCTTTGGCATGCAACATACCCCAATAAGGAACTCAGTGGTTTGGTATCTGACCAATGGAAGGAGATGGGTTGGCAAGGGAGGGATCCATCTACTGATTTTCGGTGAATTGACCATTATAATTGTTTTATTCTCCATCCTACACAAACTGAGAAATATCCTCACTCACACAGTTGTTTCATGATAAGTAGGGGTGCTGGGTTTATTTCATTGGAGAATCTGCTGTTCTTTGCAAAAACATTCTCTGTAAGATCAAATTATTTTTTTCTTGTCTTTTGTTTTCTCAACTTTAGTTCATTCACAAAATTTCTCTTATTTAACAATTGTATTCCAAGATAAAGTAAACTTGACATTCATTCTCTTTAGAATTCCTTCCAAAGGTTGCTAAACAAGCAATTCGGGAAACGGTCTACCTGGGAATATCCTTTTGCAGTGGCTGGTGTCAATATCACTTTCATGATTATACAAATGCTAGATCTGCAGTCTAGTAAGTGTTTCTTTCTAGCTATCGATACTTTATTTATTAAAAGAGCAAATGAGAGTATGACAAAGCAAAAAAAAAAAAATCGTAAAATTTAATTCTAAAGATCAATGAAAAAGATAGGTAATTCTCCAATTCTGTTGGAGTTGCATTCGTGAAACAAATGGAAAATTACATGTTTATGATGCACATGAACCAAGGATTAGAGTTTTCAGCTAGATATCATGGCGACTTTTTATACCGGAACTTATTGACACCAAGGTGTATAAAGAAGTGAGCGTTGCTTGATACTTCTTGACCCATATGGGCCATATCTAGCATGGTAAAATGTTTGTGAAGGTATTTGGTCTAATAATATTTACTACCACCTAAGTTTTTTTTATTCGACAGACCTACTCCTTGCAAAGTTGCAGATTAACTTTTTGAGTCGGGAAGTATTTGATCACCATGACAGTCTTGCAGAATCGCAGTCCTTTTTGATCTATTCAACATTACTGTATGTTAACATGCTTAAGTTTATGCATCTACAGCAAAGGCCAGGACATTTGTCAGAGCCGTCTTTGTCCAAATGCTGTCTGGTGAGCCTTTAGCATAAAACCTCTGCCAATTAACTTCCTGTTTTCGGTGTCGATAAATGAGATTCAGTAAGAAGTCTTGGGTTCTTCAGTCCTTGCCCACTTAAATTACTACCATATGCTTTGCCATGGCAGAGGATGAATGGGCGTTCGACTTGCTCTACTGTGTAGCCTTCATGTTGATGGACAAGCAATGGCTACAAAGAAATGCTTCCTACATGGAATTCAATGTTAGCAATGCCTACTTCTTTCACTACAAGCTCGTAGTTATTTGTTTTCGGTAATATTTGTGTTTATATTTTTCAGGAGGTTCTCAAGTCGACTCGGGCGCAGCTGGAGAGGGAGTTCATGATGGACGATGTAATTAGGATAGAAGACATGCCGTCGTATAACCTTCTCGGATGACTGTTGAATTGTAAATTATACCTTCTTTTCCTAATCGATCCATGTCTTTTACTCACTGCTGGTATTGCTTTCAATCATGGAAGTAACCGCATGGGATCGCTGGGTTAAAGCAAAAAAACGTGATCCATGAGTTTGTGAAAGTAGAATAGGCAAAACTGATGGAGTGAAAATAAATAAATACTTATAACGTCGAACCACAGAACTAACAGAACTGAAAGGAAAGGCGACGAGACATTGTCAAGTATTATACTTTTATTTACAAAAGACGATAATGTATGAAAATGGATTTGTTTTTTTCTTCACTGTTAGCAATATTATTATGGGTATAAATAATGGAAAAATAATATGTCCAGTGAAAAATTTTAAGGTAAAATTTAGTGAATGACGTGACATTTTACATATAACGATCTTCGATGGATTCACCGTGCTTTTCAGGATATAGTTTGATTCGGGGCGGCAGCCGGAGATCGCCAATGGAGTCCGAGTGATAATCAGAAGTGTACATATAAAATGTTACGTCATTCACTGAGCGTTTTATTGAGTTTTTTTTATTTAGTGTGTCATAGCTCTAAATAATGTATGTCATCATAATTAGATATGAAAATAATGTATATTATTTGGGTCAAAAATACTTGTAATAACTTTAGGGGCAAGGATCCTCTGGTCTCAAAATCCCTGGTCTATCCCTGGTCCACACTAAAATTGCGGTCGGATCGCAATCACGATCCGCCCGCAATTTGTTTCGATCCCCTCTAGGGTTCACCGTGCCCCTCAGGTTATAGTTTGGGTTCGAACGGGTGGCCGGAGGCCACCCGACGGCCTAAACCCTAAATATTAAACCATAAATCCTAAATCCTAAATCCGGATTTAGGGTTTAGGGTTTAGGTCGTCGGGTGGCCTTCGGCCACCCGCCCGAACCCAAACTATAACCTGAGGGGCACGGTGAACCCTAGAGGGGGTCGAAACAAATTGCGGTCGGATCGTAATCACGATCCAGCCATAATTTTAATGTGGACCAGGAATAAACCAGGGATTTTGGGACTAGAGGATCCCTGCCCTAACTTTAGTTGTGAGATGATAATTCTTCCACTTCTTACTTATTTTTTATATTCATTTCTATTGGTTATTTAATTTTCATTTTTATCCCTGAAAGATTGAATATTCATATCCTATTCAAATTTTCTATTACCATTTACAGTTATATTTTTTTTTAAAAAAATTGAATTATTTCAATAAAATTATAAATATTTGTCAAATTTTTAAAAATATGAGGATTGAGGCTGTTATATTAGTGGCACTCACGCGATAATTCCATGCTGATAGATTAATAGAGAAAAGTTCAACAGGTGCATAGAGTAAAACGCATAGCAAGGATTATCATAGACGGTGATATCTTAGGGATCGATTTCTATTTGTTCGGACACACTATTATTTATCAAATTTTAAGAAAACGTGGCTTATATTATAAGGGTAAATTTTCATAAACTCCCTACATACTAAGTCAAATTTGTATGTAATCTCCACACAAATTTTTCTTTGCATGCAGTCCTGATGGGATTGACAAGACAGTTTGGTGAGTATTATTTGAAGAAAGTTGAATATAAAAGTTAGAAAATTGAGTATGTAAGGTTGCATCCACCACATCAATAACTCATGTACTCAATTTTCACTCTTTTATACTTAAGTTTTACTCTTTTATACTCAGTTTTCACTGATGTATACTCAGTTTTCACTCTTTTAACTCAATCTATCAGGAAGTAAATATAAAAAAAAAACTTGTGTGGGGAGTGCATGCAAAGATCAAAAGGTTATTGGGGAGTTTTCTATAATTTACCGATATTATAAATTAATTGGATATTCGAATGAGATATAAAGTAAGATTTTATTTAAATCCTCCGGGCTTAAATTCACAAATTTTAATACTTGATTATTTAATGGGATTCAAACAATTTTTCTCGCTTGAATCTATAAAAAGAATGTTCTGTTGGTTCTCAATGAAAAAAAAAACGAGCGCTGTTGATTGGGCTCCAATGGGGATTTTTTATTTTTTTGGGGTTTGCAACGGCATTGGAAACCCAAAATCCAACGACGATCGTGAGGTTAGGGATTTCTAATTCCCTGTTGGGCAGCGACTAGGGAGACGGAATCATCTGGTTGGTGGTGGAACAAACGGAATAGCGAGATCCACGCCCTTCTCTTCCCCTCGTCCGGCCGCGGCCTGGCTCCAGCTTCGCCCCTCGATTGCCACAACTCGCTGATCCCTGCCTCCAATTTATCCTTCTCTGCTTCGATCCCCTTTAGCTGCCGGCTTGAAGAGTTCTCTTCGGCTGTTCAACTATGCCATGCTTTCGTTAAGGTTTTGTCTTCTTCCTCGCCCGATTCCTGCGTTTCTTTATTCGTTATGGAGAATAAGGAACTAAAGGTTAGTTTTTTATGGCCGACTGGATTCAGGGGTTTTTGGAGCAGGCATAGAAGGAAGCTTCTGGTTTCTCTCGGCGTAGTCGGTGGTGGATATCTCGTCTACAAGCTCTATGAGAGTCACACTAGGAGACTGTCGCATTTGGAGCAGCAGCTTGAAGGGTCACGACAAGTCGATGAACTCATCAAGAATCAGTAAATTAACCCTTTTTTTTTGTTCTTTTCTCATTCTGGATTTCAAATATTTCTGCATGGTTGATTAATTTTGTTATCGTTGGTGCGCAGATTGCAAGTGCATTTTGAGAACATCCAGAGGATTTCCGACACGACCACGCTTCCTTATGCGATGCACTACCTGCGGTCTAGGGTGTCTGAGGATTTGGACCTCTCACCTCTGACGGAGAAGCTTATTCATGGGAAGGGACAGTCAAGCTCACTTCCCCTCAAGGAGAAGCTCGAGCTATGGGAAAGGCTTAAAATTCTAAGTATGTTGCAGTTTCTTTTTGCAAAAATGTGTCTGATCAATCATAAGAAGTTGACAGTCTTATTTATGTTAACCTGGGAGAAGATTTTTCTCTAAAGATGGTCTCTTTTCTCTAGGAAATTATTTGGTAATTTTTTGATTTTCTTCCAGGTTTCACAAGGACAGCAGCTTCTTTGTGGTCAATGACTGTGCTTTGCTTATATGTCAGAGTTCAAGTTAACATTTTAGGAAGGCAATTGTATGTAGAGATTGCCCGTGGCTTTGAGGATGCTCAACCTCTGGTAAGTATCATCTTAGAGGACAATTGCAGAAGCCTGTATAATGCATTAGATTCACTTATTCAAATGTGTGGAACACTTAGCCAATATACGTTTCCTGCTATTCATTTTATGAGATTGTTTTTGTTAGTGATCTTTGATGATTGCATAATTTATTAAAATAGCCTAACTCAAATTATATAACATTATTCGCATACGAGATTGTGTTGATTGATGAGAGAGTAATAGATTTAATTTCAAGCTTGAAATGTGATGGAAAAAACAATAGAAACTAAGGGGGTGTTTGGTTTGTTTGTTTTCCATTTTCATTTTCCGTAGAAAATGCAGTTTTCTGGAAAACGTGTTTGGTTTGTATTTTTCAGTCTTATTTTCTAGAAAAAGATATAGCGTTTTCTAGAAAACTAGAGAATGAAATAAAGTCATTTTCCAGAAAATGAGAAAATGCGGTTTTCTGGAAAATGAAAATAGAAAATGGAGTAAACCAAACGCCCCTAAAGGTTTTAAGGCAATTAGAACTAAAATTGCATAATGAAATAATTTTTATTGAGAAAAGCATCAAGGAAATAGCAGATGAATGGATGTAAAACCCTTGTAGTGGTTTTAGATATTCTCAACACATTATTCAATACAAAACTGATATGGATGAAGAAATCATTGATAAGAGAGAGTGGATTGTTGAAACTGTGAGGAACTTTTGAAATCATGTATGATTGTTGTTGTTCCATTAGAATAATCATGTTGTATGAATTGGAACTTTAGACTGATAGAAAGCTACACAAAAAGTAATGTAGCATAGATGAGATTGCTAAGATAGATACATGGAGTTAATAGAAAAGATAAAATAATGAATACTAATATTGACAAAATGTCCTATTGAGTTCCTTCTTAATGTGCAGTCTAAGAATTGACAATAACGTCTATATGGACATTAGTAGGTACAACAATTATGCTATTTCCTACTAGCTTATTGTTCTTTGTCTATTTATGATTCTTTTGTTCGTTGATTTATATAACACAACAACAACAGTAGTGATAAGCCCTCAGTTCCAACTATTTAGGGTTAGCTAAATCTTCACTCAGCCATTTAACTCTGTGTGAGACTACCTCACTATTAATGTCATGCCCCAAGTGAGCTTACTTCCTGTGTGTAAGGAAAACCCACTTTGTTGGCTAACAATTCCTTCTGCACATTTCTTGTGTTGGCCAAAGGTTGTGCCACTGAGACACTAGACCATGCTGGTAACATATTTGAACTCATCATTCGCATGGTACAGTAGCATTACAAAAACAAATATATGCTCGTAACATCTTTGTACTCAACATCGCATGGTATACTTGCATCACAAACACAAATATATTAACAAAGAATAATTTGTTATAAAGGAAATTTATGAAACCTTGTTCAACTATGCAAAAAGGATTAGAACAACAGGGTAAAATACAAGAAGCACCATAATCATAAAAAATGAAAACCCCAAAGAATAACTAAACAAGTAATGACAAAATAAAACTTCAACTCCAATAGCAACAATGTTTGAGAGCATTGAATGTACTCCTATTTGTCTTTCTTTGATTAGTACAAAGGTAAAGATCAAAATAAAATCTTCAATAAATATACTCTCACAAGTAAAAAATTAGTGGCGAGGTTCTCATATCAGTCCAAGGGGGTCATTTTAGCACAAGGGTGACACTTCATGTTCTCTTGCTGAAGCTGGTAGGCTTAATAGTCACAAACCCACAATATCTTGTAATGGTACAGGTGATTTCCAAGTAGAAGTCTCCAAACTGTCATGCCCACAATGTCTCATAAGGACATATGTAATTGCAAATTGGTGTCAACAATCTCTAACTATCACAGGTCTCAGATATCTCATAACAATACATGTGATCGCCAATTTGATGCTAACAATCCATAACTATCACAGGCACCAGACATCAAATCACCTAAGAGGTCTCTTTGTAAAAGTAGTCTCTTGGCTAAAGAAGGTATCACACTCAATGCATGTCCCACTATTTATCTCAAATTATTCTAAACATGCATCTTCAATTAATTAACTCACTAGCATGAAGGAGTAAGAGAATAATGTCTTGATTATGTATTCATGATGATATAACTCTAGCATATATCATCAGATAACTCTAAGCTTGTTTATACATGGTATAATTAGCATGCTATAAATAACAAATCCAATATAGTGAGGAAGCTACTTGAGTAAGGAGCGACAAAAGGTAAAGCAGTTTCCCCTTATCATTATTTTACCAAGTATCCCTAAACCCTCTAAACTCAGGGTAGAGTCTAAAGTTACCAAATTTGGGGCTTTTGATGTCTAAGGGTTGTGACCACAGGGTTGTTGTCTTACTCACACCCACTCTCCTTAGGTTTTAGCATAAAACTCTCCCTCTTATGCTTTTAGTTTCCTCTAAAATAGGTACAAGATACTTTTAACATCTGCATCACAAAACATTTGTCCAACACATCACCCATGACAATTCCATTGGTCTAGGTAACAATCATATCGTCACATGATGAAGTGATAAATATTTTGCATGATCATCCTTTCTTCTAATAGGAGGATATCTTCATGGGTTACACTTCGGTTGATCCCCTTACTCAAAGGAAAGCCACCATCACCCACCATCAAGCAAGGAGTGAATCCTACCACATATTGAATACATGGTATCAACAAGAACTTCACTGCCCTTGTTGATGCTTCCAAGTTGTTTCACATTAACAAGTGGATGGGACAAGGTTTTTATTTCCGAAAATACCCTTATATTTTGTTCTATTGTAACAGCTACAGGATGGTAGCTGTTATGCAGTTGTAGATCTGTAGATGCTACAATTATATAATACATTTTGTCATTTCTCTTTAAAAAAAATGATCATAGTTAATATTGATAATTTGATTAATACTCGATTAATATCCATGCATATGTTGGGATTTATAGAAAATGAAAAAAAAATAGTGGGCACATGCAGCTAATTGCACATATCCATTTGATTTAACTTGATATTTAATGTGAGTGGTTCTGCATGGAAAAGATCAATTGAATTGGTTGTAGTTTGCTAATTTTAAATGGATACAACTAATTAATACACTTAATTAATGAGTATAAATCAGAGGAAAGTACAAGTTATAATTATTATTTTTAATAGAGAAAATTGACGTGTGTTCATGTTGTAGCAGCTACAGGGTCGTAGCTACTACAACTATGTTTAAGTTATTTTTTTATGTTGTAGTAGCTATGATCTCGTAGCTGCTACAACAATGATGAAAACTAGGGTATTTTCAGAAATAAAATAAGTTGCGGCGGGATCGGACATTGTTTTGACTTTTGATAATAAATGAAAAACCTGCCCTTTTGATGATTCCAATAAAAAGGGGCACCCTTTTGATTTTGCCCAGAGTACATAAAACCACGAGAAGAGAAAAAATTTCCTGTCTGATAAAAGAAACCCTCTCTACCTATCATTCTTGTGTATTAATTATTTTTCTTGTGAATTATAATCTAATATAAAAAAGCCAACCTTGAGTACTTAACATCAGCTTGCACATAGAGAGCTGAAATTACTGTCTTTTTTGGTTAAATCAAATTTCCTTTATTTGATTCATACAGTTTCTTTGAAAATTGCTAAATATTATGCATGGAATCATCTCATTGATTTTTTTTAATGAGTTTAAATATTGTGAAACATGTACGTGGTTTGAATTTTTTGTTTCAATTGCATTTTGGCAGGATGAGGTTGACTCATTTAAAAGTCACGGGCAACAGGACTTTCTTGCTACTGCAGATTATTTAGCTACCTATGGGATCAATTCGTTAATTATGAACATGCAGAGTGCGGCTAAGGAAGTTCTCAAAGAGTATGTAATTATTGCTGCTTGACCCTAATTTGCATATGAAATGCTAGTTAAAATATTGTGCTTGTTTCGATTCAATGGTTGGTCCATGTAATGTATGCTTCTTGAATCAACAGTACAATTCAACGTCATCTTGCACTTCAATAGATGTATTACACTGTAGTATATGACTTCATGCCTGACAAGCACTATAGCTGTATAAGATAATTACCTGATTGCTTGTTCACAGAATATTAAGAATGCTCAGAAATAAAGAGTTTAGCTAATAATGTTGGTGTTTTTTTGTCATGGTGTATCATGGTCAGCAAGCAGCTTAAGGAGCCTGTTAGCATAGCAAAACTGCATGAGATAATGATCCAAATTCTGGATATGTTCATGAACATTGGCTCATTAAATTATTGGATAAGTTATCTGGTTCCTGAAAATGTCAATGACTACAAGCAACAGATGGCCATGTCTGCCAATGGATTTGAAGACTTTTCTCTTCTTATGGATGCCACTAAACTGGAACAGCTTTTGTCTGAGACTCGTTCTGTGCTGTCCAGGTATGCTAATATATTCTAGTTTGGATCTATTTTATGCTTTGTAGAGCATGTTGGATATTGGAAATATGAATAGATCTTTCTGGAATTAACTCCTAGAATATTAGATAAGAGCTTGGAAATTCCCTCCGTCTAATATTTTGGTAGGTGTTCAGGCTATGTACCACGTTCATTTCTCCATTTCCGTTGTGGCATGCATTAACATTCTTATACATATTTTTGTAGTGTGCATTTGAGGCTTCTTAAGGTTCCTTGTCCATTCACTTTGCCATATTGTTTACTCTTGTTTTATTTTCTCTGGACTTGGATACTTGTAGGAACAGCTATACCTTGTCCCTCACAGACACTAGTTTGGTGGCTTTGGCACTGATTTTCCTATTTGTTCCTATTACGGGATGGTTAGCCAGCCCCACTTAGTAGGATAAGGCTTGGTTGTTATTGTTCTATTATGGGATGGTTGAGTTGATTCATTGTGAGCCTTTTTTTCATTCGGAAAATGAAAACTAGATCTTTATAATTGAGGGATAAGAGCTACATACATTTAACTGCTTGTAAATCAAGATTCTAAATATTTGTCTACCTCGTGTGTGTAATTATAATTTTTGATAATCGCTCAAGTGTAGGTATAGTTACTAAGCTATTGCATAAACTGGTAATTCTAGATGGAACTAGATTGTTTCTCCTGCTGTATAGTATTCTGGTTGCAATATTTACCATCTATACGCATCCCATTTACTAATCGACCCCTAATAGTTAGTAATAACACAGATGATGATGTGATGATGATTCAGCCATTTATTGTTTTAATAGGCTTGCTAAGTCTGGCTGGATCGCACTGGATCTATGCCAGGCACAATGATAATAGTAAAACTTGATATTCCTTTTTTCACCGATAATCATACCTATTTTAGAACAACTAAATCAAACCAACTGATTTGTTCTGACAATTATTTTGTTTTATTTAAGCATTTTGAATCACTTAAACTGTGAACTTGAAAATTATTTTCCTTTCAGTAAAAAGGATCTTGGATTTCATAGATATTCTTGAAATATTTTAGTCTAGATTGATAATATCAGCAAAGTTTTCTATTCCATTCTCAGTATAAAGACACTTTTCTAGTTTTAGGACCTAGATTGATAATACGAGCAAACTTAAATTGATTATAATTTTCTAGCCATCTCAACCTTTTAGAATGAAACAAGTTTATTTCACCAGCAACTAAGGTCGGAATCTGTCATTTCCTAACAACTTTTTTTTTTGATAAGAAATTTGTAGAATACCCAAACTAACCATTCTTAGTCTCATTTGCTTTTGTTTTCCATAAAGGATCAAGAATTCCTTGTGTGATCTTCTGAGAAAAACCAAGCCAATGATGATAGTGGACATTAGATGTGCCTTTTCTCCTGTTATTACTGCTTTATGTTCTGGAAAGCCATGCAAATACAATTGACGCATTTTTCATGGGGTGTAATTAATTTACGAAGTGAAATTATGTGCATATTCATCTTTGCACATGCTATGCATTCTGATTGTGTCTTTGTATTATTCTGTTTGCAGCCCAGATTTTGGAAAAATCTTGGATATGTCTCTGAAAAAGGTTGTTGATGTTTTGGTCGATGACATTAGTAATCAAGTCACTGGGACAAGCTCCTTGGGAGTTCCCTTAGCCAAACTATTGCCACAAATTGCACGGTTAAGCTCGCCTCTACTTGATGAACCCCGTGGCAACAAATTTGCGCAGGCCATTCAAAGCTTGCCGGAGGTTGAACTGTTCTACACACTTCTATATGCGAACATGCCATTACTGTCGTAGGCCTACATACACCTGTGTGACCTTCAGCTTCCTATATTTTGCTTAAAATGATAGTAGTAGTGTGTACAATCTGCACTCTGGCATTCTGGATGGTGGCTTCCAGAGGACTCTACCAACCAATGTGTGAAAGATTGTCTTCACAAGCCCATTAAATTGCAAAGTTATCCTTAATCAAAGGTTTCAGTGTATGCTGTCTATCACTTGGGAGAATGTCTCCTACTAAGTTTGGTGAACATGCACGCATTTCATTTTTCATGCTGCGTATACAATAATTATTCTGAATCATGTTTATCCTTTGATGACATCGTGTGATGCCAGGAGTACAAAAAATGTTCATATGAAAACAGCTGCTGAATGACCACCACCCAGTTGTTATGTAATTTCAACATGCTACAATCACAGCTCCGTTCATTATTCAAAGGGGCATTGAAACAATCGATGCTTCATAATTCTTAGTTTATCTTTTTCCAACCTATTTTATTATTATTTTTTTAAAATATTTCATGGATATTTTTTATGACATTTTATTGAACCGCCCTTTTAGATTTCAGGATTTTTTATTTAGCATACTTAACTTTCATGTTATCAAAGATCATGCGGCGCATATATGTTATACCTCTTGATTCACTGCTCTTACAAGTCTCTCTTTATAAAATTTTTGTTTTATCTACTTCAAAATTTCATTGATTTCCATTTATGCTTTCCAATTCAATTTTGAATATAAATATGATTTTGATTTGAAATGATTTAAAATTTTGAAAGTCTAATATTGTTTAAACTAAGAAATTTTAAGGAATTTATTGATGGTGTTGTTTACTGAATGTTATGTGGGGTAAAGTCCATTCTAGTCCTTTTATTTTTCAATTATTCCAAAATAATTTTCTAATTGTCAAAATAGTTTATCGTATTTCAAAATATTTTTCGAATTCATCCTTCTATTAGATTTTTATTAAAAACAAATAGAGATAAAGTTTATTACTTATTCATAAGTTCATTTTCTTCTTTTTTGTTTACCACATGTTCAAAAATAGTTTCTCTTTTTTTTAGACAACTAAAATGATTTTTCGTGTTTCAAAATATTTCTCGAATTCATCTTTCTTATTAGATTTTCGTTAAAAATAAACGAAAATAAAGTCTATCGTTCATTCATATCTCCTGTTAGTTCATTTCTAAATAATGAGATATTTTTGTAATGATACATGATATGAATATAAGCTATCCAATCCCTGGTCCGACCTACCTCGCATATCATGAAATCATTTACGTTTTCTCTTATTATAACTTAAACTTTTACAACTCATCAAAATACCTCATGATTTTGGTAATTTTTTTTCTTGTGGTTTTAAAATTGATAAATATGTATTAATGATTCAAAAAAAAATTCTAACTCAAAAAAAATGTGAAGAAAAGAACTAACAGGATATATGAATGGATGATGAATTTTATTTTCGTTTATTTTTAACAGAATTCTAATAGGAAAAATGAATTCAGAAAATATTTTGAAATATGAGGGATTATTTTGACAGACTATAGAGGTAAGGGACTATTTTTTGAATAAGTAATAAACAAGAGAGAAGAAAATTAGCTTATGAATGGGTGATAGACTTTATCTTCATTTGTTTTTAACGAAAATATAATGGGAGGATGAATTCAGAAAATATTTTGAAATATGAGGGACTATTTTGGCAGCTCGAAAAGAGGATGGATTATTTTGGAGTATGTGAAAAATAAAAGAGACCAAAATGGACTTTATCCCGAATGTTATTGTTTTAAGTCTTATAACGAGTTTGTGATAAATTTTATCAAGTCTATATAAGTTTAAAATTTTGATATTTTTAATTTACACTATCGAATTCAGATATAAGACTACAAATACATTAAGGAGACCTTTAGAGTATATTAATTTTCATTTGAAATGATTTGTAGTTATCTAATTTCATTAGTCAGTTTCTGATTGTTGAATTTATACTATTCAAATGTTAGATATTTTTTTGAATCAAAGAAGTCTTATGAATTCATTGGTAATATTGGTTAGAGAGTATCATTATCCTAGCCTTATAATGAATTTGTGATAAATTTTATCAAATTTTTATAAATTTAAAAATTTACTGTCGTTAATTTGTACAGTGGAATTTAGAATCAAGTGCATGGATATACGAGGATTTCAGAAGTGTGTTAGTTTTGGTTCAGAGTTTCATCAATTCATTTTGTCCTTAAAAATTGTGAATTTTTAAATAGTTAGAGTAAAAATTTAAAGAAAAGAGTCATTTACGTGGTCAAATTTGATATGAAGGCATAGATGCATGATACTTACAATAGTAGATTATTTGGATTCAAAGTTTTTATATGTTACTTAATTAGTTTTGTCCGGATGACGGTAAATTATTTTTTTAGTCCATTAATTAATTTTGTCTCGATGACATTAAACTTTTAAATGATAAAATAAAACTTTAAAGAAGTGCGAAATTTATTTATTTATTTTATTTTATTTTTTATTTTTTATTTAGTATTAGATATCTAACTTATAGAGATAATAAATTTTAAGATAATTGATTAGGTTCTACTCAAGTAAATCGATAAGCTCTTATAGTTGGCGGGTTTCTAGATTGTCGACTACGAGTATTTTCCGATTTATCCTAACGACTAGTGAGAAATTTTTGTGAGGCCGGATCAATCGTCCGAGATTAAAAAAATTTCGTTAGTCATTTTCTTATAGTAAATAATTTATCAATATAATGTTTACATTAAAAAAATTTTATCTATTAATTCATCAAAATTAAAATTGGATAATTATAAAGTTAAGATGAATACGAGTTGGTGGGTGAAGACAGAAATTTATCAGAACACTAAGAGAGTAGGGAGCTGTATAATTTATTATAATGGATAATTTTAATATTATAAAAATATTATAAAAATTAGATAAGTTACATATATCAATCATGAGCTCATTTTTTGGGAGTAATGATATGCACAGTGAAAGAAAATGTCTCAGTGAAAATTATGATCGTCAATCGACGGCACGTCCGACGTCCGATCGTCGATCGGACACTACCGGCGGCCTTCGGCCGCCGCCTCGAACCAAACTATACCCTGGGGAGCATGGTGAACCCGTCGGGGATCGCCACAATTGCGATCTCGCATCATTGACCGCTGATTTTGATGGGTTCACCGTTGCCGGCGATCCTGACGAGTTCACCGTCCTCCCAAGGTATAGTTTGATTCGGGACGACAATCAGAGGCCGCCGATGGTGTCCGATCGACGATCGAATATGTACACATTAACTGCACGTCATTCACTATAATTTTTACTCTCCCAAATTTACTTTTTAAATCATTTTCCTTTTTGTGGAGATGCTGAACTAACTGCCGATCGATTTTTCAGTTACAGCAGTCAAAAGAGTACGTTGAATGCAAGCACTCCTACAAATTTCATATCATGTAACATCCTCCATAATCTCGATGAACAGGAAGGACAGTCCTCACGGATCTACCTTATCGCTGACTATGTGGATAATTAATTCATCAAATTGTAGAGAATAGCGATTTCGCCTTTTTGTCGATGAACAGGAAGGACAGTCCTCACGGATCTACCTTATCGCTAACTATGTGGATAATTAATTCATCAAATCGTAGAGAATATAAATATCTCTTTAATATTTAATTTTTTCATATAAAAGAATATTATATTAAAATAAAAAATATTTTTTATGATTTATTTATACAAATCTAATTGGGAGGCCGATAATAATAAATTATCTAAGATGAATATTATCATCTGTATTCTAATGAACGAAAGGAATTGCCAATTAAATATTTCATGATTAATTAAATATTTAAAATTCAAATTGGTTGAGTATCCAATCAAAATGATGCAAAAGATGATGAGTTTAAAAACGATCACTACCAAAAAAAAAAAAAAAAATTCAACTTTTAGCGACGGATATTAATTATCCGTCGCTAATACTTTAATCTAGGTCAAACTCCTAAAATTAACGACCGAATAGGTCAAACCCGTCACTAATAGTGACAGATTATTATTATTCCGTCACTAATAGTGACGGATTGTAACTTGTCTGTCGCTATTAGCGACGGACAAGTTATTTTCGCCGCTAAATTAGGTATAATTTGCGTCGTTCGACCCCCCCCTCCCGGTCGCACATGATCACTCTTCTCTCTTCTCCGTCGTGTGATCGTCCCCGGCGAACGCTCCTCTGGCGAACCCTCCTCCAGTCATAGGTACGTTGCATCTCCCGTTGTTTCACGCATGTTCTTCACCGCATTTGATTTTGTTCCGGCAGGCCCGGCCAGGCGTGCCCAGCCGCGGCCCGTCGCGGCCATCCGCGGCCCGTCGCGGCCATGCGCGACCCGTTGCAGCCATGCGTGGCCATCCGCGGCCAGGTGCGGCTGTTACGACCGCGCGAGGGGTTGTTGCGGCCGCGCGTAGGCTGTCGCGGCAGCGTGCCACTGGTCGCAGCTGCCGCCGAGCGCAGCTGCCACCAGTCACAACAGTTAACCCTAGGATAATTTTGTTTAATTAAATTTTAATTAAATGATTAATTAATTACTTAAATAATTGATTAAGTGATTAATTAACTGTTTAATTGTTTAATTATGCTTCAAATATGTTTTGATATTATTTGATTATGTCTTGTTTGAATAATTAGAATTATATTATTTGATTATGCCCTAATATATCTTATTTGGTTAATTAGGATAATTTTGTTTGATTAATTAGAAACAAAATGGATAATTTAGATTGTTATTTGTGATTGATAATGAATTATTATTTATGATTGATAATTCAGATGCAATGTATCCGAACAAGGCATAGATGTATAATAGGTTAGATAATGGATTTATTCGTGAAGAATTTTTTTGTTGGAGTAGAAGAATTTGTGAACTTTGCAAAGTATCATCCTGAGTGTTTGAATGACACGGAGTTAAAGTGTCCATGTAATTAACGTAAATGTAGAAATACAGCTTTCCGTGATGAGGATACAGTGAAAACTCATATCTGTAGGTATGAGTTTGTTCTAGCTTATTACAACTGATATTGTCATGGAGATGATGGGTATGGCTTGGCGGGTTTCCCTAGCGAAGACTTGATCGTCCTTAAGAGACCTCTCCATGTCTACAGATTAAAAATTAATCCGAATGGAGAGCCGTCTCCCAACGACCATCTCGTCATTGTATCGTTCGTTACGAATTACAACTTGGCCAATCGCAAATATCGCGCCTTGTAATTCTTCTAACTGAACGACCGCGGAAGAAACGACGTGTGGATCACCGGTTCTTGTGTTTATGGTTGGGGTCCAATTAATTAATTATTAACCATGATACAAGATCAAAATAATTAACTAATATCCATAAAATGACGAAGCAAAGTAATAAGACATCAAAGGAAGAATAGGAGCTTAGGAAGAGAATTATACCTTCCTATTTTCTCGTAGCCTTCTACCTTATGTCTCTTCCCTCCCGGAGGTCGTGTGGGCGACGAGCTACCGAGAACCGAGATCACTAAGGCATTCCAACCGAGCCCTTCTTCTTGCCCTAGCCAAAACAAGAAAACCCTAGAAACTAGGGTTTCCCTTTGCGCCGGCACTACCTTCCACTTCCCTTGCTCCGCCGGCCACTGGAGCCACCCAAGCACCGCCAGACCAGTTGCAGACCTAGAGAGGAAGGAGAAGAAGATGAAGAAGGAGAGCCTCAGCCAACCAGCCGAAACAACCCTCCTTCCTTCAACCTTGCGGAGCCGCCGCAACCTCCCTTGCGCCACCTCCCGCCACCGGTCGCCGGCCACCCTACTCTCGCTGCCAAGCACCACAAAAGGAAGAGGAGCCCCCTTCCTTGTCTATGTGAGATTCGGCCAAGAATTGGTGGAAGAAGGAAGAAGAAAAGAGGAGAGAATCCTCTCCTTCCCTTGCGCCGGCCGAAACCTAGGAGAGAGAAGAGAGGGAGAGAGGAGAGGAAAGCCTAGGGTGTTAACTCTTGGATTAAGTCTTGGTTTTATAATCCCATGGGGTATTTATAGGGCTAAGGTAGGGACCAAGAGGAGGAGTTGGATCTTGACCGACTAATAGATCTAAAACCAATCCATTTAATTAAGATCCATTCCATTAAAAGATCTTAATTGAACTTCCTTACCAAGCCCCATATTTTCATATGGGCTCCACATATTATGAGTCGTCCATCCCCCGTGTTTAAGATATCGAATGCCCGTCAATTAATTTAAATTACTGACAATTTAAATTAATTAACTTCTGGGTCCTTGATTAGTATCACTCAACATTATCATCATGTTGGATCAAATCTACCTGCAGGGTTTAACATGATGAACCTTTTGAGCTCATCAAGGAGGCATCATCATCCCGACTCACCAGGACATGGATTCCGTCAATAATCAACGGCACACTATATAATTAATATTATTTTTCAACTTACCAAGCCTATCGATCTAACAGAATAAATTTCACCCATTGGTAAATCAAAGAAATAATAATTAATCATATGTGCCCGTTATTATATCGGGATTTATAGATCATACTCCATAATAAAATTTGAGAGATAATCCAATTATCAAGTCAGTACAAATTGGATGATCTCTGGTTTTGGTCTTGCTCAATGCACACAAAGTACACTAGTGTAATTCTATGGTCAAGACCAATCACACCTAATTACATTACAACCATCCCGATGGTTTGTCCAAGTCCATCTCGGCTGTGAGCTTCTACTTATACTAGGCAAGGGACTGATAACATGATCTTCCGTGTGTCACCACACACCATGTTATATACAATGCAAAGTAAATGACTTTTATGCATCTACTAATATAAACAAGCATCTAGTGTTGTTGTGATTCTCTTTTCAAAAATATAGATGATCATATATATAAAAGAAGCAAGTCTTTCAGTATACACATCTAACAAGAGAGCCGTATGTATTTGAATTTGCTGGACCTTCTGTCACTTCATCATCGAACTCAATTGGTCCTGAGGCATCATATAGGCCTGCTGATGTAAAGCAATCAATGGTTTACGATGCAATGAATGCATTTGATCAATCAAATGTAGATCAAATACCTACTTCTGAAGTTCAGAAAATATATAACATGTTGAAGGCTAGTGAAAGAGAAGTATAAGAAGGTATTCCTTCTGGTCATTCTCAATTATCTGCTACTTCATGCTTATTGAATATGAAGGCGGAACATCATTTCTCAGAACTATGTTATGATGACATATGTCAATTGATGTCAGAGTTGCTTCCAACTGATAACTGCATGACTGATAGTTTCTACAATACTAAAAAACTAATTAGAGACTTGGGTTTGTCAGTCGAGAAGATACATTGTTGTGTCAATAATTGCATGATCTATTGGAACGAAGATAGTGAGTTGATAGAATGCAAAATGTGTAATCATCCTCGTTACATGCATAGTACTCGTATGGTTGTAATCATCAAATTATTAGAGTTAAATTCAGTAATTGTTATTATATGCATCAATAACTATCTAGTTTGTTATTATATTCATTAGTAATTATTTCTTATTAGTTCATTTTTGTTTACATATTGTATATTATCAGAGTTGAATTCAGATATTGACTCGGTTGAAAAGTATGTATATTGGATATTATTTCTTATTTGTTCATTTTCATTTACAGATTTAACATTATTAGAGCTATATTTAAATATTGACTCTATTTAACTTTTATTTATATAGTTTGTCTTTTATTGTGCAGGAATATTTTTCCTTTTGATCCAATATTCACTCTGATATTCATGTATGTATTGTTTCTCTACTAAACTATAATTTTTCATTACGATATCAATATGATATCTTTAGACTTCGACTTTTGATGTATGAACTTAGACTTTTGATTCAGTTCTTGTTTGATATGTATTTGATATGTTTCTTATGTGTGTGCGAACTTGGACTTATGTGTTTGATATGATATCAATATGTTTCATATGTGTTTGGATTTGAAAATGTTTGGATTTGGAAATGTTTGTTATGTAAATAGTTGTTGGAAATGAATGTATGTATCTGTTATGTTTGTTTTGTATGTAAATAGCTGTTGGAAATGTTTATTATGTTTTTATATATGGGAAGGGGGAAAAAAACAGGTTAAACCTGTTGGAAATTTTCCAGAATTACCGACGGATTTTTTTAAAATCCGTCGCTATTTGCGACGGAATATTGACTATTCCATCGCAAATAGCGAAGGATTTTTACCATATCCATCGCTAATAGCGACGGATGATTGACTTTCCGTCGCCGATTACGATAGAATAGTGATGGATATTTGACTAATCCGTCGCTAATAGCGACGGATATTTGACTTCCGTCGCTAATTTATTTTTGGGACACGTCACCCCTAGATCTGGCGATTTGTGACGGATGTTTACGTATCTGTCGCTAATAGCGATGAATTATTTATTTTAATATCCGCCGTTATTAGCGACGGAAAGTCAAATCCGTCACTACCGTTGACCTGCGATGGAGTGATTACTGACGGCGCTGTTTCCGCCACTATTAGCGTTTAGCGACGGAAAACGTCCGTCGCTAAATGCTGAACTTTTTGTAGTGGAGGAAGGTATTTTCATTGGTATAAAGTAATTTTGGATAGACTTCAAAAATAAAATCATAAGGATTTAAATTAAAATGAATAATATTATTTTATTATGAAAATATATAAATCTTTTTATAATAAGAAATGATATTAGAGCCTAAAAGATCTTGTTTAAAAGGATGAAAATATCTTTTCAGTAAAGTCAAGAACCATCTTAAATATTTTTGATCTATTTGGATGCTTGATAAGAATGAATGAATCATCTTCAAGAATAATTGGATGATTTGAAAATTTAAACATTTAAATTATAAAAAAAAATTATCATTGAATTATCACCTTCTCAGCATTTCCTTACGGGCTTAGGTTTTAAAATTTGAAACATCTCCCGTTAATTACTCTTCTCCAGTTAATTACCCTGGTTTATATTTTTCTATCCCAAAGTCAACATGGGCATTAAAAGTTCCTTTTTGGGATCTATTGAGGGATCGTCACGTGGTGACTTCTCAATAGCCACCATAATACGAAGCAGACAGGATCCTCTGTCCCAGAGGTTGCCTGTCCTGCCTGTCCTGCCTGTCTCACATTCGTCGACGATGGTCGACGAGTCGTCCGATCGTCGATCGGACACCACCGATAGTTTTTTATCGACATCCCGAATCAAACGATACCCTGAGAGAACGGTGAATCGGTCACAATCGTCGCAATTCCAATCTCGCCGGGTTCGATAGTGAATCTGGCAATATCACAATTACGACGATCCCGACAGGTTCAACGTACTCCCAGGGTATGATTTTATTCGGGGTGGCAGTCGGAGACCACCGGTGGTGTCCGATTGATGATCGGATGACTCACCGACCATCGTCAGCGAGTGTGAGACAAGGGACACAGAGAGAGGAGTGGAACAAAGGATTTGGCCTCAATACGAAGAGGGAGCATAAGGATTGCTGAGCTAAGGTGTCCGCTCGAGTGTCACCCAAGCATCCTCTCAAGCTGTTCGGGATAACCTACTCGGGGCAACCCGCTCAGGATAGGCCTGCTCGGGAGTCTAAACGGGAGTTGGCTGCACGTATTCAGGTAGCATAATGAACGCCACCTGAGCGGGATAAACCCACATGGCCTGGGTGGCAGAAATTGTTCTAAGAAATACTTAGGAGTATCCTTCAGGGTTAAAACTAAGGGGATACCAAGCGATATCCCTTAGTAGAATAATAATTAAGGATCCTTTATGGCGCCACCAAAATATGAAAAAGTCATATTAATAAGAAAAGTTAGATATGCATACAAATGAATGCCTTAATAATAATCTCCAATAATTAGCAATAATGATGGTCATGAAAAAGATACCATTATTCCCTTAATGACGAAAAATGAAGAGTCAAAGTCAAGAGTATAAAAGGAGTTCAGGAGCCCCTAGGAAATGGTCTAGCAATTTTCTAAACTCTTCTCCCATTATACTTTCGATTTTATATCTTACTTAAGCGTTGGAGTGGCACTGCCGGGATCCCTCCCGGCGCCATTCTAATGTTCTTCTCCTTTGAAGTTGTGGTTTCAGGTCTCGGTCTCCTACGCCCTTTCCCTCCCACATACCAGTTCGCATCACCAGGATCCACCATCTACGCCATCAGCTTCCGGAACATTTTGACGTCGTCTGTGAGAAGACATTTTTACCATAAGTTGTAAGCTTGATAGTGAACATCGACAACTCAGCAAATGTGGGTTTAACACGAGAAGAGCTCGACCAAATCGTGGCGACAGTTCGAGAGGCGTTGGAACAACATCAGATACAACAAGCAGCTTCCAAAGGGGCTTCTACTTCAGTGGGAAGGTTGCTGGCCTCCCCTTTCCCGGCCTGCCCCCTCACCCCCCCCCCCCTCGAAATTGCCCACGCGAGCATCTCAGGGTCATAAGCGTGACCCCACTGAGGTCTCTCTGAAAGTGCACTTGACGGCCTCTAGCACGCCTCCCCGAGAAATTCAAAAGGGAGGGTTCGCATGCATTCCGCCCTTTGTCAACTATGAGTCGTCACTATTCACCCAAGACATTATTGACGATTTGATGCCCCGACATTATCGGCCTCCTTCAATTGGGGAATATGCTGGCAATACGGATCTAAAAGGCCACCTCTGCAAGTTTGAAAGTGCAACATTACTGCATCAGTACATTGATAGAGTGAAGTGTCGGGTGTTCCTTAACGCCCTTTCAGGAGTCACCTAGCGGTGGTTCAAGAAGTTGCCCAATTACTTCATTAGCTCTTTTGGAGATTTCGAACGGCCATTCTGCATCATTTTACGAGTAGTCGGAGGTACCATAAGACTGCTCTCAACTTGTTCTCCCTCGAACAAAAAAGTAAAGAGACTTTGAAGGACTACATCCAACGTTTCAGTCAAATTCATACATCCTTTGATTGGACTTTAAGCGAGAGTCTTGTGATTGGAGATATATTGAGAGATCCCCACGTGGTGACTTTTCAATAGCCACCATAATACGAAGAGGGAGCACAAGAATTACCGAGCCAAGGTGCCCGCTTGGGCGTCGCCCAAGCATCTATCAACTTGTTCAAGACAACCTACTCGAGACAGCCCGCTTAGGATAGGCTTGCTCAGGAGTCTAAACGATAGTCGACCACACGTATTCGGGGAAAATAATGAACGTCACCCGAGTGAGATAGACCCACATGGCGAGGGCGGCAGAAATTGTCCTACGAAATACTCAGGAGTATCCCTATTAGGGTTTAAATTAAGGAGATATCAAGCGATGCCCCTTAGTAGAATAATAATTAAGGAGCCTTTATGGCGCCGCCAAAATATAAAAAGACTATATTAATGAGAAAAGTTAGAAACGAATATAAATGAATGTCTCGATAATAATCTTCAATAATTGACAATAATGACGGTTATAAAGGAGATGTCATTATTATCCTTAATGATGAAAAATGAAGAGTCATGATCAAAAATATAAAAGGAGTCCAAAAACTCTGTAAAAAAGTCTAATAATTTTTTAAACTCTTTTCCCTTTCCATTTTCTATCTTATTTCTAATTTAAATAATAGACCGACATAATAAAAAACTCTCAGCTACGGTGTGTTTATAGGAATTTTTTTTTCTAAATGGGATGTGAACCTTAGGACGTTGGGCTTTAAGACAGTCTACCGCGAGTGCTTTCTGATTTATCCTGACTACCGATGGAAAATATCCATAGGACAGGATCTATCATCTGAAGTTTAAAAAAATCTCGTTAATCATAATTTATTTTTTTAGAAATTATGATTTCCTTAGGGCACCTGCAACGGTGCGTTAATCGAGCTACCCCCGCGTTAAAGCCGTTGCGGCGAGCGCGTTAATGCGCTGACGCGATGAACGCGTTCATCGCGTATGACATGACACCTGATCGGTCTGGTGACTGATCAGGGAAGTTCCTGATCGGTCAACCAGACCGATCAGGCAGGATCCTGATCGGTCAAGGATATATAATTATATAATTATTATATATATTATTAAATATATATTTAAAATTATTATTGTTATTTATTTTAAATAATAATTATTTAAATTGGTAAATAAAGTTGAAAATAAAAAATATGTATGTATGAGATTGAATATGTGAGAGAATTAATATGTGAGAGAATGTATATGTGAGAGAATGTGTATGTGGCATGTGGACTCTATAAATAATAAGGATTGAATATTAAATAAATATTAAAGAATAAAGATATTAATATTAATGTGTATATGATATGACAATCTCATAATTTTTTAATAAAGTGATAGATATTATAATATGAAAAAAATTAAATAGCTGCGGATGTCAATACACTCTTCGTCTCTCGTCAAACATCAATTCGTACCATTGTCATCCACTGTTCATGCCGTCAACTTCAAAACATTTATGAATCTTTTTTTTTATTTAATCCGTCTCCTGTGGCCGTTAGATCTGGTGAGCTGGAATCGTGAATTAACAAGGTTTCGTTATTCCTCTCCAATAATGATCCAACTCGATTGGATGTGCGAGGGGCTCGAGGAGGATCTCTATGACCTTGGTCCAATCAACAAGTCAAATCGTGTCAGTGATGCTTACTCAGTTTATATGTTTACTTAATTTTATAGAAATAAATATTTTAGTAAAAATTTTGATAATCAATCGACGATACGTTTGACACGTCCAATCGTCGATCAGACACTACCGACAGTCTTCGGCCGCCGCCCCGAACCAAACTATACCCTGGGAGGCATGGTGAACCCGTCGGGGATCGCCACAATTACGATCTCGCATCATTGACCGTCGATTTCGATGAGTTCACCGTTGCCTGTAATCCTGACGAGTTCACCGTCTTTCCAAGATATAGTTTGATTCGAGACGGTAATCAGAAGCCGCCAGTGGTATCCGATCGACGATCGAACATGTACACATTAACTATACGTCATTCATTATAATTTTCATTCTTCCAAATACACATTTCAAAAACATTTCCTTATAATTCTCTATCGATATTTCATACACAATTTCTAGTAAAAAAAACTAGATATGAGAATGCCAAAAGACTCGTCTCTTTTCCATTTACCCCTCGACTCCCCGTCAAAGTTGATTTTTATTATTTCTTTTTTTTTACCTTTTAAATTATATTTTTCTCTCTTTTTACGTACGTACGTACATACATATAATTAACATTATAATATTAATTTTTAAAAAATAATATCACAATTTAATTATAATAAACTATTGTAAAAATGATATTTGAAAATTAATATTATAATAATACCAACGCAGTGCTAATGTATTAAACTACAATGTTAATATTTAAAAAAAATAAATAAGAATATATTTAGATTTTAGAATATCATTTGTAAAATTTTATAGAAATATTAATAAATGTCTCATTGATAGACTTATGAGATTTAAATTTTTAAAAAATTAATACGAAAGAAAATAGTATAGTAATAATATTTATGATATTTATGTATGTTTCTGTTATATATATATATATATATAATTTAGGTATATTTGTAATTCGATTCTTAATTATGATATATTTTATAGAATTTTTTTTTTCAAATAAGACGCACAATTATGAAATATTACGTTTTTAGACCGTTTACTTTGAGTATTTTTTAATTTATCTTAATGATCTATAAAAAATTTTTATAATCAAATTTACTATCCTAGATTTAATTATTATCTAATTTATATTTTTGAAGCCGCCAAGAATATGGACAAAAAGGATGGCAAGATTCGACATTTAATTATGACATGTTTTATAATTTTTTTTTCTAGATAAAACGTATAGTTATGAAATGTTGGTCCTTAAATCGTCCAGCCATCTGAATACATTATAATTTATTTTAACTATCCATGAATAGGGGTGTAAACGAGCCAAGCCGCTCACGAGCTATTCGGGTCTCGGTTCGATAGAAGCTCGTTCGAGCTCGTTTAATAAAGCTCGTTAATATTAACGAGCCATACTCAAACTCAGCAGTATTCGGCTCGTTAGCTCGTGAACAGGCTCGTTAATAAGCTCGTGAGCTAGTTCGTAAAATATAAAATTAATATTTAACATTAAATATATAATTTTGACACTTTTACATTTAATAAATATAAAATATCCAATAAAACTCATTTGTATGAATAAAATCATAGATTTTAGTAAATATTTTATATTTTTTAGAATATATAATTTATTTTTTTAATAGATTGATGAATAATTTAATTAATAATTTATATTTGGTATGTTCGTTTAGGGTTCGATTAGGCTCGAATATGCTCGCGAGCCATCACTATATTCGATAAATTAAGCTCGAGCTCGGCTCGATAATAAACGAGCCAAACTCAAACTCTCAGGTATTCGGCTCGGCTCGGTTCGATTGCAGCCCTATCCATGAAATTCAATTGTCATTCATCTCCGCTGTGCGACTCCAGGATTCATGTTTAACTCATAGTTGTCAATATTCTCAGGCCCACGAGAACAGTACTAGCTAAGTCTCGTTTTTTTATAGTACACACTGATTTATTTATCTATAGTGTCATCGTCAATCATCTCAAATTAATACTTGGAAAAATAAATCATAACAATTATTAATTTAAATATTATGATTAATACGTTTTTTTAATACGCGCACCGACATGACTAAATGAAAGACATGATACGATGCGAATAATGGGCCCTGCCGAGTCAGCAATGACGGCCGAATCTGACACGCTGGTACGCTTTCACGTGGCGCCCACGTTAATGATTATTAATTGTAGATTATTTATCAGAAGGCAGGCATGCATGCATTTTGATCCGCACGTACGTAATGTGCAGTGACGTTCGTTAAGTTTACTGTAAATTTAAACAGCCCGCGTCAACCCAGTTACTTGCCAACGCTGATTTTTCACAATGGTTTGACTAGGCAATTGTAGCTTAGTCGCTTGATTGTTTAGCTGTGGCGGTTGCGATTTCGTGGCCGCAAGCTAACTTTGATCTTTAATTTCATGGTGAGGTAGTCACTCGATCAGTCGTCATAGTTCGATTGTTTACAGTCATTTTTTACTCCTACGGGCTAGCTCGATTAATAAAATATTTGACTATTTACAACGGAAATTTTAGGTTCGACAGTCGTCAGTCACACACAGAATAAAAATCTGATCTACTTGTCGGCTTAAATTCTCTCGACCCCAGACGTCTTATCCCATCAGTAAAAATCGTGATTTACTTCCTCTGAATATTTATCAGGCCGGACCAAAGGACCGCTAAGGTGACAGTTCCATTTTTTTTTTTTTGCATCGATTGTTTACAGCCATGAAAGTCACTACCAAGAAATAGATTTTGAGGTTAGGCGAGAGATCTCTATTTCAAAAGCTTAATTTTTGTTTTTTTACCTACAATTTAGTTCAGGTATTAAACGAATAAGCAGAGGGGTATTTTGAAAAGAATAATGATTGGGAGAGTAAAAATGGAAGAGTAAAAATCATAGTGAATGACGTGGCACCTTGTATGCACGATCTCCGACGGATTCACCGTGTCCCTTAGAGTATAGTTTGATTCGGGGCAGCGGCCGAAGGCTGCCGATGGTGTCCAAGCGATAATCGGTCGTATACATGTAAAGTGTCACGTCATACCATATTATTTACTGTGATTTTTACTTTCTCATTTTTACTCTCCCTATCATTGTTGTTTTGGAAAATTAGCGCATGATTTATTAATTTGAAAAGAATGATACGATAATTTAATTATTTCATAAATTTATGGGGTTTGTAAATTGTTTGGTTAGGTCAATTGTCCTTATAATATATTTTTAAATTAATTTAAATAGTTTATTAAATAATTTTAATTAAATTTAAATAATATTAATTGAGTTAATAAATATTTTTTATATTTATAAAAATACTCTATATATAATATTTTTGACTAAATTTAAATTAATTTATTCTAACATATTAATTAGGACAGTTATTTTATACGTATTATAATTACATAGAATACTAGTATTTTCAATATAAGAAATATGATTGGATATTGATACGAAGGATATTGTGAACCTCTACATAGGATTAGATGGTCAATCATTCTGCTGATGAAGTAGTCAAAACTTGGTCGGCTCAATGTGACTTTGACTGTGGACAACCGATCAGATTTTACAGAACCCCAAAGGTGGCGACTTACCGCACTAAGGTTCCTTAGCTTGCAGACTCAGAGACCTGTTGTCGATCGGATTTTCTCGACTTCATTGGTTCGCTCCCTCTCACTCCTTGATTTGAATGATCAATTCTTCAATTAACCTCTTCTTGTCACACTCCTATTGGATCCTTTCGACTCTAGGGCTTAGCTCCTCTCAATTCCCTAGAGATGAGCAGACGCACAATCAGACCAGCTCTCCCGAGACTAGGGGTTTCACTCTTATATCCTGTATTACCCCATTGGGATCCCATTAAAATTCCTCTTACGTGGGCTTGGACTTGGAAGCCTAACAAGTTCTGTGGTATGCAAGTTGACCCTATAATAAATGTTGCACTTGGGACGTCAGAAACATGTGTCATATATCCTTATATGGATACGGGATATGGGGCATTGTGACTGATCAAATATTGTAAAAATCTAATGATTTGATATTTTCTTTATGATGATATGACACATAATTAATGAGAGAGATTACAAAGGTATTATAAAAGGAATCTCACCCTCACAGGCAGAGGTATACTTTTCGCTACGCGCACATCCAACATCTTTCTTTCTACCGCTCATCTTCTACATCTCCTCCACCTCATTGACTTAATCGTCGAAGTAGCTGTGCCGGGATACCTCCCATGTAACGACCCGGAAAATTCTCTTAATATTTTCTTTAAAATATTAAGCAGGTCTAGACAATTTTCCGAAGGATCTAGAAATATTAGTACGAACCTTAGCCTAGAAATCAAGGTTCTCTTATTTAAATTGAGAAACTAAAATACTAAGGGGCCTTATAGGGGGTTTCTAGTGCCATTATTATGGGTGATTTTAGGAAAAATTTAATATAAAAAAATAGAGGGATTGTAATAAAAAATATTAACATAATTATGGGGGAATTTTTAAGGAATTTTGGAAAATGATAGGAAATAAATTAAAAAAATAAAATAGAAAATTAGTGAATGCACAAAGGATTGAACCTTGGACCTCTTGTATAACCAAGCATGCACTAACCAATTCACCTAGCAAGGGAGTGCTATGAGGGAATGAAGTGAATATTAGTGAAGGTGTAGGAAATGAAGAGTCACCAAGGGAAGAGGCACCATGCCTCTTCACTCACCCCTTTTCAAAATGATATAAATAGAAATGAAGTTACAACTTCCCTCCTCTTCTTCATTTTCTTCTTCCTCCTTGCTTTGGCCGAAAATTCAAGGTTCTCTCCCGCTTGAGAAAAGTTCCACCAAGGACCCCATCTTGAAAATCTAAAGCCCCTACAAGGATACAAGGACTAAGGAAAGTTTAGAGACAAGAAGGTTCTCTTGTTATCTTCTATTCGAAGTTTGTAAGCGAGATCAAGGAAGGTAAAACCTTCTCACCTGTGGTATGATTGTTCTTGATGTTGAATAAGATTTAGATATTGTTTACATGTAAGTTGGAGGGAAAAAAAAGAACACATGATGTGGAGCCTAGGGTTTCGGCCAAGGCCATTGGTTTAGGCCTAGGGATGATGTAAATTCCTTTTTGTGCTCTTAAATGTTTCATGATAAGATGTAAGGCATAGATTGAAATTTAGGGAAATTTTTGAGGCCCTAAAACCCATCTAGGGTTTCGGCCACACCAAGTGTAGGGCTAGGGATTTATTTTAATCCCTCAAGTAGGCTTAGTGTGTCTTACTATGATGTAGTATGGAAGAAAATAGTGACTTACATGAATTTTCTAAGGGTTTGATACCCTTATATGTTTCGGACACATCAAGGTCAAGAGGCTAGGGGAAACTCCAACCTTTCCAAACATGATTAATATGATTCTTATGATACCTTATGGGTAAGAATGGTGTTAAATGAACTCTTCCATGGGCTTGTTACCCTTCTAGGGTTTTCGGCCAACTCTTGTTTTAGGTCTAGGACTTGGAGTTAAGTTCAATCAAGGATTCAAATAATTTTTCTATGGCATGATATGTAGATAAGAGATGTAATCATGATCTAGGCAAATTTCCATGGACCATGGTCCTTGAGACTTTCGGCCAAGACCCAACCCTAGGGGTTGGGTTGGGTTAAGATCTCAAAAATGCATATTTATAAGTTTCCATGATGCTAGTACATGGTTAAGCATGATGTAAGGGTTTCCATATGACTAAAACCTTAATTAATGTGTTATGTGACATGACTTGTATGGTTGATTTGTTAGTGATATGAGAGAAGTGTCCTAAGGCAATCGCCTTATGATTGTAAAACATTTATTTTAATAAATAATAATTCACTATTTGAGTATATATGCTTGTGTATTTGATTGGGATCTTAAACTCATCTACTGATTGTCCGCAATACAACTCACAGCATAAGAGAATTTGTGATGGGATCACAATTAGTGATTATCTCTAAATGTGCAAATGTGAAGTATTGAAAATATCCCTAGTCGATGAATTGATAAATACGGACACTATCAATTCTGTTGAGACTAGCATGGGTTATTCTCTAATCAGCTGATTCTCACTGGATGATGACATTGGGATGTCCGGAGATAAACATGGATGCTAGTTATGGGAACTAATTCATTGGAGTGACTAGCTGTAAGACTTCGTATGGTTATCTGTATAGATATGTCACTGAAGTTCTTACTGCGGCTTAAGTGCGATGTTCCTTTGACTTGCGGTGTTCAAGTCATCTTGGTCATGGAGACTTATACTTTAACATCTTAAGCAAGCATCTCCAAGGAGGTGTGGACCCAGGATGATTGGGTATAAGCCGAAGTGCCCGAAAATGTTTGAACAACCTACAAAGGATTAACCACTCCTTGCAAGGAGATGTATACCCAGGCCTATCGTCGGATTGTTACTCAAAACCTCTGGCCAGAGTATATCATGTTTAGAGTGCGAGTCTCTAAAATACATGAGAGTAATTAGAAATCCAAAGGACGAGAAAGACAGAACTTGGGCTAGGTATGACGTAGTCAGCCTAGTGGGGACTGACACAAATAGACCGTGTCCTGAACCAAGTGGGTATAAGATGGTGAAGGGAATGTGGCACAATTCATTAGAGCTGCTGAAGGGTTTCAGAATTACTTCTGAGGTCAACCGTTGATCTTTCGATTAATTGGGGTCATGATGTACTACTAGGTGCCACTCATGATCGTTTTATAATTTGTTGATTATAGACGGCCAACATAAATCGAAAGCCTATTTAGTCACACGCACTACGAGTAATCCGAGGGATTTAAAATGAGTTGAAAATTGGATTTTCCGATCAAGAGAAATAAGACGAATCTGAATTTATCAGAGGCGCAATGGAAGCTAAAAATGGCTAAGTCTTTTGAAGGCTTTTTGGGCGAATTAAATGAGTTTAATTCGCGATCGGTTCGGCTTGGTTTGGCCGGCCAAAGAGGGTGCCAAACCCCTTGGGTTAGCCGGCCACATTAAAGGGAAGAAACCAATTTAATTGGTTTAATTAATAAAATAAATCTAGTGCGATTTGTTTTATAAATTATGGATAAATAAATTTGTGTAAAGAAATTTATATAAATAAATTTATAGAAATTTATTCTTTTTATGGAAATTAAAATGATCGATGAAATGATTTATTTTAATTTTATAAAATCAATTATGAATTGATTTTTCCATAATAAGAAAGTTTATAAATTTCTTATAAAATTTATTCCATAATAAAAGGGGAGATTAATTAGTTTTATTATAAAGTTTGTTATAATAAAATTTATAAGAGAATTTATAGGATAAATTTCTTATGATAACTAATTAGTTTTATTATAAAGTTAGTTATAATAAAACTTGGTTTAAACGAAATAATTCATAAGAGAATTTATAGGATAAATTTCTTATGATAACTAATTAGTTTTATTATAAAGTTAGTTATAATAAAACTTGGTTTAAACGGAATAATTCATAAGAGAATTTATAGGATAAATTTCTTATGATAACTAATTCCGTTAATTCCGTTAAGAGGGAGACTTGGCAAGGGAGATGCTACTATATAAAGGAACCAAAGGCAAGCCCTTAGTTCTAATCTAAATAGCGATCAAGAGATTAACTCTCTCCCTCTCTCTCTCTTATTCTCTTCTCCCTCTCTTCCCTTTAGGGTCGGCGCCCTCCTTGAAGATTAGGGCCGGCTCCCCTTGTCCAAGTTAGGGCCAGCGCACCCTCATCCCTCCAAGTGGTTGGCGTGAGCAAGGATCACCAAGGAGAAGCCAAACAAGAAGAAGAAGAAGCGGATTACATCTCCCTCCTTCTCGGAATTTTGATTCCGTTAACTTGGTGGTTAGTTTCCTATATTTTCTCTTGTCTTCTAGTTGTGTCTTCGGAGGATCTAGTAGTTCTCGTTGGCACAAAACTCGTGACTTTGCGAAGTCATCCCGAAGAGAACTCGGCGTGGACGCGAATAGAGGCGGAGCTTCCAAGGGACGCTACGGTTGGATCTCGTCCCTTTCTTCGAGTTACGAAAGGTATAAAGTAAATTAGTTTACTTTTCCGCAAAGTTTTATTTTATGATTATGTCAACACACCATAAGGTTGAATGCTAGATACGAAGTTAAAATAATTTAGGAAATTATTTTATGCAAATTCTTCCGCTGCACGTAAAAATTTAAAATTTTACGAACTCGTATCCTTGTCAACATGCACCCGGTCCCAACATGATTTTAATCATGAATATTTAGATCATATACCATGAATACAGGAAATTTATGTAGCAGTATATTATGATAAAGAGAATAATGCATGTATGTTGATAAATGCTTATAATGAAATTATGACTCATAAAGGTATATGCATGTCTTGTGATGAATGCTATGAACCCTAGTAGTATGTGTTAGGTTTAAATGTAGCTTACCATTCCTATCTTATGATGGATACTAGGATCATGTATGTAAGATAAAATGTATCTTGTATGTGATGTATGTTTATTTTGTATCATGATCATGCAAGCTTTATGAACTCGGATAGGATTATGACTGGAAACATGATTATGTATGTATGTTCTATGTTATAAGAATGATAAGCATGAATAAAGATGATGGTTATGCCTTAATTATGAATGATAAGTATGAATGATAAGTATGAATGATGAAGGTATAACGATGATATGAAATAAGTATGAATGATAAGTATGAATGAAAAGTATGAATGATGAAGCATGCATGTTTATTTTCATGCATAAGGCTTGTACCGGACCGAAGTAAGAGTCCAAGGGATGGGTACCTTAAGAACGCCTTCTGGACTACCGACTATGCTGTCCACGGTTCTGGCACTACCGAAGCTGTGCAACAGGGATGGGCACCTTAAGAACGCCCCGGTTCTAGGACTACCGACTATGCTATCCTTACCCTAGTAGGTCGAGGCTAGCTATCTCGTATTTACTTAGGGATGCGCGCTATGAAGTATGTATGTGGTACAAGCCGGGGACCCCAATGATGTTATGTTAAGCATTGAAATGTATAATTTCAAAACTAAGCATCCTTATGTAGTAAATGCATTATACTCATTCATACATCTATGTTATGCATCGCGCCAAGGTAAGTATATTATATGCTTGTATTTATGCTCATATTTTATGTCATGAATAAGTATGCATTATGTTTATGTATGCTAAGAATCATGTCATGTATAAGTAATGCATTATGTTCATGTATGCTAAGAATTATGTCATGTATAAGTATGTTTTATGTTCATGTAGGTATGCTTTATGTCATGTATACGTTGCTTGATATATTAAGTCATGTTCATGTATGTTCATTTATGCCATGTATGACTATGCTTATGTTTATGCTCGAAGTTATGTTATGTCAGATGTTTGATATATTTATGTTGAAGCAACGAATGGTTTTAGTGAGTAGGAAAGGGGTTTTACTAAGCCTATGTGCTTATAGTTTTATTTTCCTTGTACCGCAGATCTGTAACACCCCAAATTTGTCAATGTAAAATCATGACAATGTATGAAAATGGTTATAATGAAATGATATAAATTTCATGCAATCACATGATATGAAATGTCAAGAATGCGTGAAATATTATATTCATGAAATATTATTATCATGAAATATTATATTCATGAAATATTATTATCATGAAATATTATCATGAAATAGTATATGCATGAAATATTATCATGAAATATTATATTCATGAAATGTTATTATCATGAAATATTGTCATGGAATATTATATTCATGAAATATTATCATGAAATATTATATTCATGAAATATTATTAATATTATGAAATTTCATGATGGGCTTGGCTTGATGGGCTTTGATATGGGTTAGTGCAAATTGTGATAAAAAGAAGAGCTAGAAAGGTCCTAGTTGCACTCACCATGTCATAACCAATGAGCCAAGCAACATTCTTGTAGAGAGAATAAGAAACATTCTCGTTAAATCGAGGGAAGCGAAGAGACATGCCTCTTCATGAGAAGAGTATAAATAAGAGAGGGGGAAAGGAAGTTACACTCTTTCCTTCTTCTTCCCCACTTGATTTTCGAAAAGCAAGAAGACTCCTCTCCCTTGCATTTTCGAAAAAGAAGAACAACACACCCTAGGGTTCTAACCCTAGGGAATTTGAAAGGAAGAGGACCCCTTTGAAGGTTCTTACCCCCTACTAAGTCCAAGGAACCCTAGAGAGAAGATTTGGAAGAAAAAAAAGGATTTTCACATACCTCCAAGTGTAGGGTACCCTACGGTTTAAAGAAGGTGAAATTCCAGCGCAAGGAAGTAAGTATCCCCTCGCCTGCAGTGTAATAGTTATCGTATGTGTTGTCTACTTGATTGCTTGGAAAATGGGGACTTTTTCCCCTTGGCATGTTTCGGCCACCCCCTTAGGGGAAGGCTTTGGTCCCTTTTTGTTATACTAGTAGACCCTTGGAATTTAGGGTATATGTATATGTGGTTTATTCAAAATATTGTGAACAAAAATCTAGAGTTATGCCTTTGTGTAGGTTTCGGCCAACACCCAAGGGAAGGACCTTGGTTACCCTTTGATGCATGTGAAGACCCCTTGGAACTTAGGGTATATCTATATGATGTGTCCTTTCGTTTTGTGATAACAAAAGCTAGGGTTTAGGGCTTGGATGGGTTTCGGCCAAGGGCATTGAAAAAGGGGCTAGTGAGAGTTGAGTTATCCTAGAAAACATTCATGCTTAGTGTATGGAATAATATTGTATACAAGATGTTTGTATAATTGTGTGTGAAGATTGGATGTCAAAAAAAATCTAGCCTACCCTACCCTACAAGGTTTCGGCCAATCCTAGGGGAATTAGGGTTCAAGGTCGTATGATTTTCCTTATGATATATCCATGCTTAATAGCATAGGTGAGGTGTTTGTAAGAATGCTTGATTGGAAAACCAAACTTCTTTACTTGTGACTTTCGGCCAACCCTAGTGTTGGGACCGGGTGCATGTCGACAAGGATACGAGTTCGTAAAATTTAAAATTTTTACGTGCAGCGGAAGAGTTTGCATAAAATAATTTCCTAAATTATTTTAACTTCGTATCTAGCATGCAACCTTATAGTGTATCGACATAATCATGAAATAAAAGTTTGCGAAAAGTAAACTAATTTACCAAGTACCTCGCGTATCTCGAAGTAAGGGACGAGATCCAACCGTAGCGTCCCTTGGAAGCTTCGGCTCTATTCGCGTCCACGCCGAGTTCTCTTCGGGATGACTTCGCAAAGTCACGAGTTTTGTGCCGACGAGAACTACTAGATTCTCGGAAGGCACAACTAGAAGGACAAGAGAAAAATTAGGAAAACTAACCAACGAAGTAACGGAATCGAATTCCGAGAAGAGAGGAGTCGCTATCCGCTTCTTCTTCTTCGTGTTCGGGTTCTCCATCTCCTTGAAAGCTCACGCCAACTCCCTTGGGTGATGGTTGTGTGCGCCGGCCCTAATCCACAAGGATGGGGCGCCAGCCCTAATGTGAAGGAGAAGAAGAGGAGGAGAGAAGAGAAGAGAAAGAGGGAGAGAAATAATTAATCTCTTAATTGATTCAATTGGAATTAAGGGCTAGCCTTTGGTTCCTTTATATAGTAGCAACTCCTTTGCTAAGTCTCCCTCTAAACCGAATTAACGGAATTAGTTATAAGAAATTTATCTTATAAATTTTCTTATTGCTTATTCCTTTTAAGCCTAGTCTTATTATAAACAATTTATAATAAAACAAATTAGTTATCATAAGAGATTTATCCTATAAATTCTCTTATGAATTTTATTATAACTAACTTTATAATAAAACTAATTATTTATCATAAGAAATTTATCCTATAAATTCTTATGAATTAATTCCGTTTAAACCAAGTCTTTATTATAAACTAATTTATAATAAAAACTAATTCTTCTTCTCTTTAAATTATAGAATAAATTTTATAAGAAATTTATAAACTTTCTTATTATGGAAAAATCAATTCATAATTGATTTTATAAAATTAAAATAAACCCAATTCATGGATTATTTTAATCTTCCATAAAAGAATAAATTTCTATAAATTTTATTTATATAAATTTCTTTATACAAATTTATTTATCCATAATTTATAAAATAAATCGTACTAGATTTATTTAATTAATTAAACCAATTAAATTGGTTTATTCTCCTCTATTTGGCCGGCCACCAAAGAGGGGTTTGGCACCCTCTTTGGCCGGCCAAACCAACCCGGACCGCCGCGAATTAAACTCATTTAATTCGCCCAAAAAAGCCTTCAAAAGACTTAGCCATTTTTAGCTTCCATTGCGCCTCTGACTAACTCAGATTCGACTTATTTCTCTTGATCGGAAAATCCAATTTTCAACTCGTTTTAAATCCCTCGGATTACTCGTAGTGCGTGTGACTAAATAGGCTTTCGATTTATGTTGGCCGTCTATAATTAACTGATTATAGAACGATCATGAGTGGCACCTAGTAGTACATCATGATCCCCAATTAATCGAAAGATCAACGGTTTGACCTCAGAAGAAATTATTCTGAAACCTTTCAGCAGCTCTAATGAATCGTGCCCCATTCCCTTCACCACCTTATACCCACTTGGTTCAGGACACGGTCAATGGTGTCAGTCCCCACTAGGATGACTACGTCACACCTAGCCCAAGTAATGTCTTACTCGTCCTTTGGATTTCTAATTACTCTCATATATTTTAGAGACTCTCACTCTAAACATGATATGCTCTGGCCAGAGGCTTTGAGTAACAATCCGACGATAGGCCTGGGTATACATCTCCTCGCAAGGAGTGGTGAATCCTTTGTAGGCTGTTCAAACATCTTCGGGCACTTCGGCTTACACCCGATCATCCTGGGTCCACACCTCCTTGGAGATGCTTGCTTAAGATGTCAAAGTATAAGTCTCCATGACCAAGATGACTTGAACACCGCAAGTCAAAGGAACATCGCACTTAAGCCGCAGTAAGATCTTCATTGACATATCTACATGTAGATTCCCATATGAAGTCTTACAGCTAGTCACTCCAATGAACTAGTTCCCTTAACTAGCATCCATGTTTATCTCCGGACATCCCAATGTCACCAGCCAGTGAGAATCAGCTGATTAGAGAATAACCCATGCTAGTCTCAACAGAATTGATAGTGTCCGTTTTTATCAATTCATCGACTAGGGATATTTTCAATACTTCACATTTGCGCATTTAGAGATAATCACTAGTTGTGATCTCATCACAAATTCTCTTATGCTGTGAGTTGTATTGCGGACATTCAGTAGATGAGTTTAAGATCCCAATCAAATACACAAGCATGTATACTCAAATAGTGAATTATCATTTATTAATATAAATGTTTTACAATCATAAGGCGATTGCCTTAGGACACTTCTCTCATATCACTAACAAACTCCCACTTGGCCTAATGCCAATCGCTACGGTATCCAATACCACAGGCTCTAACATGACCCTCAAACTTGCTTTGAGGCAAGGCCTTAGTTAAAGGATCCGCTATATTCCTTTCAGTGGGAACTCTCTCAATTTGTATGTCATTCCTACTTATAATCTCTCTGATCAGATGATAGCGGCGAAGCACGTGTTTGGATCGCTGATGAGACCTTGGTTCCTTTGCTTGTGCAATAGCTCCATTGTTGTCGCAGTAAACCGGCACTGCATCATCAATGGTTGGAACCACACCAAGTTCGGAGACAAACTTCTTGATCCAGACTGCTTCCTTTGCTGCTTCCGAAGCTGCGATATATTCCGCTTCCGTGGTGGAATCCGCTACGGTGTCTTGTTTGGAACTTTTCCAACTTACTGCGCCTCCATTCAAAGTAAATACGTATCCAGACTGCGATTCGGAGTCATCCTTATCTGTCTGGAAACTGGCATCTGTATACCCACGTATTACCAAATCTCCTTCTCCATATATTAGGAACACATCCTTAGTTCTTCTTAAGTACTTAAGGATTGTCTTAACAGCCGCCCAGTGATCCATTCCTGGATCCGACTGGTATCTGCTTGTGACGCTCAAAGCATACGATACATCAGGCCTAGTACATAACATAGCATACATGATAGATCCTATCGCGGATGCATAGGGAATCTTATTCATGCAAATCCTCTCGTCTTCTGTGCGCGGACACATAGACTTTGAAAGGTTGATCCCATGCCTGATGGGAAGGTAACCTTTCTTGGATTCCGACATGCTAAACCTTTTTAGCACTCGGTCTATATATGCAGACTGTGAAAGACCGAGCAACCGTTTTGATCTATCTCTATAGATTCTAATCCCAAGGATATAGGTTGCTTCTCCCAGGTCTTTCATGGAGAAAGTTTTGGATAACTAAATTTTAACTGTCTGTAAGACTGAAATATCGTTTCCTATAAGTAAGATGTCGTCGACATATAATACTAGGAATACGACTGCACTCCCACTAACCTTCTTGTACACACAGGGTTCGTCAGGATTTTGTGAGAAATCAAACTTTTTAATTGTCTCATCAAAACGGATATTCCAGCTCCTAGATGCTTGCTTCAGTCCATATATAGATCGTCGAAGCTTGCATACCTTGGTTTTATCAACCGATGTGAAACCTTCAGGCTGTATCATGTATACGTCCTCAAGCAGGTTTCCGTTAAGGAAAGCTGTTTTCACATCCATTTGCCATATCTCATAATCATAATGAGCTGCTATGGCTAGGAGCATCCGAATGGATTTAAGCATAGCTACTGGCGAATAGGTTTCGTCATAATCAATTCCTTGTTTCTGACGATATCCTTTTGCCACTAATCTAGCTTTAAAGGTAACAATATTACCTTCCATGTCGGTTTTCTTCTTGAAAACCCACTTGCACCCTATGGGTTTAATCCCTTCAGGTGGGTTAACCAAGTCCCATACTTGATTTTCGTACATGGAATCCATTTCCGACTTCATGGCTTCAAGCCATTTGTCCCTTTCTGAACTTTTCAGAACATCTTCATAACTGATAGGTTCGTCATCGCCAATGAGCAACACGTCGTTCGATTCACTTACGAGAAATCCGTATCTCTCTGGAATGTTGCGTGTCCTATCAGACCTACGAAGAGGTGGTGTAGTTTTAGGTTCAACTGATAGCTCATCATTATGAATTATCGGTTGTGGGCCTAGACTCGGTGTCTCTGTAATGTCTATTGGAGTTTCTTGTGTTGGATCGAGAATTGCGAGAGAGGGGGGGTGAATGTCGCAGTTCGTTTTTCGGAAGATTAAAAAGAGTAAGTGCGCAGCGGAAAAACAATGCTAACAATTTCGTTTTTACTTGGTTCGGAGCCTGTGTCGACTCCTACTCCAAGGCCCACGGTCGTTGACCGTTTTCTGCGGGCAATTCTATACGTGCGAGAAAGTTTACAATAAATATTACAGAATCAGAATAGTAAACTTAATTAGGCTCTTTGTTACCGACGTCCGTTGTAGATCGAAGTGTTGGAGCAGCAGGACGTCGTCAGCTCGAGTTGGAAGAGTCGGGAGCGTGTCGTGGAAGCAGAAGAGCGTGGAAGCTTCGTAGGAATTGATGTCCTTTGAAGAGGGTCGAGGCCCTCTTTATATAGGGCAGGGGGCGCCCGATTTGCGCGGGGCGCCCCCCACGTGGCTTCCGATCCGGTGAGCTCTCGGTCGTGGCTGATCGCTTCGACTTCGGGATAATGGCTGACTGGGGCGCCCGATGCGCACGGGGCTCCCGATTGACCGGTCAAGTTTTATCACCGAGGCTTCTCGATGGTGAGCTGCAGCCGCCTTCAGTAGCGTGGCACAGTGGGCGCCCGAGACACACGGGGCGCCCGACATGCGGGGCGCCCGATTTGCGCGGGGCGCCCCGAATATAGCTGCTGTCGGGGCGTTTACTTCTCTGCTGACTTTGGGTTGACTCTGGGGCGCCCGACACATCCGGGGCGCCCTACTCAGCTAAGGCCTCACTCCTTTGAGGCTCTCTGAGCTGCAGAAACACAGTCCTTCGGTCCTGCATCCAGGGTTAGTCCAAAACAGCAAATAATAAGTTAGTTAAAACAGCCTTAGCTGTCTTGGTTCTGACTTTGGATCTCCAAAATGGAGCCCTAGGTCGAACCGACGCCTAATGTTCCCTCGAGGGGAACGCGTCCTCACCTACTCCTCTCGGGAGAGTTTTACCTGGTGCCAACCGGATCTTCCAGTTGGACTTTTGCCCAGCAGTCCTTCGCCAGGTCTTGAGGTACCAAGCTGCCCTTCGCTTGGTGCCTAGCAGCCCTTTGCTAGGTCTTTTTCTTCTGGCAGCCCTTCGCCAGTGCCTAGCATTCCTTCGCTAGGGCTTGTCCTGTCTGGCAGTCCTTCGCCAGTGCCTAGCAGTCCTTTGCTAGGGCTTGTCCTGTCTGGCAGTCCTTCGCCAGTGTCTAGTATTCCTTCACTAGGGCTTTTCCTGTATTCTCAAGAAACTTGTTAGACAACCATTAACCCTTAACTTTTGAATCTTGTTGCCAATATCAAAACACAGGTTTGACTTGGGTGCATACTGCACCAACAATCTCCCCCTTTTTGATATATGGCAACCTAGTTCAAAGTTAAGGAAAAAAAGTGCTAAATTTAAAATCCTAAGTTAGATTCCCTCCCCCTAGAAGAAATCTCCCCCTAGGTTTTTCAAAAACAGAAGATTTCATGTTTTGATAATAAGTTAGGAAATCTCTACACTCTTTGCTAAGTTTTGAAAAAAAACATTCTTAGTTTGGGAACCTTTAGAAAATTTTCACTTTTGAAAAAATTTCAGACTTAGAAAATTTTCAACTTTCAAACTTAGAAACCATTAAGTAAAAATCATTTTAAGCAATCTCTACAGTTTTTCAAAAGCATTCTTGGTTTGGGAACCTTTAGAAAATTTTCATTTTTGAAAAAAATTTCAGACTTAGAAAATTTTCAGAAAATAGTTCAGAGCTTAGAAATAGAATTATACCATATTTTCCAGTTCAATTTTTTTTGAAAAGACTATGAAAAAAAAGATTTTCTCAGTTTAAAATTGTTTTCCCTGTTTCCTTTCCAACTCTCCCCCTTTGACATATATCAAAAAGAATGCAGAAAAGAAACAAAATTTGCAATATTTAAATAGAGCATTTGCTGTACTGAATCAAAATAAGACCTAAGTCTGGTTTATCCTTTAGGGACCTGTCTAACCCACTTAGCTACTTACTAACTGTTATAAACAGTAGTTTTGGCTAGGGTTAGTCAAGTTAAGTGTGCTGTTCAAGTTAGATTGTCTAAACTTGACACTTAACTTGATTGCTATTCAGTTTGTATTTAGTGCCCCAACTGCTGCAGATGCACTGACTTAAAGCATCTTGAGTTAAGGCAAAGACCTAAGCATCTCAACCCTTTCTAGGTTATCATTCAAAAGTGTCCTAAGGTGCTTGTGAGATGCTGGCTTCTAGATCTATAGGTGCATGCAGTTCTAAGGTTAGAGCCTAGGCTAAGTCCATTTTCGAAAAAGCCCTAGTTTTGAAAGGGGTAGTTTTTGTA
The DNA here is from genome assembly GCA_024364735.1 of Boesenbergia rotunda. Lineage (NCBI taxonomy): Eukaryota > Viridiplantae > Streptophyta > Magnoliopsida > Zingiberales > Zingiberaceae > Boesenbergia > Boesenbergia rotunda. The sequence goes on from JAGFNQ010000753.1 coordinate 446,862, forward strand.
ATAAAACTAAGTAAAAACTTTTTAAAGTTAAAGTAATATTTTTACCAAAAACATTTTAAAAGACATTTTAAGTTCAATTTAAAATTGAAAATCCAAAAACCAAATGATTCTATTCTACTAAGCATAACCCTAACTTAATTTAGTCAAAGAACAAGCCAAGCTAAGATTAGCATAGTTCAAGTAGAAGTCTAGTACAAGTTTAACAGAAGTCAACCCTACTCAGTAGGGGTAGTCAAATGGGTACATGTCCAAGTCATCTAAGAGGAGGGGCCAGGAGGATCAAATGGGCCCGGCTGCCATGCATCAAATCGTGCCATGATCTCGTCGTACTGTGCATTCCAGGCTTCTCTATCGGCTGTGAGGGTACTCATAATGTTGTTGTAGTAGCCTAAGTTTGTCTCTTGGTCTTCAATATGGTACGCTTCCACTTCTTCTCTCAAGTTCTGGACGTGCGTCTCGAGTCGTGTAACTCTCTCGTACAAGGTCGGTGGAGCGGGCTGATCTACTTCTGCTGCTAAGTCGGCAACGTCGACCTCGGACCTCCTCGTCGGCAATGTCCTGTGCGGCTGGTTGGCGTCGCCAAGTCAGAACCCCGGTGCCCGAGACGTCTATACCGGCTAAAGAAAAGTTTCTAAATCCTATTTCGTCGAATTCGGTCATCGTGGTAATCTCGCCGTCAGCGATATTTCGGCCGTGGTGGTGGAGGATAGAGGTGATGACGTGGCAGTAGGGAGTGCGGATCCGCCCCTTAGTGGATACACTAGAGGCATGTAGGATACAGTGGAAGAGGTGAAGGCCTATATCTATGTCCAGATGGTGGATAAGGGCATAGAGAAGAAAAGTGTGAAAGGGTTTCATGGTGGCTGTGTCCCTAGTGGACAAAGGAAGGATGCAACGGACAATTACTCTGTAGAGAGCGTAGTCCTGAATCGGGAGTCGGGTGGAGTGGAACTGCCCTCCTGCAGGGTCCATGTCTTCTCCAAAGAAATAGTTGTATAAGGTGTTCAGGTCAATATCAGAGTAGGGGGCGTCGAAGGGCGGGTTCCTTGGAGGGTAGCAACAAAAGATGGACTGAGATGGTCGGAGTCCCAAAAATCGGTTCAGTAGAGTAGGAGTGATGCTCAAGGGCATTCCTTGAACGGTAGTGACAAAGCTCAAGTGGTCTTGCCTAACTATGTTGTTATAGAATTCTGCACATAGGGTGTTGTTGATCGAATGTGTGCAGAATACGAGGTTATCTAGTTGATAGAAGTTAATTGCTGACATTGCGACTGGACAGGATTGGGAGAAGAAATGACGGTTAAGGTAGCTTGTTTTAATCGGAATGTAGGTGGTTTGTGCGAACTTGTTACAAAGTGCTAGGTTAGGAAATCTAGGGTCGGGACTGGGCTCATTACCGGGGTTCGACTGAACTGCTCGGCGTTTTCTAAGTGTATAAAAATAAGTGATTGAGTGTTAAAAAAATTTGTAATTAAAAATAATTGCATAACTAAATTTCATACCTTGGAGGCATGGTTGAGGCAAGGGAAGGCTTAGGTTCACTTGATCCACAAGAATGAGGCAAAGGGAAGAAGGAGTGTGAGATGTGGTGTGGGAAATGAGGGAGTCTCGGGTCCCTTTTATAGGGGTTGATGGGGGGGGGGCGCCCGACGGGTCACGGGCGCCCTCCACAGTTTGGTTTTGCCTCGGACAGGGAAAACGTCTGTAGGGGCGCCCGACAGGTCACGGGCGCCCTTAACAAAAGCTGTTTGTCAGCAGCTTTTGACTGCTTTAGTCAGCGTGGGGAACAGGTTTTGACCGGGGAGCCTGACATGTCACGAGCGCCCTACTCAAGGGCTGTTTGACTGCAGCTTTTGACTGCTTTAATCCGCGTGGGGACAGGTGCGTATGGGGGCGCCCGACAGCTTACGGGCGCCCTACTCAAGTTGGTCAAATGCAGCTTTTGCTGCTTTGACTGGAGCTAGCACCTTTCAGAGTTGGAAGGGGCGCCCGACAGGTTACGGGCGCCCTAGGTTCAGACTTTTGACTGTTTTGACCAAGTTTGACTGTTTGACTCAGTTTGACTGTGTTTGACCATGTTTGACTAGGTTAATCATAGTTTGACCATGATTATGAAAGCACAAGCAAGGTGGTTTAATTTGAGCTTAATTTCCTGTCTCACTGAATCTAGGGTTTTCAAATCACGTTAACCTTAAGGTTTTTGTGAGACAGGTTTGAAGGTAAAAATNCTTCTTCTTGCATGGCTAAGATCCAGTCAGGATCAGGTAGGGCTTCCTCAATAGTCTTAGGTTCAATTTTTGAAATCATGGCTATTTGACTAAGATTTCTATAGGAGGCTCTAGTTCTGACTCCTAAGGTTGGATCACCTACCAATTTGATCAGTTGGGTGACTAAGTCTGGGTTTCTTGGTTTGTCTAGTACTTGGCTCAGCTTCAGGTCCAGCTGGTCCAATAGGTTCAATTCTGGGTTCATTGGTTGGATTAACTGATTCAGAATTTGGTTCAATTGTTAAGTCATTAAAGGGTTCAGTTAGGGTTTCAGGAGTTATCTTCTGATCAATATTTGGTGAAGCTAAGTCAGAATTGTCAGATTTTGGATTCGTTTCTTCATCAAATATTAAGTTGGTTGTTTCTTCAATTTTCTTAGTTATTTTGTTGTAGACTCTATAAGCTCTACTTGTTGTAGAGTACCCTAAAAAGATACCTGGGTTTGACTTGGATTGGATTTTCCAAGATAGTCCTTGGTATTAAGAATATGGACTTTGCACCCAAAGACTCTAAGATAGTGTAGGTTTGGAAGTCTGTGGTAGTAAAGTTCATAGGGTGTTTTACTTAACCTTTTATTAAGCAGAGTCCTATTTTGGATATAGCAAGCTGTGCTAATTGCTTCTGCCCAATAGTGGTTGGGTAGGTCAAATTCATTAAGCATAGCCCTAGCAGCTTCCTGTAGGGTTCTATTCTTCCTTTCTACTATGCCATTTTGTTGGGGGGTTCTAGGACACGAAAATTCGTGTTTATATCCATTTACTTTGCAGAATTCTTCGAATCTTTGATTCTCGAATTCTCCCCCGTGGTCAGACCTAAGTCTTTTTATTTTGGTATCATTTTGATTTTCAATCAATTTGCAAAAGTTGTTAAATAGGTTCAGGGTTTCATCTTTGGTCCTTAAAAACCTAACCCAGGTGAACCTAGAGTAGTCATCAATTATCACTAAGCAGTACCGGTTTCCACTTAGTGATTTGGCTCCATGTGAGTCAAAAAGGTCAAGGTGTAGGAGCTCAAGTGTGGTTTGAGTTTGATCAGATTGGATCAATTTGTGACTAGACTTGGTTTGTTTGCCTTGATTACAGGATTCACATATTAGGTTTTCATTACTCTTAATTTTAGGAACACCCTTTACTAAGCCAAGTTGCGTAATTTTTGAGATAGTTCTTAGATTGGTATGACCTAATCTCCTATGCCAGAGTTTTGATTGTTCTAACTGTGTTAACATGCATTTGGGTATATGGGGAAGATTTATAGTATATACATTATTTTTCCTAGTGCCCTTAAGCATGATTTCTGAGTCTTGTGCACTTCTAATTAGGCAGTTAGAATTGTTGAACGTAACTAAATAACCAGAGTCACATAACTGACTTATGCTAAGTAAGTTAAAATTAAAGTTTTCTACTAACAGAACTTTCTTAATAATGAAATTGGATTTAAGTTCAATATTACCTGACCCAATTACTTTGAGTGTGGCATTGTTACCAAACGCTACTGAGCCCAGGTTTTTGAACTTGAGTTTGGTGAACTTCAATTTATCCCCAGTCATATGTCTGGAGCACCCACTATCTAACATCCATTGGTCCAAATCTTTATGTTCCTACACATAAAGAATTTTTGATGATTCGGATCCAATTTGAGTTAGGGATAGCTTAGATTGAGTTTCACTTCCTAGTCTGTCTCACCCCAGTCTAGGGTTTTCAATCACGTTAACCTTAAGGTTTTTGTGAGACAGGTTTGAAGGTAAAAATTAATTTTTGAAAGGGAATTTTCATTTATTTTGAAAGGATATTTATTTTTGAAAACAGATTAAGTGTTTTTCAAAAAGATAATAGGTTTGAAAAATAGAGGTTTTGAAAAACAGTTTAGAATCTATAATTATTTGAAATTTGAGTTAGATTCGAATTTGACAAAAGTTAATTTGAATTTGAATTTCAGAAATTGGCTTCCAGGTCTTGGCGAGGCACTAGGCCTTCTTTGGCCGAAGCCTTATGGGAGCATCCACCCTTTCCTTGACAAAGCCTTTTAATGAAATTTCATTTTCAAATTAAATTAGGTCATTTTCTGGTCTAACTAGCTTGGGTCTTGGATCGGTAGCTTCGGCTGGTTTCACCAGTCTAAAGAGACCAAGTAGACTTGATCTTATTAGAGTTGGTTTCCCCAACGTACTATCATCTCACCTCCTCCCAATACTATGTGTTCAATTTTCAAGTAATTTTAGTCCTTAAATCTAAGAATTCCTTAAATCTAAGCATGGCAATTTGCAAGAAATTAAATAAACACACAATCAATCAAAAAAAACTATCTAATTATAAAAATTGTTTTAATTTTGGCTCCCCCTGGACTATAGCCTCTATATGGGTTAGGCAAGAGGTGAATCTTGTCCTTAGGGATCCAAAATTGATTTGAACCAGTTGGTTTAGTCAGGCACAGTTTTGGCACCCATGCCTGAACCTTAGGTCTTGACTGGTTCAGTACAGCAAAGTAAGATCTTTGCCGAGATTTGGTTCTATAGCCAAGTCCGGATCGGTTTAGAACAGACTTCTGTTTTCCCAGAATCATATCAAGATTCTTGGAACCAGAAGTGAATCGTTCTAAAGCTGTTCTTAAATCCTTGACTTGAGCTTTCAAGGAGAAATTCTCTGATTCAAGTTTCTCAACTTGATCAGGGGTTTCTTCCTGAATTTTCTCAGTTAAGGAATTAGAATCAGCTCCCTCTTTCAGGAGTTTTACTTCCTGTCGGAGGGACTCGATTCGGAGTTTGGCTTTCGCCAAATCTCGGGATAGATAGGAAATAAGGGAATTTAATTGCGATTTTGAAAAACCTGTTACCTTTATTTCGCCGTCTTCAGAGAATGTCAGCTTGCCGTCGTCTCGTTCCGAGTCTGAGTCAGTCTCGATTTGATCCGAAGCGGTCAGTGCTAGAAGATTGGACTGAGGTGCTTCTTCTTCTTCTTCTGAGGAAGACTCGTCCCAGGTTGCTTGGAGTGCCTTCTTCTTTCTGTTCTTTTTGGACTCCTTTAGACTTGGACATTCAGTCTTGTAGTGGCCCTTCTTCTTGCATTCGTAGCAGGTTACGTTGGGCTTTTGTTTGTCAGTTGCCGGTTCTTCTTGTCCGTCCTTTCTTCGGCTTGTTCTCCGTGTGTTAGTTTGGTTCTTCAGCTTTTTGTAGTAGCTTCGAGCTAGCCGGACCAGTTCTGATTGATCTTGATCTTCTATTTCTGAATCTGAGTTAGATTCAGGTTCAACTTGAGTTTTCTTCTTGGTCATTTTCCCTGTTTTCCCTGCAAAAAAGGCTATACTTTTCTCGACCAAATTGGAGTTAGTCTGTTCATGTAGCTCAAGTTCAGAAAATAACTCATCTAGCTTAATTTTTGAAAGATCCCTAGAGACCTTGTATGCATCTACCATAGATGCCCACAAGGTGGTCCTAGGGAATGCGTTTAGAGCGTACCTTATCAGATCACGGTTTTGAACCTGGTGACCTATTGCGTGAAGACCATTCATTACCTCTTGAATTCTTGCGTGGAGCTGGGCTGCTGACTCGTTATCTGCCATTTTGATGGTGAAGAGCTTGTTCAGTAGCAGGTCCCTTTTGCTGATTCTCGTGTCTGAGGTTCCTTCGTGGAGTTCGATTAGTTTAGCCCATAACTCCTTTGCACTGTTGAAGGGGCCTACTCGGTTCAGCTCTTCTTTCGTTAGTCCACATTGTAGAGTCTGGGTTGCTTTGGCGTCAGCTTCAATTTTGCGTTTGAGAGTGTTGTCCCACTCCCAGTAGCTTTGTGGAATTCCTTCTGTATTTCGTGGGATCTCCAGACCGGACTGGATAATGATCCACATGTCCACCTGAGTTTTCAGGTGGACCTCCATGCGACTTTTCCAGTAGGAAAAGTCTTCTCCACTAAAGAGTGGAGGTCTAGCGGTGCTGTATCCCTCTTGGATAGACATTTGTTCTGAAATAGCAAACAACAAAAAAAACAAGAAATATTCCAAGACTTGGTCTTGGATTAGTAGTGCGGGAAGAAAAGAATTAAAGATAATTTCAAGGGGTGTTGCACCAACCTTGAAGGAAATTCGAACGAAAATTTTTTTTTATTTTAAAAAGAGAGATAAAGAAATCCGAAAAAAATTTCAAACTGGTGGTTGCACCAAGTTTGACTTCCCCGCTCTGATACCACTTGTTGGATCGAGAATTGCGAGAGAGGGGGGGGTGAATGTCGCAGTTCGTTTTTCGGAAGATTAAAAAGAGTAAGTGCGCAGCGGAAAAACAATGCTAACAATTTCGTTTTTACTTGGTTCGGAGCCTGTGTCGACTCCTACTCCAAGGCCCACGGTCGTTGACCGTTTTCTGCGGGCAATTCTATACGTGCGAGAAAGTTTACAATAAATATTACAGAATCAGAATAGTAAACTTAATTAGGCTCTTTGTTACCGACGTCCGTTGTAGATCGAAGTGTTGGAGCAGCAGGACGTCGTCAGCTCGAGTTGGAAGAGTCGGGAGCGTGTCGTGGAAGCAGAAGAGCGTGGAAGCTTCGTAGGAATTGATGTCCTTTGAAGAGGGTCGAGGCCCTCTTTATATAGGGCAGGGGGCGCCCGATTTGCGCGGGGCGCCCCCCCACGTGGCTTCCGATCCGGTGAGCTCTCGGTCGTGGCTGATCGCTTCGACTTCGGGATAATGGCTGACTGGGGCGCCCGATGCGCACGGGGCTCCCGATTGACCGGTCAAGTTTTATCACCGAGGCTTCTCGATGGTGAGCTGCAGCCGCCTTCAGTAGCGTGGCACAGTGGGCGCCCGAGACACACGGGGCGCCCGACATGCGGGGCGCCCGATTTGCGCGGGGCGCCCCGAATATAGCTGCTGTCGGGGCGTTTACTTCTCTGCTGACTTTGGGTTGACTCTGGGGCGCCCGACACATCCGGGGCGCCCTACTCAGCTAAGGCCTCACTCCTTTGAGGCTCTCTGAGCTGCAGAAACACAGTCCTTCGGTCCTGCATCCAGGGTTAGTCCAAAACAGCAAATAATAAGTTAGTTAAAACAGCCTTAGCTGTCTTGGTTCTGACTTTGGATCTCCAAAATGGAGCCCTAGGTCGAACCGACGCCTAATGTTCCCTCGAGGGGAACGCGTCCTCACCTACTCCTCTCGGGAGAGTTTTACCTGGTGCCAACCGGATCTTCCAGTTGGACTTTTGCCCAGCAGTCCTTCGCCAGGTCTTGAGGTACCAAGCTGCCCTTCGCTTGGTGCCTAGCAGCCCTTTGCTAGGTCTTTTTCTTCTGGCAGCCCTTCGCCAGTGCCTAGCATTCCTTCGCTAGGGCTTGTCCTGTCTGGCAGTCCTTCGCCAGTGCCTAGCAGTCCTTTGCTAGGGCTTGTCCTGTCTGGCAGTCCTTCGCCAGTGTCTAGTATTCCTTCACTAGGGCTTTTCCTGTATTCTCAAGAAACTTGTTAGACAACCATTAACCCTTAACTTTTGAACCTTGTTGCCAATATCAAAACACAGGTTTGACTTGGGTGCATACTGCACCAACAGAATATGACTTTTACATCTCACTAAGACCATAAGTTGACTTGTGTGTATTTTTGAGACACATTAGAAACAAGTGAGATGTTAGGAAGATGAACAAAACTCAAAGTGTTGATTTATATGCATCAAATCATGAAGTTCAATGAACTCCAATCATTGGGAAAGCTAATGTACAAGTCATGTGCATTTAGCCCAAGGAACATGGTTGGATATTGTTTTTGAAAAACATTTTAAAACTATCTTGGAAAACCTTGGTGAAGACTATCTTTTGATAGCACTCATCATTGATGAATTGGATACAAAATGGAGTAAAACATTGAAGTATTTCAATGGTTTCCAATTTTGTGTCAATCTTTGGAAATGAATGTTATTTTCATAGAAAACTATTTTTCCATGATAGTATATGGTATAAATAATGTCTACACAAAATTTCAATTTTTTCCGAATTTTGTAGAATTATTTAGGAGTTTCTGAATTTCGAATCTAAAATTGTTTTCAGAATTCAGAAACTCCCAATCGATCGGGTGATCGATTGGGACAATAGCCAATCGATTGGTCAATCGATTGGTAGGTCTGTTTTGCAAGCACAGAAGCTTGCGTAATCGATCCTTTGATCGATTACAGTCATCCGTAATCGATCAGTTGATCGATTAAGGACTGTGTAGTCGATTGGCTCCCAACACCAATCGATTAGTAAGTCTGAAACTGTCTAGTTTCAGTCCGTTAACCCATTTTTGAGTAACCTAACAATCCCTAGACCCAAGAATTACTTTTATAAGTATATTTGGGTAAATTTCATTGTGAAATCAAAAAGGGAAACGGTTCGGTGAACATTTAAGGGTTAAGGAGAGGTTTTGGTTCAAGTTTTGAATTTCAAAATCTCAATTACCTCAAGTTGAGTTTTCCTAAAGGTTTAGGAACTCAAAAATCATTGTTGGTGCAATGATAGAGGTTTAGAGCATGTTTTGAGGGGGAGGTCTTCCTTAACAACATGTGGTTGTATTTTTATTTTTGGTAAAATGAAAGGATGAAGATTGGAAATCTTCATTATGATGAATGCTCAAGGTTGAGCATAGGTTCAATGAAAAGTATGGGATTTTGATTGTGTATACCTTTGACCATATAGACTTTCAGGGAGAGTGTTTGATGTGTGTCAAAGGGGGAGAAAATTGAAAGGCTAATAGGGTTTAGTCTTTCTCAAACATATTGTCAAACATCAAAAAGGGGGAGATTGTTGGTGCAATCTTGGTTAGGTCAGGGTTGACCTAGTTTGACAAAGCTCAGGTGAGCTTGAGTCTAGCAAGCTCGGGTGAGCTTGAGGTGTATGTTTCGATGTTTGACATTGATGTTTGAATGCCGTATGGTGTCAAGTGGGTCAAGGTTGACTGGAGACTTGACTAGGTGAAGACCAGGTGGATCGGGGAGATCGCACGCTGGCATGGAAAAAGACCTAGTGGGACTAGGCACACCTAGTGGGACTAGGTGAAGTCCAGGTGGATCGGGGAGATCGCACGCTGGCATGGAAAAAGACCTAGTGGGACTAGGCACACCTAGTGGGACTAGGTGAAGTCCAGGTGGATCGGGGAGATCGCACGCTGGCATGGAAAAAGACCTAGTGGGACTAGGCACACCTAGTGGGACTAGGTGAAGTCCAGGTGGATCGGGGAGATCGCACGCTGGCATGGAAAAAGACCTAGTGGGACTAGGCACACCTAGTGGGACTAGGTGAAGTCCAGGTGGATCGGGGAGATCGCACGCTGGCATGGAAAAAGACCTAGTGGGACTAGGTGAAGTCCAGATGGATCGGGGAGATCACATGCTGGCAAGGTGGAAGTCTACCGAGAGACTAGACCTAACTCGAGTGTTAGGCAAACCTGGTGGGGAATCAGGTTAAGTCCGAGCTGGGAGCTAGGCAGTAGAAATCCAGGTTGGTCAAAGGGGTTGACCGGACACTTGGTAGGGGAACCTAGGCTTGTGGAAAGAAGTTGGGTTGGACTCAATCGATTGGGTAATCGATTGAGTCAATCGATCAGGTGATCGATTACAGCAGTTTGTGCGAGGGAACAGAAGAGTTCTGAATCGATTGGGTAATCGATTCAGGGTATCGGTAATCGATTGGGTAATCGATTACGGCAGTTGCGCGAGAGAACAGAGAAGCTCTGAATCGATTGGGTAATCGATTCAGGGAACTGGTAATCGATTGGCTAATCGATTACAGTTCGAAAACTAGCCGTTGAACGGCTAAATCCTACGTGGTAATCGATTGGCTAATCGATTCAGAAACCCTAGGTGTCGAGTATAAGGGCTTTCGCGCAGGTTTGTGGCTGAAGAACTTCTCTTATTCTTCTCCTCCTTCGGTGCCATCTCAAGGGAAGTCTTGGAGGACATTGCTGCTGCAATTCCAAGGTTCTAGAGGCAACCACAAGCTTGAAGATAGCAAGGGTAGCAAAGAGAGCTTAAACATTGTAAATCTTGTAAGATTTTGTATTGTATTTTGCTTCCTTTTTGTTGTATCTTCTTGTAAGCTTGTAAGAGGTTTCTCCACCTCAAGAAGGAGACTTTCATAGTGCATGAGAGTGTGAGGAGAGTGGATCCTTGGATTAGTCACCCGACCGGGGTGGATACCAAGTAAATCCTTGTGTTAGCGATTGCTTGAAGTCTTCCGCCGCAACAAATCATCAACAAGCGAATCGAAGCTAATCACCCCCCCCTCTAGCTCGCAAATCGGTCCCAACATTTTCAACTCGTTTTAAATCCCTCGGATTACTCGTAGTGCGTGTGACTAAATAGACTTTCGATTTATGTTGGCCGTCTATAATTAACCAATTATAGAACGATCATGAGTGACACCTAGTAGTACATCATGATCCCCAATTAATCGAAAGATCAACGGTTGACCTCAAAAACATTTCTGAAACCCTTCAGCAGCTATAATGAATCATGTCCCATTCCCTTCACCATCTTATACCCACTTGGTTTAGGACATGGTCTATGTGTGTCAGTCCCCACTAGGCTGACTACGTCACACCTAGCCCAAGTAACGTTTTCTCGTCCTACGGATTCTAATTACTCTCATATATCTAAGAGATTTATACTCTGAACATGTCATGCTCTGGCCAGAGGCTTCGAGTAGAAATCCGACGATAGGCCTTGGGTATACATCTCCTCGCAAGGAGTGGTGAATCCTTTGTAGGCTGTTCAAACATCTTCGGGCACTTCGGCTTATACCCAATCATCCTGGGTCCACACTATTGGTGCAATCTTGGTTAGGTCAGGGTTGACCTAGTTTGACAAAGCTCAGGTGAGCTTGAGTCTAGCAAGCTCGGGTGAGCTTGAGGTGTATGTTTCGATGTTTGATAATGATGTTTGAGTGGTCATGATGTGTGAGTCAAGTGGGTCAAGGTTGACTGGAGACTTGACTGGGAAAGACCTAGTGGAACTAGGTGAAGTCCAGGTAGATCGGGGAGATCGTACGCTGGCATGGCAAAAGACCTAGTGGGACTAGGCAGACCTAGTGGGACTAGGTGAAGTCCAGGTAGATCGGGGAGATCGTACGCTGGCATGGCAAAAGACCTAGTGGGACTAGGCAGACCTAGTGGGACTAGGTGAAGTCCAGGTAGATCGGGGAGATCGTACGCTGGCATGGTAAAAGACCTAGTGGGACTAGGCAGACCTAGTGGGACTAGGTGAAGTCCAGGTAGATCGGGGAGATTGTACGCTGGCATGGCAAAAGACCTAGTGGGACTAGGCAGACCTAGTGGGACTAGGTGAAGTCCAGGTAGATCGGGGAGATTGTACGCTGGCATGGCAAAAGACCTAGTGGGACTAGGCAGACCTAGTGGGACTAGGTGAAGTCCAGGTAGATCGGGGAGATCGTACGCTGGCATGACAAAAGACCTAGTGGGACTAGGCACACCTAGTGGGACTAGGTGAAGTCCAGATGGATCGGGGAGATTGCATGCTGGCAAGGTGGAAGTCTACCGAGAGACTAGACCTAACTCGAGGGTTAGGCGAATCTGGTTGGGAACCAGGTTAAGTCCGAGCTGGGAGCTAGGCAGTAGAAATCCAGGTTGGTCAACGGGGTTGACCGGACACTTGGTAGGGGTTCCTAGACTTGTAGGAACAAGTTAAGGTGGACTCAATCGATTGGGCAATCGATTGAGTCAATCGATCAGGTGATCGATTAAAGTGGTTTTCGCGAGAGGACAGAAGGGTCCTGAATCGATTGGGTAATCGATTCAGGATATCGGTAATCGATTGGCTAATCGATTAGGGCAGCTTGCGCGAGAGAACAGAGAGGCTCTGAATCGATTGGGTAATCGATTCAGGGTGATGGTAATCGATTGGCTAATCGATTACGGTTCGAAAACTAGCCGTTGAACGGCTAAGTGTGACGTGGTAATCGATTGAGTAATCGATTACCAAACCCTAGGCGACGGGTATAAGGTCTTTCGCGCAGGTTTTGGCCGCAGCTCTTCTTCCTTCTTCCACGCTATTTTCAAGAGAAGCTTTGGGGCTTAGTGTTGGTGCACTTCCAAAGTTCTAGAGGCGATCACAAGCTTGAAGATAACAAGAAAAGCAAAGTGTGAGCTTAATATTGTAAATCTTGTAAGATTTTCCATTGTATTTTTGCTTCCTCTTGTTGTATCTCATTGTAAGCTTGTAAGAGGTTTCTCCACCTCAAGAAGGAGACTTTCATAGTGCATGAGAGTGTGAGGAGAGTGGATCCTTGGATTAGTCACCCGACCGGGGTGGATACCAAGTAAATCCTTGTGTTAGCGATTGCTTGAAGTCTTCCGCCGCGACAAATCATCTACAAGCGAATCGAAGCTAATCACCCCCCCCCCTCTAGCTCATCAATCGGTCCCAACAAGTGGTATCAGAGCAAGGTTGCTCTTCTTTGGACTCATCGCCAAGAGGGCAAGAGCTAGAGGAAGAAGAAGAAGTTGGAAGAAACCCTAATTTCAAGAAGTCATCATTTAAGGGTTTCAACTTCAAAGATGGAGTTTGGCTATGACACAAGGGCACCTCCACCATTCGACAAAGAAAATTTCAATCTATGGAAGTCAAAGATTGAAAATTTCTTCATGATGGAGATAGAGCAATGGTTTGCTCTAATGGAGGGTTTTGAAGCTCCAACAAGCTCAAAAGGAAAACTCCTCAAGAAAAGCAAATGGAATGAGGAGCAAGTCAAGAGATGCGAGGCCAACTACAAAGTGATCAAGCTATTGGTCAACCTTTTGCCAAGCACCATCTTGGACAAGATTGGAGAATTCAAAGACGCCAAAGAGCTTTGGAGCACATTGGCAAGGCTTCATGAAGATCCCTCCACTATACTAAATCAAGAAAAATCCGAAGAGGGAGATTCATCAAGTGAAGAGGACTCGGAAGTTGAGAGGTGCTCAACATCCGAAGATGAAGCTCAAGAAGCCTCTACCTCAAGGGTTGAAGAGGAAATTCAAGAAGCCTCCACCTCTAGGATTGAGGGGGAGCAAAATGTGTCATTGGCATCGGATCAAAGACAAGCTTCAACATCATATTCCAATGTCAATGAAGAAGAAGAAAGTGCCACCCCTACAAGCAAAGGTATAAACATTTCAATTTGCAAAAATAAAGATCACATTATTTGCTTTGAGTGTAGGGAAAGAGGACACTATAAGAGTAAGTGTCCCAAATTGGTCAAGAAGAAGGTGCTAGTGGCACCCAAGACCAAAGAGAAGCCAAAGGAGGTCGGCCCCGTGGCAAAGAAGGATAAGAAGCACATTGTGTGCTTCTCATGCAAAGCAAAGGGACATTATCGAAATCAATGTCCAAAGGGGAAGAATCCGACCAAGGCTAAAAGGAGGAGCTCAAGTCAAGGGGGAGCCTCCAAGAATAACACTAAGGTACCATTAGGTAATGGTACTTATTTAAATCATGATAATATGCATGCTAGAGATAACCATTATCATTTTAATGCTATTTATCATGAAAATAGGAGGTATAAAAACCCTAAGGAAAACTATAGAGCTTTCCATGCTAGGACTACCACCTCTAAGGATAGGGAACAAATTAGGAATTTCCAAGGTAGACCTACCCAATCCAAGGCTAAGAAAAACAATCACCAAGGCTATACTAGAAAACCAAGCCTTGAGGAGGTAATGATCGAAAATCAAGTTTTGAGGTCAAAACTTGATAAATTAGAAAAATCCCTCAAAAGAATAGAAAATCTATTTAAGGGATCAAAAGGTCAAAACCTAGATCTAGGAAGTCAAGGACCTTCTAGGAGCAAGAAAGGTTTGGGATACAAACCTAAGACTAAGGATGATGGTCCATCCTATCATAGAGTTCCATATAAATATGGAACTAAATCTAGGTCTAGAAGTCAAGTCAAGGCCACAAGGGAAGCTATCCCTAGGGTTGACCAAGACAAGACAAAGGTGACTAAGGCTTCCGAAAAGTCTAGAAAAGTCACTAGGAAGGTATCAAGGGAAGGTATCCCTAGTGAATACCTAGAACACCCAAGGAGCACCAATAGGTTTTGGGTTCCTAAGAGTGTGTTCGCCACACCCTAGATAGGTCTAGGGAGTGTCAACTCTAATTGGAAGGGTAGTCAACCCAACCTTGATGTAGTTGGCACTTTGGGACATTTTCAAGGAATTATTATCCTTGAAAATGAAGGATTCATTTATTTACTCTAGGAGGAGTAAATTTGTGCCAAACTATATTTTTGGAGGATTAAACTTGATAAAGTTGGCACAACTAGGTTAGAATCCAAAGATAGGCCAAGTTGGGGAGTTTTGGCATTATCTTGGAAATTAGGGCAAGTTAGGATTATCAATGGCTTAGCGATGAGTTATTGATACTTAGATAGGAAATCTAGGTATATGCTTTTATGACACTATGCCATGTTTTGTATGCCCTATCACATGCCATGACATCATATTTCATCATTCATATTTATTATGAAAATATTACATGTCATGTCATACATGCATCATCTAGTTATAATTTCTTTTGAAAATCCTAATATGATGCATGTCATAGTCATTAATCATGCATAAATCAATTTTTATTGAACTTAAGGACATTGACATTAATTGACATCCTAGGTGGATGATCAAGCTTATAATGTCTAGATAGAAATGCATGAACCCTTAGTTTAGGGAGAATATGACTTTTACATCTCACTAAGACTATAAGGTGACTTGTATGTGTTTTTGAGACACACTAGAAGCAAGTGAGATGTTAGGGTGATGAACAAAACTCAAGGTGTTAATAAAGTGCATTAAATTGAGTTTTAGGTTCATCAAAACAAGAATTTAAATGAACTCCAATCATTGGGAAAGCTAATGTACAAGTCATGTGCATTTAGCCCAAGGAACATGGTTGGAAATTGTTTTTGAAAAACATTTTAAAACTATCTTGGAAAACCTTGGTGAAGACTATCTTTTGATAGCACTCATCATTGATGAATTGGATACAAAATGGAGTAAAACATTGAAGTATTTCAATGGTTTCCAATTTTGTGTCAATCTTTGGAAATGAATGTTATTTTCATAGAAAACTATTTTTCCTTGATAGTATATGGTATAAATAATGTCTACACAAAATTTTAGAATTTTTCGAATTTTGTAGAATTATTTAGGGGTTTCTGAATTTCGGATCTGAAATTGTTTTCAGAATTCAGAAACTCCCAATCGATCAGGTGATCGATTGGGACAATGGCCAATCGATTGGTAAATCGATTGGTTGATGCTTTTACGAGCACAGAAGCTCGGGTATTCGATCTGGTGATCGATTACAGGTAGCCGTAATCGATCGGCTGATCGATTAAGGCAGGCCGTAATCGATTGGTCCCCAACTCCAATCGATTGATACGTCTGAAACTGTCTAGTTTCAGTCCGTTAACCCATTTTTGAGTAACCTACCAATCCCTAAACCCTAGAATTACTTTTATAAGTATATTTGGGTAAATTTCATTGTGAAATCAAAAAGGGAAACGGTTCGGTGAACACTTAAGGGTTAAGGAGAGGTTTTGGTTCAAGTTTTGAATCCCAAAATCTCAATTACCTCAAGTTGAGTTTTCCTAAAGTTTTAGGAACTCAAAAATCATTGTTGGTGCAATGATAGAGGTTTAGAGCATGTTTTGAGGGGGAGGTCTTCCTTAACAACATGTGGTTGTATTTTTATTTTTGGTAAAATGAAAGGATGAAGATTGGAAATCTTCATTATGATGAATGCTCAAGGTTGAGCATAGGTTCAATGAAAAGTATGGGATTTTCATTGGGTATACCTTTGACCATATAGACTCTCGGGGAGAGGTTTGATGTGTGTCAAAGGGGGAGAAATTTGGGAGAGATTGAAAGGCTAATAGGGTTTAGTCTTTCTCAAACATATTGTCAAACATCAAAAAGGGGGAGATTGTTGGTGCAATCTTGGTTAGGTCAGGGTTGACCTAGTTTGACAAAGCTCAGGTGAGCTTGAGTCTAGCAAGCTCGGGTGAGCTTGAGGTGTATGTTTCGATGTTTGATAATGATGTTTGAGTGGTCATGATGTGTGAGTCAAGTGGGTCAAGGTTGACTGGAGACTTGACTGGGAAAGACCTAGTGGAACTAGGTGAAGTCCAAGTAGATCGGGGAGATCGTACGCTGGCATGGCAAAAGACCTAGTGGGACTAGGCAGACCTAGTGGGACTAGGTGAAGTCCAGGTAGATCGGGGAGATCGTACGCTGGCATGGCAAAAGACCTAGTGGGACTAGGCAGACCTAGTGGGACTAGGTGAAGTCCAGGTAGATCGGGGAGATCGTACGCTGGCATGGCAAAAGACCTAGTGGGACTAGGCAGACCTAGTGGGACTAGGTGAAGTCCAGGTAGATCGGGGAGATTGTACGCTGGCATGGCAAAAGACCTAGTGGGACTAGGCAGACCTAGTGGGACTAGGTGAAGTCCAGGTAGATCGGGGAGATTGTACGCTGGCATGGCAAAAGACCTAGTGGGACTAGGCAGACCTAGTGCGACTAGGTGAAGTCCAGGTAGATCGGGGAGATCGTACGCTGGCATGACAAAAGACCTAGTGGGACTAGGCACACCTAGTGGGACTAGGTGAAGTCCAGATGGATCGGGGAGATTGCATGCTGGCAAGGTGGAAGTCTACCGAGAGACTAGACCTAACTCGAGGGTTAGGCCAATCTGGTTGGGAACCAGGTTAAGTCCGAGCTGGGAGCTAGGCAGTAGAAATCCAGGTTGGTCAACGGGGTTGACCGGACACTTGGTAGGGGTTCCTAGACTTGTAGGAACAAGTTAAGGTGGACTCAATCGATTGGGCAATCGATTGAGTCAATCGATCAGGTGATCGATTAAAGTGGTTTTCGCGAGAGGACAGAAGGGTCCTGAATCGATTGGGTAATCGATTCAGGGTATCGGTAATCGATTGGCTAATCGATTAGGGCAGCTTGCGCGAGAGAACAGAGAGGCTCTGAATCGATTGGGTAATCGATTCAGGGTGATGGTAATCGATTGGCTAATCGATTACGGTTCGAAAACTAGCCGTTGAACGGCTAAGTGTGACGTGGTAATCGATTGAGTAATCGATTACCAAACCCTAGGCGACGGGTATAAGGTCTTTCGCGCAGGTTTTGGCCGCAGCTCTTCTTCCTTCTTCCACGCTATTTTCAAGAGAAGCTTTGGGGCTTAGTGTTGGTGCACTTCCAAAGTTCTAGAGGCGATCACAAGCTTGAAGATAACAAGAAAAGCAAAGTGTGAGCTTAATATTGTAAATCTTGTAAGATTTTCCATTGTATTTTTGCTTCCTCTTGTTGTATCTCATTGTAAGCTTGTAAGAGGTTTCTCCACCTCAAGAAGGAGACTTTCATAGTGCATGAGAGTGTGAGGAGAGTGGATCCTTGGATTAGTCACCCGACCGGGGTGGATACCAAGTAAATCCTTGTGTTAGCGATTGCTTGAAGTCTTCCGCCGCGACAAATCATCTACAAGCGAATCGAAGCTAATCACCCCCCCCCTCTAGCTCGTCAATCGGTCCCAACACACACCTCCTTGGAGATGCTTGCTTAAGATGTCAAAGTATAAGTCTTCATGACCAAGATGACTTGAACACCGCAAGTCAAAGGAACATCGCACTTAAGCTGCAGTAAGAACTTCACTGACATGTCTATATGTAGACTACCATATGAAGTTTTACAGCCAGTCACTCCAATAAACTAATTCCCTTAACTAGCATTCATGTTTATCTCCGGACATCCCAATGTCACCAGCCAGTGAGAATCAGCTGATTAGAGAATAACCCATGCTAGTCTCAACAGAATTGATAGTGTCCGTTTTTATCAATTCATCGACTAGGGACAATTTCAATACTTCACAATTGCACATGTAGATATAATCACTAGTTGTGAATTCATCACAAATTCTCTCATGCTGTGAATTGTATTGCGGACATTCAGTAAATGAGTTTAAGATCTCAATCAAATACAAAAACATATATACTCAAATAGTGAATATTTATTTATTAAAATAAATGATTACAATCATAAGGCGATTGCCTTAGGACACTTTTCTCATATCACTAACAGCATACTGTAGTAATACAGACCTAAATTTAGTATAAGAATGAATGGGAAGGAATATCGAAGGCAATCTTCCTACTTAAGGATAATAAGTTTTGATTAAATCTCTTATTCCTTTCTCAGTCATTAATCATCAACAAGAGAAATTCATCACAAGTGGATGTAAAGTTTTGAGGAATTCTTCAATCCATAGGGCAACCTAAGCCCACCATAGGCTAACCCATACGGGTTAGCCCGCCTGAATCCACCTTTAAATGATTTTATAAAATTTCAATATAATCTGTTTAAATTATTTGATGGGACAGACCAATTCGACAGGCCTAACGCCTAACCCAAATAGATGACTCTATTATCCATACTCAATTTTCATAATAGTCAAATTATATACCATATTTTTGAAATATATCTCTCTTTCTCATCGTAGTCTTGTTCGAAACTGATTAATAGATTTAGAGGATTTCAAATAGTTTTAAATCAAAATTAATTTACCTTTGAATTTTTTTTAATATATTTATGTCATTGGATCTAAATTTGATAACATAAATTGAAAAAAGTGAATTAAATTGAGAATGCATCTTTAAATTTTTACTCTAACAATTTAAAAAATTATTGCTATCAATATAATCTAGATCTAAAGATTTAAGGGTATATAAAGACCTACACCATTTAAAAATTTAAAAATATGATATTTTTTAAACCATGGGAATTCTGGAAACTCATTGATTGTGTTAATTAATGATTATTATTATCATAGCTCTTATAAAGTATTTGTGATAAATTGTATCAACTTTTTATAATTTTATCGGTTCTCAATTTACATAATTAAATTTAGATCTCATGACATAAATATTTGGAAGGTTTTTTTAAAAGAATATATTAGTTTTGATTTGAATTGATTCTAAAATTTTTAAGTCTATTAATTTAGTCCAAATTGCTTGATGTGGACCAATAGAGAAATGGGATGAATATTTTAGAAATATGATAGATATTATGACAATTGATTATATAATTTTAATAATATCAAAATTTGTTTGCGAGATTCAATAAAATACTCACGGCCATATATGCCATAGAAAAGAAACTAAATATGAAAAACTTTTAACCCATTTAATTATATACCTCCTCTAGTACACATATCATCAGTAATGATTGTGTTGGTACTGGGATGATAGATAGATTTCCGAATGCCACAAGTAATTAATACCAAACTATTAGATTTAGTCTGCGCGACTGCGCTTATCCCATAGCAGTATATATCGTATCCCTAGCTAGTTTCCCTCAGAGACAACTGGGCGGCACGACCAAGCCGGAAGCAGATCCATCGGCGTGCTCGCAGGACGACTCCGCTGGCGTGTTCCCATACGTGAGCTTGATGTCCTGCAACCCGATCCCGGTGCACGGATTGCTCGGGCTGCACTCGAACTTAACCGCCACCTGCGACGCCGACGACCCATGAATGTCGTTGTACGTCACCTCGCTTATCTTCACTCCCGAACTCTGCACGTATATTTATATATACATGTCCATGACAGTTTTGTGCATGGTAACAAATTAAAGCCATTTAGAATTAATTACTTTAATTAAGCTGAATAATTGATTGATTACTTGGCCAGGGCATCCTTTGTCGTCGGGGCAGTAGTTCTGGTCGATGATGATCGGGTTCTGCACATCCTGCATCACCGAGTGTTCGAACACCACCCCCTTCACGAACCCCTCGCTCGGCCGCCCCCATGTCTTTATCCTCAGCCCATTCGTCGTTCCGGCGAACACTGTCGTCTTCACCGTCACGTTCTCCACTCCAGCCTCATCGTACCCCTTCCCCAAACTCCCAATACTGCATGCACCACCGATAGAATAGAATTCATCCAATATATTTCATGCATGATATATGAAGTAATTAATTGATTGATTGAATTATATATAGTGCGTGCGTGCGTGCCTTATGCCGTGTCCGGGGCCGCAGTTGACCTGCTCGATCCAGAGGTTGGTGGTGCCGGGCCCGATGGAGATGCAATCGTCGCCGGTTTTGATACCGGCGCCGGTGATGGTCACGTGGCTCGACGCCTCCACGTGGATTCCGTCGGTGTTGGGGCTGCTCCCCGGAGCCGTTATCCTCACGCCTTGCATTGTCACTCCCTCGCAGTTGTCGATCACCATGTGGTACAGCTCGCTGTTCACCGACGTCAGCCCGCTGATGGTGATGCCCTTCGAGTTCCTAAACACCAACGACTGCACCCACATCTCGATCCATTATCACGCAATCGATCGATCGATCGAGAAACAAAATAAAAATTAATGTTATGATTAATTTATGAGAAAATTCGATCGATCGATCGATCGATTGATGGAGCTTACGGAGGCGCCGGTGGGGCAACCGTGGCTGTCGGCCTTGCACGCCCACAAGGACGAGCCGCGGCCGTCAAGGGTGCCGCCAGAGACCTCCACGCCCTCCACGTGGTCGAACAGGAGCCACTCTCCGGCGGTACTGTCATAGCCCGACGGCGCGACGAGGGTGCCGTCTATCTGGAACGTGATCTTGCTGCTCTGGCAAGGCCCGCTGAATTCCGCTCGCCGGACTAAGAATGAGCCGGCCGGCACGTAGACCGTGGCCGCGCCGGTCGAGCAGCAGGCGGCCTGCCACGCGCTGAGCAAAGCGCCGGCGGAGTCCGTTTGACCGTCAGACTTGGCGCCGTGGTCGGCGATGCTGAATACGGCTTCAACAGGCAGAGAACAGAGGACGAGGGGGAGGAGTAGAAGAATGGTAATCACCGCCATGAAATTAAGCTAAGGAATTAGAATTGGGCCAGTACTCGAAATCGAAATCGAAAACGAAGGCCTTGAATATATATATATTCTTGTGCTGCTCAAGTCTAGATCTCAGGTGGTATGTATGATTGGTATTTATAGATCGATCCATGTGAGGATTCAGCTAATTAATTAAGATGCGAAGCAAATTCTGCCGAGATTTATGATATCTCAAGTCAGTATTTTATCACCTGCCTTTTTCGGAAATTGTTGTTCACAGGAGGTAAAAGGAGAAAATTTATCAAAAAGAGGAATTTTTATTAATTATAGTAATAGTTAATTAGATGTTTAAAATAAAAAAAGGAAAGCAATTTATATATCTCAATTTCTATTTTATAAATATCAAAAATATTGAAAATAATCTAAATATCATAAAAACAAAAATCATTAAAAATAATAATAAGATATTTGGAGTCTCAATAAAGATCTAAAGGTTAAAATTTAGTTTCGAAATTAAATTGTTGATTGTAAATATCCTGTAACAAATTTAGATATCGATTCTGCATACAACGCTTGATTTCGAATAAAAAAATATACCTTTAAAATTAAAACGTTAGATTGATCCTGCGTCACAATTTCGATCAGGCAGTAATGGTGGGCATGCGATAAGTAGGCTATTAAAAAAATAGTTATCAATTGATTGTTTTGTTGTATAAGAAATTAAGAGGGTGCTTGATATATATTCGGTAATGAGAATGATAATGGATTTTGATTGAGGAGTTTATGAGTTTAGTGATAACCTAGTGGGGGTTGGGTTATAAAATCAAGGGTATCATATCCATATTTTAATTTCAATTCCTGTATATCAAGCATCATAAATGGAAATAAAATTTTCATTGATGTCTTCTAAATCTACTTACCAAGTGCCCCCTAAACCATCGAAATGAAATGCGGATTATTTTATAATGGGGTCACGCCGTGAACCCTTTTTTGTGATCATGGTTAACATTGAGTGCTGCTTCTTCCCTGCTTTTTATCTGGGTTCTGTTCTTTATTGAATTCAGTGTTCATGCTTTTTTTCAATGAGAAAGATCAACGAAACAAACTCTAGCGAGTTAGATCAGGGCTGTAAATTAAATAAGCCAAGTTTAGAGTTGTTCAAATTTGCTAGATTAACTAAGAATCAAAGTAAATCGAGTCTAAAATTAATCAAGTCCTTAAACTAATTATCTATGTTTGACTTGATTTAGTTTTTTGAGCTTAATTTAGTTCAAACTTTAATACTTGAGTTTGATTCATTAATTTAGATTATATCACTAAAAAATCTATTAGCGTTGGAAAAATCTGTCACTAAGTGAGAATAACAATCGATTATTTTCGTGCTAAAAAATGGGCCGCTAGCGTCTTTTAGCAATGGAAGTTTAAATTTCATCGGTTAAATTACAGAAAATTAAATGTCGTTGCTAATTTACAATGTAATTAAAATTTATTTCGCTACTAAATTCATAAATGAAAGGTTATTATCCCGTCATAGCTCTAGCAATAAAATTATGATACCAAAGGGTCGCAAGCAATTTAATCGCAGCTGACCAAGCTCGAGGCCAAGCGGCCACAGGTAACTTGGCCATGACCGGCCAATCTCGCACTCAGTGATGGGATGGGAGAGGAATTTAAAACCGAGGTCTGGATTACGTAGCTGCTAGAAAGGAGATTGTGAGTGTGCCAAAGAGAAGAATG
The DNA here is from genome assembly GCA_024364735.1 of Boesenbergia rotunda. Classification (NCBI taxonomy): domain Eukaryota; kingdom Viridiplantae; phylum Streptophyta; class Magnoliopsida; order Zingiberales; family Zingiberaceae; genus Boesenbergia; species Boesenbergia rotunda. The sequence continues at coordinate 469,690 of JAGFNQ010000753.1, forward strand.
CCGGAGATTGATCGGAGATCATGCACGTGCCAAGAGAGCATGAGAGAGGAAGCCAGAGAAGAGTGTAAAATATTAAGCAACCCTAATTTAATTGAGATTTAGCAATGGAAATTAAAGGAAAATTCTAATTAACGACGGGATTTAAGTGTTCGTCACTAAATAACGGTGAAATTTATGTGTCAATCGATAATTAGCTATGGGTATTAGTTTTCATCGATAATTAGCGATGAAAATTTATATTCGTTGCTAGTTCTGAATCACTATTGTCATTCACAATTATTACTGTAGTTTCGTCGTTTCTTTTAGTTACAGAATTTTTTTTTTGTCGCTAAACTAACAACTGAAATAATCTTTGATCGCTATATTAGCGATGAGAATTAAATTTTATCGTTAATTAGAGACAAAATTTAAATTTCGTCTCTATAAAATTATTTCGGTCACTAATTTAGTGATTGGAAAAAAAATCGTCTCCAAAAACCTATCGCTAAATTCAGATTTTTCTTGTAGTGGATATTATCTTACTCTCAATTAGAACTAATTCCTTAGACTGATTAAAATTTTATATTTTAAAATTTAGTTGATTGGTTTCCGAGTTTGAAATTATAAATATATTTGTTACTTTAATTATTTTTAAATTTCTTGACAGTTTTGTTAATGAATATGTTTATAGTTGATCCATCTTATTTATTCTGAATGAATATAACCAGTTTCATAAAATATTAAACACTGATTTTCTCGTGAATATTTAATTTATTTATAATCTTAAATTTGGTGTAAAAAATTAGTTAATCTGGTATGTGTCTTGTCCGAGGAAGTCTAGAGATTAACTGAACTGCACGCAGAAAAAGTCGTTGAATGGAGTAAAAAGCGCGGAGGAGAAAGCGGCAGACATTTGAGTCTTTGTCTGAATCTTTCAGTCAAAAAAGTAAACTTATATTGTGCTAAAAGATTGACCTTCTGGTTCCAACAGACCCTTGTGATTAATTGACCTTATAACTGACCAAATCACGAGTAAGTATAAAGGTAAGCATTATCTTCCTTGATTGACGATAGACTATCAAGGAAGCTTGTTTCATGGCTTTTGTCCCATGTAACATGCTCGATCGATGTATATACTAAAACTAATGTTGAAATATAACTGATCGGTGTTTTCTAATAATTTAATTAGGTGTTAGTTAATTAACCCGTTAATCTGGGACGCTAAACACGGGCTCTATTTTCTTACAAACGTCTTTGCTTCTACGTAACATTTGGTCATCTTCTCGTAATCTAATTAGGCGTAAACCCTTTCACATTCAAAGTACAGTCCAGCTCCTTTTTTCTAAATAGCATAGATATATAGTACCCTTTGAGTGGTTCGATAAGATTTCTTATGATTTTGTAAACTCATCCAAGAGGAGAAAGCTAGGGGTCGATAAGATTGCTTATGATCATGCTTTTGTAAACTCATCTAAGAGGAGAACTCGTGGTTGATCGATAAGCTCTCTATTTGTAGAGATGATGTGACATCAAGCCGCAGATTTGGTGGATAAAGAAATTAAGCCGTGCTTGGAGTCCTCAACATTACAAAAATCCAACAAATAGCGACGGATATATTCCGTCGCTAAACACAAATAGCGACGGATTAGCGATGGAATGAGCGCCGTCGGTTATCTCTTAGTCGCAGGTGAGGGGTAGCAACGGATACTCCAAATACGTCGCTATTAACAACAGATATTAAATAAATAATCCGTTGCTATTAGCAACGGATACCGCCCCTCCGGTCGCAAATTACCAGATACAGAATGGTGACGTGTCCCGGAACAATTAGCGACGGAAAATCAAAAATACGTCGCTAATAGCGATAGATTAGTCAATTATCCGTCGCTATTTTATCGTAATTGACGACGGAAAGTCAATTATCTATCGCTATTTGCGACGGATTTCGTAAATATTCGTCGCTAGTAGCGACGAAATAGTCAATATTCTGTCGCTAATAGCGATGATTTAGGAAAAAATCCGTCGCTATTCTTGAAAATTTTCCAGCAGGTGGATTCTTTTTTCCCCTTCCCATATATACATTCAATATATACAATATCATTCAAATCACAACACAACAGATATTCAAATAAAATACATACAAACCAAGAAATTTCATATCCAAACACATACCAAATATGTATCAAATACATATATATAAAGTTCAAATCCAAACATATCATATAAGCATCGTAATGAACACAGAGTCAATATATAAATGAAAAACTATAGTCTAGTAGAGAAACGATATATATATGAGCACAGAGTCAATACTGGATCAAAAGGAATAATATTCATGCACAATAGAAGAGAAACTATATAAATAAAAGTTAAATACAATGATAACATAATATTAGTAAAAATATAACTAATTAGCGTAACTGATATAGAAAATGTAAATAACATTGAATGATATGTAAAATCTCTAATATACATACCTTTTAACCCAGCCAATATCTGAATTTAACTCTGATAATGTTCAATCTGTAAACGAAAATGAACAAATAAGAAATAATTACTGATGCATATAATAACACACCATATAGTCTAATAATTTGCTTTTGTAAAATGTAACATATCACAAAAAAACATATCACAAAAATGTCTCTACTCATCTGGGGTATCCTCAGGATCCTGCGTCTCCTGAGACTCAAAACGAGGAGGGGCGGGTATATATGTCATAGGCGATAGGATCGTTGCAAAAGCTTACATGTGACGCACTAACGCCTCAGTGTGTGTCTGGCGGGCCCGTAAATCTCTCTACTCTGCATCCCTCTTTGCGTCCCTCTTGGTCCACGCTGCGTCCCTCTCGGCCCACGTCATCTCCATTGTCGTGAGTCGAGTCCGCAAGGTATCATTTTCCTCTTGCAATTGACGAACCCACTAGAGGAGGAGGAGGAGGATCCTGGACGTCCCCTAACCCCTAGAGCTCTCATATGATCATATGTGATTTTTACCTGAGAGCTCAGGCCGTATAGGGCGGTCTTCCTCCTTCCACCGATGACATCATAATAAATGTCATTCACCTGGTCGGTGGAAAGAGGTTGTGATCCTCCCCCTCTACAGTAGGCTGATGTTAGATCACTCCGGTATGCTAGAAGAGGGGTGAATAGCGTTTCTACGATTCTTTTCACCTACGTTGTTAGTTGTGCAGCGGAAATACAAACAAAATAAAAACTAACAACAATAAAGAACGCTAACAAACCAGATTTACTTGGTATCCACCCCGGACGGGTGACTAATCCAAGAATATGTCGGTGGATCAATCCCCAGATAACCTCCGGCTAACTACTGTCGCTCCTTGTGGGTAGAGAAACCTCGCCACAACACCAAGCAAACCTCTGAGCACAAAGACTACTATCTTGCCTTTAACCAAGACAAGATTCGTCAAGAATCTCAACCACCACGAAGTCCTCTTTAAATAGGACTCGGGCTGAAACCCTCGCCACCAGTTGACTGCCAATTTACTAGTCAACTGGTCTACCCTTAATTGCTAGCCAATGGCTAGCCCAACGGCTAATTTTCGGGGTTACCAGTCGACTGCCATTTTACCAGTTGATTGGTCCAGCCCCGAAATCATTCTGTGAGTTTTATCAGTCGACTGCCTCTCAGGCAGTCGACTACCCCACTCACACACCTAGGGGTACCCTTTCCGATTACACTTCTCTCAGCACTCGACCCCTAGGATTCCCCGAGTACAATCACACAGCACTTGTCACTGCTCGACTAACTCCTCTTCCGCAGCCTCGACTGTTGCCTTCACGCCCTCTTTATCTTCGGCTCCCATCCCTCGGATGCACGCAAGCCTCCAGCTTGCCTCCATGTCATCCTTCACGTATGCCTCGAAGTCCGCACCCATCAGCTCATCACCCCTGTTGTCCAAAGTCCCTTGGATGCACACGCAAGCCTCCAGCTTGCCTCCATGTCATCCTTCACCGTATCGAGGCCGTCCAGTCAAGTCCATATGTGTAACCTGTGCAACCTGCACACTCAACATACATATATAAGAACACAAGGAAAAACCTAACTTAAACCCTTTGCCCAAACATCAAAACACTTGGTCACTCCGGACCACATATTGCCTCAATAATCTCCCCCTTTTTGATGTTTGGCAATACGTTTAAGTTAGGGAAAGTTAAATAGTAGTCAATAGCAAAAATCATGCTAAACAAATGCATATGCAATGCATATATGGATCCTATCCCGAGGCATCCTACACCTAACCCTCCAAGTTAGGACTTTTTCACAACCGGGATCCTATCCCAAGACATCCTACACCTAACCCTCCAAGTTAGGACTTGTTCACAACCGGGATCCTATCCCAAGGCATCCCACACCTAACTCCCCAAAGTTAGGAGTTTTTTTTACCAAAACGGGCTTTTTAAAGCTTCTCCAAAGCTCCCCCTATGTTGGACTTATAAAAGCTTTTTAAGAACCTCTCGTAAGGTTCCCCTTACGCCAAGAATGGAGCAACCATGCTCCCCCTTAATCTTAGCTCCTCCTAAACCTAGGGTTTTTAGCAAAGGAGTGTTTGGTTTCCCAACTTAAACCCAACACTTCTCCCCCCTTTGCCTAACATCAAAAAGAACCCAATAATATCCCAATTATTGGTTCTTTCACTAGTAGAAAATTTCTAATTAACCACGGGCGTTCACCGTTGTCGTAGGTGAAAATCACTGTTGTTAAAGGTCATGTTGTTAAAAGGGGTGGTCTACATCAACAGTTACAAACCGTTGTCGTTTATAGTCAATAACAACAGTGTAGCAATAGGTTTTCACCGTTGTCTTTTAATGTGATCGACAATAGGTTAACATTAGTAATAAACCGTTGTTTGTGTATAATTTAACAACAAATAAAAATCGTTGTCTTTTGGTTGAGGCAGCCAACAATTTACAATAAATACCATTTAAAAATTAAATTATTTTAATAATTAAACAATATTCAGCAAACACACTTCAAACTATCATATATACACATCAAAATATCATCAAATATTATACATTATACTCCGCAAATATCATACATCAAGATCCCGAGTACTAGTCCAAATTCAGATAACATCATCAAAGTATCATATACATCAAGAAGTACCAGAAACTAAGATAATTACATCATCAAAATATCCCCAGCAGCTAGCTTCATCCAAGTGCAGTCAACCCCGATGAAGTGAGTCGCGCCCCTTAGCTTTATACCATAAGCTGATTCCTTCCCTTGGATATGAATGTCACAACAAATAGAAATATAAAATGAGTATTCACAACTAAAAATAGCTAGAAGATTCTAAGAAATATAAAATGATGCACTGTATCAATTACAAAATCTAAGAGTTTGTACATACATTCTGTGGATGGTGCTAAACAGGAAATGATAGATAAAATGAAATTAGATAAGTTAAAAGAGTGGAAATAAGATATCGATAGCAAATATACAGATTCTGACAGAAGATTTGGGAAGAAAGAAAAATCAAAGTCTGTAGTGTTAAGACCAACCGTTGAACCTGCAAACGTGCAGCGCTTATCAGAAAATGCATCTCGAAAAGTGAGATCAAAATTGAGTTCTAGAGCATCTAAGGAAGTAGCTAGGCAGCCCAAATCTTGCTTCAAAGAGAATTCATGTTAGCTATCACAGCAACATGATATCAATGTTAGCTTTCGACACCATTCAGATCTCGCTTCAAAGAGAATTCATGTTTGCTCACAGCAATCATGTTAGCTATTAGCTTATAGATTAGGTTCTTCCTAGAAATTTAAACTGTTGGTATAAATAATCACCAAATCAACTTAAGTTTCTATTAAGAGATCAACTGATTAAATATAAAACAAAATTTAAGCCTATAAATGATATCAAAACTCAGAAAAGGGTTATCTACACAAACACAGCAACAGAATATTAAACAAATTAGATTAATATGGCTCCAAGTAATAGTCATGCACAAAATAAAACATTTGGCCCAAATTTGTTTAAAATAGTAGAAAAATAATAATAAGAAAAGGAACTTGTACATACCTATTCATAAATATAATCTTGTATGCATTCGGCTACCTCAGAGCGCACTTCATCAATTTCTTGTTGAGAGTACTCCACTTGTGTGAACTGCGAACACACATAAATTATATAATCTTAAAGAACAAAACATAATTAATTGAAAAAAGGATAACAAAATAACTTCTAATTATTTGAGATTATAAAGATAATATTACTATCGATCGCAATGCATCGCCCTCAATTGTTGCAATTTCTTCAGTAATTTGTCTCATAAATCTCATTACGTAATAACCACATTGTTTAGCATCTGGCTGCCTAGGAACCTACGTTAAAGACAATCATATGGTTAATGACCAATATACATATTAAAATATTTGATTGAAATAGAAGTACACATACCTTGATTACTTCCCATTGTACATTCTTTCTTCCTTTCTTTCCTTTGTTCGATTTAAACAATTTTAACGCCCTTCATGTATACATACAATATAGTTGATATATGATTGTTTTATGACTAAATTAACTGCATAATAAAAACAATATATGAACTCACATTTCGACAACATATTTCCAATCCTGATCGCGAATGCGATGACTTAGGGAATCCAAGAAGTAAACAATCTCCTTATGAGGTTCAATAACAGTGAGATTCCAATGGAAACTACACACAAACACATAATCAGTGCAATTCACTTAAAAAATAATTGAAAATGTTATTATGGATGTCAATTACCCGTTGCAACTTGGCACCAAAATCAATTGATTAACTGATGCACCACTCATCCTATCAGCTAAAAAACTCGCCCTCTGGTTCAACCGTTTAGATTTACCTATTTTGTCCTGTGTGGTTTGTTGAAAGTATGGGATGCTGTGCGGATTTACAAATCTGAATTTATCAATCTTGTTTTCTTTCACCAACTTTTTATAAAGATGCCTACCATTTAAAATAAAAGAAAATCAGAATTATATTAGTATTACTAAACAAATAAAGTATGCCTAAGAACAAATAAAACAAAAATTAAAGTTGAAGGTAATTCGAAAACTTACCATATGTAAACAACCACACAATTTCCTGAAATAGGCTCCAAGTGATACAAAGGACTGATGTCCTCAAAGTGCAAGTTCAGTTCATAATCATCCTGAAATACCTCATGATCTAAAATAATTGACAAGTTCCTTCCATTTTCGAGAGCACGCTTTGAATAACAATATAGCATGTGCAACGATTTTGGCACACTTGATGGCAAAGTTTGGTTGTTTCCTACACGGGCAGTTTTCTTCATTTGAGGCTTTGAACAATTAGAAACGTTAGCTTGTTAGATAGGTGCAATACTAAATAATTTTACAAATAATTACTTTGAAATATTAGCTTAGACCACACTCTCCTAAGGCTACATATTCAGCTTCAGTTGTGATAAGCAACACAGTGTTGCTTTCTACTGCACCAACTTACTAAGCTGTTTCCTAAAGTTGACAGCTTCCACTTGTACTTTTTCTATCTAATTTACAACCAGCATAGTCAGAATCAGAGTATCCTGATAACTTAAAGGATGAGGTCCTAGGGTACCAAATCCCTACATTTAGGGTCCCTTAATGTATCTTAAGACTCTTTTTAGGGCTGCTAAGTGAGTTTCCTTAGCACATGGTTTGGTATCTAGCACACATCCCTACTGAAAGAGTATATCAGGTCTGCTGGCTGTAAGGTATAGTAGACTTCCTATCATACTTCTGAACAGTTTTAGTCTACTGGTTTTACCCTCAGGTCACTATCTATTTTATATTTGGGCCATTGGGGTACTTATACTTTTAGAGTTATCCATTTTAATTCTTAATTAGTTCTTTAGCATATTTAGATTGATGTACATAATTTCCATCTTTAGTTTGTTTGATTTGTAACCCTAAGAAAAAGTTGAGTTCCCCAACTAAACTCATTTCAAATTCACTTTCCATAATTGTTACAAATTCTTTTAGAAATTTAGAATTAGTTGATCCAAATATTATATCATCTACGTAAATTTGGGCAACAAATATATCTTTTTCTAAAATTTTAACAAACAAGGTTGGTCTATTTGACCTTGTTTGAATTCTTTAGAGATTAGGTAATTGGATAATCTTTCATACCAGGCCCTGGGTGCTTGTTTTAGTCCATAAAGGGCTTTACTAAGTTTGTAGACATGATCGGGTTTCTCTAAATCCTCAAATCCTGGGGGTTGTCCTACATAAACTTCTTCCTTAATAAGCCCATTTAAGAAGGCTGACTTTACATCCATTTGGTATAATTTAAATCCTTATGGGATGCAAAGGCTAGTAACATCCTAATTGACTCAAGTCTAGCTACAGGGGCAAAGGTTTCATCATAATCCAATCCTTCTACTTGGCTGAATCCCTTAGCTACTAAGCGGGCTTTATTTCGGACTATTTCACCTTGGTCGTTTAACTTATTCCTAAATACCCACTTAGTGTCAATTATGGATTTTCCTTTAGGTTTAGGTACTAACTCCCAGACTTGGTTTCTCTCAAATTGGGCTAACTCTTCTTGCATGGCTAAGATCCAGTCAGGATCAGGTAGGGCTTCCTCAATAGTCTTAGGTTCAATTTTTGAAATCATGGCTATTTGACTAAGATTTCTATAGGAGGCTCTAGTTCTGACTCCTAAGGTTGGATCACCTACAATTTGATCAGTTGGGTGACTAAGTCTGGGTTTCTTGGTTTGTCTAGTACTTGGCTCAGCTTCAGGTCCAGCTGGTCCAATAGGTTCAATTCTGGGTTCATTGGTTGGATTAACTGATTCAGAATTTGGTTCAATTGTTAAGTCATTAAAGGGTTCAGTTAGGGTTTCAGAGTTATCTTCTTGATCAATATTTGGTGAAGCTAAGTCAGAATTGTCAGATTTTGGATTCGTTTCTTCATCAAATATTAAGTTGGTTGTTTCTTCAATTTTCTTAGTTATTTTGTTGTAGACTCTATAAGCTCTACTTGTTGTAGAGTACCCTAAAAAGATACCTGGGTTTGACTTGGATTGGAATTTTCCAAGATAGTCCTTGGTATTAAGAATATGGACTTTGCACCCAAAGACTCTAAGATAGTGTAGGTTTGGAAGTCTGTGGTAGTAAAGTTCATAGGGTGTTTTACTTAACCTTTTATTAAGCAGAGTCCTATTTTGGATATAGCAAGCTGTGCTAATTGCTTCTGCCCAATAGTGGTTGGGTAGGTCAAATTCATTAAGCATAGCCCTAGCAGCTTCCTGTAGGGTTCTATTCTTCCTTTCTACTATGCCATTTTGTTGGGGGGTTCTAGGACACGAAAATTCGTGTTTATATCCATTTACTTTGCAGAATTCTTCGAATCTTTGATTCTCGAATTCTCCCCCGTGGTCAGACCTAAGTCTTTTTATTTTGGTATCATTTTGATTTTCAATCAATTTGCAAAAGTTGTTAAATAGGTTCAGGGTTTCATCTTTGGTCCTTAAAAACCTAACCCAGGTGAACCTAGAGTAGTCATCAATTATCACTAAGCAGTACCGGTTTCCACTTAGTGATTTGGCTCCATGTGAGTCAAAAAGGTCAAGGTGTAGGAGCTCAAGTGTGGTTTGAGTTTGATCAGATTGGATCAATTTGTGACTAGACTTGGTTTGTTTGCCTTGATTACAGGATTCACATATTAGGTTTTCATTACTCTTAATTTTAGGAACACCCTTTACTAAGCCAAGTTGCGTAATTTTTGAGATAGTTCTTAGATTGGTATGACCTAATCTCCTATGCCAGAGTTTTGATTGTTCTAACTGTGTTAACATGCATTTGGGTATATGGGGAAGATTTATAGTATATACATTATTTTTTCTAGTGCCCTTAAGCATGATTTCTGAGTCTTGTGCACTTCTAATTAGGCAGTTAGAATTGTTGAACGTAACTAAATAACCAGAGTCACATAACTGACTTATGCTAAGTAAGTTAAAATTAAAGTTTTCTACTAACAGAACTTTCTTAATAATGAAATTGGATTTAAGTTCAATATTACCTGACCCAATTACTTTGAGTGTGGCATTGTTACCAAACGCTACTGAGCCCAGGTTTTTGAACTTGAGTTTGGTGAACTTCAATTTATCCCCAGTCATATGTCTGGAGCACCCACTATCTAACATCCATTGGTCCAAATCTTTATGTTCCTACACATAAAGAATTTTTGATGATTCGGATCCAATTTGAGTTAGGGATAGCTTAGATTGAGTTTCACTTCCTAGTCTGTCTCACCCCAGTCTAGGGTTTTCAATCACGTTAACCTTAAGGTTTTTGTGAGACAGGTTTGAAGGTAAAAATTAATTTTTGAAAGGGAATTTTCATTTATTTTGAAAGGATATTTATTTTTGAAAACAGATTAAGTGTTTTTCAAAAAGATAATAGGTTTGAAAAATAGAGGTTTTGAAAAACAGTTTAGAATCTATAATTATTTGAAATTTGAGTTAGATTCGAATTTGACAAAAGTTAATTTGAATTTGAATTTCAGAAATTGGCTTCCAGGTCTTGGCGAGGCACTAGGCCTTCTTTGGCCGAAGCCTTATGGGAGCATCCACCCTTTCCTTGACAAAGCCTTTTAATGAAATTTCATTTTCAAATTAAATTAGGTCATTTTCTGGTCTAACTAGCTTGGGTCTTGGATCGGTAGCTTCGGCTGGTTTCACCAGTCTAAAGAGACCAAGTAGACTTGATCTTATTAGAGTTGGTTTCCCCAACGTACTATCATCTCACCTCCTCCCAATACTATGTGTTCAATTTTCAAGTAATTTTAGTCCTTAAATCTAAGAATTCCTTAAATCTAAGCATGGCAATTTGCAAGAAATTAAATAAACACACAATCAATCAAAAAAAACTATCTAATTATAAAAATTGTTTTAATTTTGGCTCCCCCTGGACTATAGCCTCTATATGGGTTAGGCAAGAGGTGAATCTTGTCCTTAGGGATCCAAAATTGATTTGAACCAGTTGGTTTAGTCAGGCACAGTTTTGGCACCCATGCCTGAACCTTAGGTCTTGACTGGTTCAGTACAGCAAAGTAAGATCTTTGCCGAGATTTGGTTCTATAGCCAAGTCCGGATCGGTTTAGAACAGACTTCTGTTTTCCCAGAATCATATCAAGATTCTTGGAACCAGAAGTGAATCGTTCTAAAGCTGTTCTTAAATCCTTGACTTGAGCTTTCAAGGAGAAATTCTCTGATTCAAGTTTCTCAACTTGATCAGGGGTTTCTTCCTGAATTTTCTCAGTTAAGGAATTAGAATCAGCTCCCTCTTTCAGGAGTTTTACTTCCTGTCGGAGGGACTCGATTCGGAGTTTGGCTTTCGCCAAATCTCGGGATAGATAGGAAATAAGGGAATTTAATTGCGATTTTGAAAAACCTGTTACCTTTATTTCGCCGTCTTCAGAGAATGTCAGCTTGCCGTCGTCTCGTTCCGAGTCTGAGTCAGTCTCGATTTGATCCGAAGCGGTCAGTGCTAGAAGATTGGACTGAGGTGCTTCTTCTTCTTCTTCTGAGGAAGACTCGTCCCAGGTTGCTTGGAGTGCCTTCTTCTTTCTGTTCTTTTTGGACTCCTTTAGACTTGGACATTCAGTCTTGTAGTGGCCCTTCTTCTTGCATTCGTAGCAGGTTACGTTGGGCTTTTGTTTGTCAGTTGCCGGTTCTTCTTGTCCGTCCTTTCTTCGGCTTGTTTTCCGTGTGTTAGTTTGGTTCTTCAGCTTTTTGTAGTAGCTTCGAGCTAGCCGGACCAGTTCTGATTGATCTTGATCTTCTATTTCTGAATCTGAGTTAGATTCAGGTTCAACTTGAGTTTTCTTCTTGGTCATTTTCCCTGTTTTCCCTGCAAAAAAGGCTATACTTTTCTCGACCAAATTGGAGTTAGTCTGTTCATGTAGCTCAAGTTCAGAAAATAACTCATCTAGCTTAATTTTTGAAAGATCCCTAGAGACCTTGTATGCATCTACCATAGATGCCCACAAGGTGGTCCTAGGGAATGCGTTTAGAGCGTACCTTATCAGATCACGGTTTTGAACCTGGTGACCTATTGCGTGAAGACCATTCATTACCTCTTGAATTCTTGCGTGGAGCTGGGCTGCTGACTCGTTATCTGCCATTTTGATGGTGAAGAGCTTGTTCAGTAGCAGGTCCCTTTTGCTGATTCTCGTGTCTGAGGTTCCTTCGTGGAGCTCGATTAGTTTAGCCCATAACTCCTTTGCACTGTTGAAGGGGCCTACTCGGTTCAGCTCTTCTTTCGTTAGTCCACATTGTAGAGTCTGGGTTGCTTTGGCGTCAGCTTCAATTTTGCGTTTGAGAGTGTTGTCCCACTCCCAGTAGCTTTGTGGAATTCCTTCTGTATTTCGTGGGATCTCCAGACCGGACTGGATAATGATCCACATGTCCACCTGAGTTTTCAGGTGGACCTCCATGCGACTTTTCCAGTAGGAAAAGTCTTCTCCACTAAAGAGTGGAGGTCTAGCGGTGCTGTATCCCTCTTGGATAGACATTTGTTCTGAAATAGCAAACAACAAAAAAAACAAGAAATATTCCAAGACTTGGTCTTGGATTAGTAGTGCGGGAAGAAAAGAATTAAAGATAATTTCAAGGGGTGTTGCACCAACCTTGAAGGAAATTCGAACGAAAATTTTTTTATTTTAAAAAGAGAGATAAAGAAATCCGAAAAAAAATTTCAAACTGGTGGTTGCACCAAGTTTGACTTCCCCGCTCTGATACCACTTGTTGGATCGAGAATTGCGAGAGAGGGGGGGGTGAATGTCGCAGTTCGTTTTTCGGAAGATTAAAAAGAGTAAGTGCGCAGCGGAAAAACAATGCTAACAATTTCGTTTTTACTTGGTTCGGAGCCTGTGTCGACTCCTACTCCAAGGCCCACGGTCGTTGACCGTTTTCTGCGGGCAATTCTATACGTGCGAGAAAGTTTACAATAAATATTACAGAATCAGAATAGTAAACTTAATTAGGCTCTTTGTTACCGACGTCCGTTGTAGATCGAAGTGTTGGAGCAGCAGGACGTCGTCAGCTCGAGTTGGAAGAGTCGGGAGCGTGTCGTGGAAGCAGAAGAGCGTGGAAGCTTCGTAGGAATTGATGATCTTTGAAGAGGGTCGAGGCCCTCTTTATATAGGGCAGGGGGCGCCCGATTTGCGCGGGGCGCCCCCCACGTGGCTTCCGATCCGGTGAGCTCTCGGTCGTGGCTGATCGCTTCGACTTCGGGATAATGGCTGACTGGGGCGCCCGATGCGCACGGGGCTCCCGATTGACCGGTCAAGTTTTATCACCGAGGCTTCTCGATGGTGAGCTGCAGCCGCCTTCAGTAGCGTGGCACAGTGGGCGCCCGAGACACACGGGGCGCCCGACATGCGGGGCGCCCGATTTGCGCGGGGCGCCCCGAATATGGCTGCTGTCGGGGCGTTTACTTCTCTGCTGACTTTGGGTTGACTCTGGGGCGCCCGACACATCCGGGGCGCCCTACTCAGCTAAGGCCTCACTCCTTTGAGGCTCTCTGAGCTGCAGAAACACAGTCCTTCGGTCCTGCATCCAGGGTTAGTCCAAAACAGCAAATAATAAGTTAGTTAAAACAGCCTTAGCTGTCTTGGTTCTGACTTTGGATCTCCAAAATGGAGCCCTAGGTCGAACCGACGCCTAATGTTCCCTCGAGGGGAACGCGTCCTCACCTACTCCTCTCGGGAGAGTTTTACCTGGTGCCAACCGGATCTTCCAGTTGGACTTTTGCCCAGCAGTCCTTCGCCAGGTCTTGAGGTACCAAGCTGCCCTTCGCTTGGTGCCTAGCAGCCCTTTGCTAGGTCTTTTTCTTCTGGCAGCCCTTCGCCAGTGCCTAGCATTCCTTCGCTAGGGCTTGTCCTGTCTGGCAGTCCTTCGCCAGTGCCTAGCAGTCCTTTGCTAGGGCTTGTCCTGTCTGGCAGTCCTTCGCCAGTGTCTAGTATTCCTTCACTAGGGCTTTTCCTGTATTCTCAAGAAACTTGTTAGACAACCATTAACCCTTAACTTTTGAACCTTGTTGCCAATATCAAAACACAGGTTTGACTTGGGTGCATACTGCACCAACAGTTTGTTCTTTTCATTTGAGGGTTCAGTTGGTTCTTTCTTTCTTCGGCTGGCTTTCCTTCTATTGTTCTGGTTCTTTAGTTCTTTGTAGTAGTCCCGGGCTAGCCGAACCAGCTTCGGTCGATTTCCCTCGCTGTCTTCTGAGTCTGAATCTGAATCAGACTCGGGTGCAGATTGAGGCTTCTTATTGGTTGTCTTTCCAGCTTTACCCGCAACAAAAGTGATGCCCTTCTCGGCCAGATTGCAGTTAGTCTGCTCATGCAACTCTAATTCAGAAAATAGTTCATCTAACTTAATTTTAGAGAGATCCCTTGAAACTTTGTACACATCTACCATAGATGCCCACAAAGTGTTTCTTGGGAAAGCGTTAAGGGCATACCTTATCAGGTCACGATTTTCTACCTTGTGACCGATGGTGTGTAGACCATTCATCAGCTCCTGAATTCTGGCGTGGAGCTGAGCTGCAGATTCGCTATCGTTCATCTTGATGGTGTACAGCTTGCTCAGCAGAAGGCCCCTCTTGCTGATTCGGGTGTCAGAGGTTCCTTCGTGTAATTCAATCAGCTTACCCCAGAGTTCTTTTGTGTTGTTGAATGGGCCCACCCGGTTTAGCTCCTCCTTAGTTAGGCCACATTGGAGCGTTTGGGTCGCTTTGGCATCAGCTTCAATTTTCCTTTTGAGTGAAGCGTCCCAATCAGTGTAAGATTGTTGTACTCCGTCAGCATTCTTTGGTATTTCCAGTCCGGACTGGATTATTATCCACATGTCCACCTGAGTTTTCAGGTGGACCTCCATCCTACTCTTCCAGTAGGAGAAGTCCTCTCTACTGAAGAGCGGTGGTCTTGCGGTACTGAAGCCTTCTTGCATGGCCATTACGTATTTACTAAAAAAGACAGAGAAAAGGAAAAAAAATGTCCCAAGACTTGGTCTTGGATTAGTAGTGCGGGAAAAAAAATTATCGAGTGGTGTTGCACCGGTCTCGATTAACGATAAAATTTTGAAAAAAAATTAAAACAATTCGAAGAAAATCCGAAAAATTCTAAAATTGGTGGTTGCACCAAATTTGAGCTTCCCCGCTCTGATACCACTTGTTGGATCGAGAAGAACGATAGAGGGGGGGGGGTGAATATTGTAAACCATTTTGGATTTAGAGAGTGAATGCATAGCGGAAAATTAACACGAAAACCAAACGCGAACACAAGGATTTACTTGGTTCGGAGTCGCGGTTAGCTCCTACTCCAAGGCCCACAGTCGTTGACCGTTTGCTGTGGGCAATTCTATATGCGCGCAAATGTTTACAGGGAGATTTTATAGATGTAGTATAGTAAACATAAAATTGAGCTCTTTCGTTACCGACGCCCGGTGTGGATTGTTCTTCGGAGCAGAGGGTCGTCGTCGGCGCTTCAATCTCAAGATGGGAGGTTTCCAGAGAAGAGCGCTTGAGTCGAAGAGCATAGTAGAGTTGGAAGAATGTGTTGAGAAGCCTTGGGGGTCGAGGCCCTTTTATAGTACACCTCGGTGCACCCTGGACGTCGGGGGCGCCCTCCACGTGTCCTTCGATCCGTAAAACTCTCGGTCAGCCCTTATCCCTCCAGGATCGGGCTCGAGGTTTGACGGGGGCGCCTGGAAAGCAGGGGGCGCTCGGGTTGACATGGTCCGCTGGCTTCTCGCTGAGTTAAACTCTATCCGCTTCGTTGGCTTGAGCCCAGGATGCCCGGGAGCACGGGGGCGCACGGGAGCATGGGGGTGCCCCGCCCAGTGAGCTTCCAAAGCTTTTTCTTGCTCAACTCTTGTTTGGCTTTTACCTAGGGCGCCCGGGACCTCCCGAGTGCCCAACCCAGCTGCTGCCTCTCTCCTTTGAGGCGTTCTAAGCTGCAGACACTCGTTCCTTCGGTCCTGCATCCAAGGTTAGTACCAATCATGATAAAGCAAGTATGTTAGTGAGTCTTACAGTCGTAGCTGTCTTGGTTCTGACTTTGGGTCTCCAAAATGGAGCCCTAGGTCGAACCGACGCCTACTGTTCCCTTGACGGGGAACGTGTCCTCACCTACTCCTCTCAGGAGAATTTACCTGTTGCCAACCGGCTCCTCCGGTTGAACTTTTGCCCAGCCGTCCTTCGCCAGGTGCCTAGCTGTCCTTCGCCAGGTCTTTAGTACCAGGCAGTCCTTCGCCTGGTGCCCAGCAGTCCTTCGCCAGGTTTTCGGTTCCAAGCAATCCCTCGCCTGGTGCCTAGCAGTCCTTCGCTAGGTCTTCGACTCCTAGCAGTCCTTCGCTAGGTGCCTAGCAGTCCTTCGCTAGGTGCCTAGTAGTCCTTCGCTAGGACTTTAATCTACACACTCAAGTAGCATGTTAGATAAACATAACATCTTAACTTTTGAACCCTTTGCCATTATCAAAACACAGGTTCGACTTGGGTGTTGTCTGCACCAACATGTGTTAGTTCTTATGTTTACGCTTACTACTTGTTGGGGTTGAAGTTCTTTATGATATACATGCTTAATGTAGAACTATATACTCTCTTGTTAAATAGGCTATGCTATGATTCACATGCTTAAAGTAGTTTAGTTAGAAAGAAATTCATCCAATTGCATATGTTCATGATTTAGTATTATTTCCGCTGATATATTTACGCTTCATATGCAATAATGTACGAAAGAGGGAAAAAAAAGTAACGCGTCGATCACGTAAGGGGCGGGTGTTACAGTTTGGTATCAGTACGAAATTGCCATCTCACTACACACACCTCAAGCCTGCATCCTGCCGTTTCCAAGTAAGATCTTACCTTACATGATTTAAGTATGTTTGCTTTATGTTTACTTATGATAGGAATATTTCTAGACTAACCATACAAGTAGATGTGATACCATCTATGGTTCTAGAACGATAAGGAATGCTTATGACTAAGTATACAAATACGAAATTATGGAATCATGTTTTTTTACCTGGGAATGGAAACTTAGGGTAGTACCTTACCTTACCTTATAATGAAAAAAAAGGATACAAATGCATGTATATACATGAAAATGATGAAAATGATAAATGAGCTTATACTAGCCTATTATTGTAATATGAAAACAGCATGGCTAGGAGAAGTACTAGAATTAATGATACCTTATGATAGAGAGTACTTTTAGGACATATAAATATGAACGATACCTTACCTTATTTTATGATATCTAACTGTACATATGATTGATTAGTCGTAAAACAATGAAGTAAATATAGAGAAATAGTAAATAACTTGTAGAAGAATGATAATGTGCGAGATTAGACGTATAGATTACTAGTATGATTTAATAATCTAGAGTTGGTAAAGTTAAATATTAATAATGTGTATACGTTAAGAGTTATTTGTGAAGAGTAGTGAATATAATTAGTACATATATGCAGAATGATTGAAGTAGTAGTAGAAATAAATATTATGATTAGTAGATTAGTGCCAGCTTCACTCACCAGGCCTTAGGTGCCCAGTCCACGACCAGGACTTAGTGTCCAGCTTCACTCACCAGGTCTTAGTGCCCAACCTTATGTCAGTTCTTAGTTGCCCAGCCCGCGGCCAGGACTTAGTGCCCAATTCTTAGAACCAGGACTTAGTGCCTAGTGTACCTAGGACTTTTCCTACTCACTTGATTAGCATTGTTAGATCACAACAAGACTTTAACTTCTGAACCCTTTACCATTATCAAAACACAGGTTTGACTTTGGTGCTTCCGACACCAACAATCTCCTCCTTTTTGATTTATGGCAACACGGTTCAAAAAGTTAAGTAAAAAAACATTTATATCATATCTAACAAACATGCTAATCTTTAGAGATAAAAAGTACTTAATTAGCTCCCCCAGAATTAAACATTTTCCCCCTGAAACATTCAATGATATGTAGTTATTGTAAAACTTCTAAGGGCTTTAAGTTTTTGACTAAGTGTTTTTCAAGATAGAGCAAAACATTTGCACTCACAAAAACTTTTTACACTTAAACAATTTTTCACTTAAAAATTTGCAAGCCCAAATTTTAAAGAAACTTTTACTTAAGAAAAACGACTTTGCAAAACAACCCAATTTTTGTTTAAACTAATATTTGCAGAAAGGAAAAAATTTCCTTAGCCACAAATTTCAATTTGAAGAAAAATTTCTTAAGAAAAATTTACTTAGCAAAAAAAAAATTATCCTTAAAAAATTTTAACTTTTGTACACTTAGAAGCATTTGCTTGGAAAATATTTTTGTGCATTTAAAAAGCATTTTTGCTAAAAAAATTTTTTAACAAATATTTAGACATGTTTTTGCTCAAAAATTGTTCACTAAGAGAAATTTTACTTAGAAACATTTGTGAAAAAAAATTCAACAGATTTTTGCTCAGACAAATTTTGTTTGCTAAGGAAAATTTTACTTAGAAATATTTGCAAAAAGAATGCTCTTAGAATTTTTGAAAGCACTTAGCAATTTTTAAAAGCAATTAGCAATTTTTAAAAGCACTTAGCAATTTTTAAAAGCAATTAGCAATTTTTAAAAGTACTTAGCAATTGAACTTTACTTTTTGAAAAAGAGATAAAACTTTGAAAAATTTTGATTTTGAAAAATTCTAAAAAAAATTCTCTCTTTTTTCTTTCTCTCCCCCTTAGCCATATATAAAAAAATAGATAAAATTATTGCAAGTCAATTTCAAATTAGAGCTAGTTAAAAGAAATTGGAAGTTTGTATTGAACCAACTCTAGTGAACTCAAGCAACTAAAAGGGCCAAACCAATTTAAACGATCTTGTTCGGGTCCTGTCTAACCCAGTTAGCTACTTACTAACTATTATAAAATAGCAGTTTTCACTAGGGTTAGTCAAGTTAAGTGTTTTGATCAAGTTAGATTTGCTAAGCTTGAACATTTAACTTGATTGCTATTCAATTTGTATTTATCGCCCCAATTACTACAGAGGCACTAACTTAAAGCGTCTTGAACCAAGGCATAGACCTAAGCATCTCATCCTAGTCTAGGTTATCAATCAAAAGTACCCTAAGGTTCTTGTGAGATGCTGGCTTCTAGATCTATAGGTGCATGCAGTTCTAGAGTTAAGGCCTAAGCTAAGTCTATTTTGCGAAAAACCCTAGTTTTGAAGGGGGTAATTTTTTTAAAAAAAAACTAAGTCAGAAAATCATTTTAAATTTCAATAACTTGATAAAAGAAATGATTTAAAAAAATATTAAGTTCTAATTTTTTAAAAAATGTGAAAATAAAAAAGATTTTTGACAAAAATATAGAACAATCATATTCTACTATGGACAACTCTAACTGCCTTCTTAGTGAGCTAAACTCAGATTCAGGTAAGGGTTTGGTAAAAATGTCAGCTAAGTTGGATTTTGAGTCCACATGCATAAGTACTATTCGCCCCTAGCTACATGATCCCTAACAAAATGATGTTTACTTCAATATGTTTTGTTCGGGAGTGCTGAATTGGATTCTTAGTCAAATTGATTGAACTAATGTTGTCAATAAAAACTTGGGTTTGGGTGTAGTCTAGTTGGTAATCCTTAAGAGTGTGCATCATCCATAAAAGTTGTGTCACACACTCTCCTAGGGCAACATATTCTGCTTCGGTTGTCGATAAGGCTACGCAGTGTTGCTTTCTACTACACCAGCTGACTAGACTATGTCCTAATAATTGGAAACTTCCACTTGTACTCTTCCTATCTAACTTACACCCAGCATAATCAGTATCAGAATATTCTGATAATTCAAAAGTGGAAGTTCTAGGGTACCAAATGCCTACATTTAGGGTACCCGTAATGTATCTTAGAACTCTTTTTAGGGCTGCTAAGTGGGATTCCTTATCACAGATTTGGTATCTAGCACACATTCCTACAGAAAATAAGATATCAGGTCTACTAGCAGTTAAGTACAGTAAGCTACCTGAAAAATACGACGATTCAAAAATCCGGACCAAAAACTTTTTCTAGATTTTTCCGGATTAAGTCTAGGGTTTATCGAATTAGGGGAAAATGTTTAAGGTGAATTCTTAAACTATGAAGTGTTAAATTGCTTAATATTTAATCCTAAAGGTCTAAACTAAAAATGTATCTAAATATTTGAGGACTTGTTCGAGTTTTGGTTAAAGCTTAGGGGTTAAGAGGATAAACTATCTAATCCTAGAGTTGTGATGTGGATTACAAATAAATTAGAGGGTTAAATAGCTAAAACCCTTACCCTAAGGGTAGAATTAAAATTACTAAAATTTAGAGGACCTTTTTATAAAAAGACCTGCTCCCTTTAATTAAAACCTCCTCCCCTCGTGCCCTAGCCGCAGCCAAAGCTGCAGACGCTCGACCAGATTTCCTTCTTCTCCTCCCCTCGCGTGACCTAGCCGCCAGAGCAGCCCACACCGATCCTCTTCCCTTCTTCTCCACGCGAACCCGTGCCATAAGCCACGCTGACCATCCCTCTTCTCATCGTCTCGAGCTCCTTTCCAGGAAGCCAAAATGCAAGGTCAGCGGACGGTTCGGCGTTTCATCGATTTTTTTCCGGGCGGACGGTGATCTCGCCACTGACGGGGTCACGAGAAGGTGAGATGGGTGTATTTGATCTTGCTTCTGTTCTCGAAGTTTTTCCTCCTGATTTCTCGAGTTAGATCACGGTTTGTGTCAAATTTTAAGATTTAATCTTGTGGATTTAGGGATTCAGGAGGGGCTGACGGGAAGAGGATACTGATTCATTCTGATTTTTCCGAATTGAAGCAGAGATTTTTGTGTATCAATTAAGGTGAGTTTGAGTTCTTCAAGTTCTTGGTGATGGTTGACCTTGGATTTCTATGGGGGTTGCTTCTTGTTATCTGCGATATGTTTTAATCTTAGGGAATGATCTGATTTAGAATCTTCATGGGTTGCTTCCAGATTGCTACCGTGAGCTTCTTAAGGTGAGCTCCCTGTTCAGATTTGCTTCCTTTATTCTGGTGTAGAAAGTTTCCATCGAATGGGTAGGTTGATCGAATGAAATTGTTTTGTGAATGGTAGCTTTGATTTGGGGATTGTAGTTGGATCCTAGTATGATGAATTACTGATCCTGGTATATTGATCTTATGTTCTTTACCATCGACTCCATGTCCGGGATTTGAGTTGTGGTGTTGTAGAGTTAATTAATAACTTAATATGATTGGAATGAGGTTGGTTCGTGTGGATTTATGATCTGTTTGGGGATAGATTATTGTGGTTAGTAGCTGGTGGCAACTTGGGAGATGTTGCTTATGGGAGGAATTTGGTAGGATTTGTTTATTCTGGGTTCTGTTATGTTGTGTAGTCACATCTGAACCAATTGGAAAGGGTTTAGATTGCGTCGGGAACTGAGCTAGTCTAGAAACGAAGAAATGATACGCAACTAATCACTTAATTGCGTGGTTAATTAAATGATTTTGATATGGTGAATAAACCTAGGATTTAACCTAATCTTAAATACTGAGGTAATTAAGAACCGATCGGTTAATTAGATGAAATTAACTGAAAAAGAGATGATTAGGTTAACCCTGGTTCGGTTAAGGGATTTATTGGCTGGTTGTTATCTGTCTGCAATAGCTAATTAAATTTGCCTTTGATATAGGGCATTGATTGGATTTATCATCACTGATTATCGGATGGGAGGTTCTTGCTGATACGAGCATCTCTCTTGAGGCGGGTACCCTTGACTTATCTCTTTTAGATATTGTCATATTGCTATGCATGGTCTGTTATAGATAACAATAAGATTGTATGCTATATCTGCCTTAGTATACCTGCATTTGATATATGTTGCTTATCCTTGAGGTCATCTCCCGTTTAGCTTCATACAGTCTCAATAGTTGCCATGTATATATATATATACATATATGTGCATAGATGTAGAGATATGTTCCCTCTTGCATGTCGACATTGATAGATCACTGGTTACTTTTTCAGTATACCTAGTAGGTTACTTGTGTTCCATAATATAGGATTCAGATCTATACCTAGCACACGGAGGTGTTAGTTGAGGACTTGGTGGGTGTATATGTGTTTGGGTCATGCACCATCCTTGCATTATTGCATGTTGACAATCATCGGCTCCTATGTAGTCTGAGCCCATCGTCAGTTACATGAGGATATGCACACACATCCACTCAGGGGTAGTGGCTACCATAGGGTGTGTGCATTTGCCTTGTATTGCTCCGCACAGTCACTATTTGGAGGGTGGTTCCGGTGCGTGGTAGTAGCCAGGGATCCCTTTTCGTCCTGAGACACAAGAAGATGAGAGCTAGACTCCTCCATTGCTTGGGGTAGGAGAGTGACCTCCGCCAGCATCCTGTCCACTCGGTCACTCAGGAGCAGTGATAGCAGGGTGCGTATAGTTGTCATAGCTCTACTCTTTCGGACGTTCATTTATGACAGGTGGACGATGATCTGATTGGTGTCAGGGGTGACGCATATCATTGCACCATGTGCATATTTTGCATCGTGTATTGCTTGCTGCATTTGATTGATGCATTATGATTGACATGAATATACCAGATACCTGTTTACCATGGACTATGTGTTATATTTGTTTTTTAGGGATTTATTCCACCCCTCTGCAGGATAGATGGATTCTGGTATATACCTACATTCAGTACCTTTAGTGTATGTCTTTCTATTGTTCATATGAGACTATATTAGCGTAGACTCTTATTGTTAGTATAACCTACTATGCATATCTGTTAGGTATCCGCTGAGTTTATAGACTCACACCATTGCCATATGTTTTTATTTCAGGTTGAGATACTTGGATTCGCCAGAAGAGCCCAGCAGCCAGTCCCTACCCATCGCGACCGCAGGATTTTGTTTTGTACTTTGTAGTGTATTGTTTTAAATTCCTTTTAGCGATTTGTATATGTCATATGTGTCGTGTGCCCTAAGGGGTTTTTGTGTATTGGTTGTTTCGTCGTAAGTCGGACCGGTCCGCAGTCAGGTATGGTTTATTATGTTTTATTGTTATGGTTTTCTTAGTGTCTATATATATTTTGAGGCCTGAGGCCAATTAAACTGCGTGGTATTGTTATATATGTTGTATGTATGTGTAAATTGTCCGCCGGACAGGGGAGGTGCTGTCCGATTTTCTATTGGATCAGCGGCTCTTGGGTCTCGGGGCGTGATTAGTACTTAGCCTAGAGGTCTAAAGTTCGAATCCTGGGAAAGGCAAAAACCCACTGCCAGGGGTGGGAAGACCGTAGGGTCACCGACCTAGAGGGTTGCCTGCGGGGACCATAGAGGCGGGGCCGCTACATAAAAAGGCGTCATTTTATTGTAACGACACGGTCCCTCAACCCATTGGCGGCCAAATCAATATTTGGCGGCTCAACAACCTGGCCCCTCTGGCCCAACAACCTGGCGGCCAAATCAATATTTGGCGGCCCAACTATGTCGTCGACCAACAACCGTGTCGTTACTCACTAGATCTTTCCACCCCTGGCCAGTGGATTTTTGCCTTTCCCAGGATTCGAACTCTAGACCTCCAGGATAAGTACTAGAGTTTATGAATCCTGATACTAATTGAGCTACAGCTCAATTGGTATCAGGATTCATAAACTCTAGTACTTATCCTGGAGGTCTAGAGTTTGAATCCTGGGAAAGGCAAAAATCCAATGGCCAAGGGTGGAAAGACCTAGTGAGTAATGACACGGTTGTTGGTCGTCGACATCGATTGTTGGTCGACGACATAGTTGGGCCGCCAAATGTTGATTTGGCCGCTAGGTTGTTGGGCTGCCAAATGTTGATTTAGCCACTAATGGGTTGAGGGGCCGTGTCGTTACACTACCAATCATACTCCGGGAGGGTTCGAGTGCAGAGTGAAATGTACTCGGGGAGTGTAACCCTAGGCTTAGGTTCGGACCAGTCGATTGCCCCAGGGGCAGTCGACTGGTGTCGACTGGAATAGCTGCTGGATTCTAATGTTGTACTGTAACAGTTGACTCTGAGTGAGACCAGTCGACTGCCCCAGGGGCAGTCGACTGGTAGCGGCTATTTCAGACTCGAGCTCTATTTAAAAAGCTCGTTTCATGTTACTATCTCTTGGCGAATCTTGCTTGGTCAAAGCTTGTTAGTAGCCTGTTGTGGTCAAATAGTGTCCTAGAGTTGTGGAGAGGTTTCTCCACCCACAAGGAGCTACGCGATCTAGCCGGAGGTGCTCCGGGGAATCATCCACCGATGGATTAGGGATCGCCCACCTTACGGGCAACCGTGGAGTAGGAGTTTATCTCCGAACCACGTAAATCGTGAGTTTTCTTTATTGTTAGTTTATTTTTACTTAGTATATTCCGCTTGCGCACTAACAACGTAGGTAGAAGAATCGAAAAGTGCTATTCACCCCCCCTCTAGAACCAGCATCGATCCAACAAGTGGTATCAGAGCTAGGACCGCTTTTGATTGGAATAACCGCCAAAGGAGCAAGAAAGCTAGAGGAAAAATGATGGAAGATAAGCTAGGGGATGATATCAACACACCACCCACATATGACCATGAAGATTTTGCCTATTCGAAAGCTAGAATGAAGAGATGGTTTGGAATGGAGTGGGAATGTAGAGTAGCAATAGAGGAACCATTCGAAATCCCTAAGGGCAAACACGGGAAGAAGCTTCACCCTAGATATTGGACTAAGGAGCAACAAGAGCAATCTAGGGTTAATGAAAAGGTAATTGGTATTTTAGTAAATATTTTGCCTAATAATGTTTTGAGTGATGTAGGGGAATATAAAAATACATATGAGTTGTGGAACAAGCTAGAAGAATATCATAAGAACCCTACAAAAGTTCAAATGGTTGAAAAGTCCAATGAAGTAAGCTCCATGGTCCAAGAAGACCAAGAGGAAAAAGAATTATCAACATTATCAAGTGAAGTGGAAGAATTAAGTGAAAGAGCATCCACCTCATCCGGAGAGGAAGAAGAGGTCTCAACGTCAAGGGTTGAGGGAGAGGAGAGACCCTCATCCGTACAAGAGCAAGAGAAAGCTACAACCTCCACCAAAGCCAAATCAAAAGAGCATATCATATGCTTTGGTTGCAACAAAAAGGGGCACTACAAGGACAAGTGTCCATTAGGTAAGAAGAAGGTAAACTCTAAACCCAAGTCCATTCAATTTAAATCTAATGTGGGTTGTAGGGAAAGAAAAGAAAAGAAGCACATTAAGTGCTATACTTGCGGGGAGCTAGGACATTACCACACTCAATGTCCAAGGAATGGAGAGCTTTAAAAGATGGAGCACCTAAGAAGATGGGAGAATGAAGAAAAGAAGAAGAGGAGCTCACATCAAGGGGGAGCTACAAGGGTAAAGGAGGTAATTCCTAACTTTACTTATGCTTCAAATGCTTCCATGAATGCTAGAAATGTTAATAATTGCTTGCCTAGATGTAATTTTGGTTTTAAGTATCATGAGAAAACTAAAAACACTATTGCATGCCAAAATGTTCAAGAATCTATGATTTGTGATAAAACTAGGATTTCTAGAACTAAGGATCAAGGCATCAACCCTAAGAAAGGGAGACACATGCCTAGGAAAATGGGTAGACCTAGGAATATTCAAAATAGGCATAGTGATACTAAGTTTAGGGATTTGGAAAAGGAAAATCAAGTTTTGAAAGCAAAACATGATAAATTGGAAAAGAACCTAAATAAATTCATTAGGGGGTCCAAGGGATCAAGCATGATGCCACATGATCAACCTCTTAGAAATGGTAGGCCGGGATTGGGATACCACTCTAGGTGGTCAAATATTAGAAAGAAGATATATTCAAGGATTCCCTATGGTAGAGAAAAGATCAAAAATGGCAAGGAAAAGCCATTTAAAGGAGAAAAGAAGGATTTGACCAAGAAAAAGATCTATAGTGTGACGACCCGCCTTCCTTAACTTCTCTCTCTCCCTTAAGGCAGGCGCCACATTCACTTAACCTTAACTTTACCTTATTCTTAGCCTTAGGTTATAACTACTGGACTTCCTTTAACTTGCAATGAAATTTTTTTTTTTCTTCCTTCTCTTTTTTTTCAAAAAAAACAAAACAACTTTCATTTTATTTGCTTTGCAAGGATTTGACCCCTAGACCTCTTCGTTGTAAGACTGAAGCACTAACCAGCTGCTCTATACCACTTCTTTTCAATGGTACCAGTCGACTGCTATATAGCCAGTCGACTGGTATCGGCCATAGAAAGTTTTTGGGCGCGGCACCAGTCGACTGGCCTTTTGGCAGTCGACTGATGTATCGAATAGAAGGTCCTGTTCGATAGCGCAGTCGACTGGTTCTGTACCAGTCGACTGGCACGCCTGAAACCTGCATTTTCAGACCCGAAAATTTGTTTCAAAAGTCCACAATTCACATACCTCCAATGTATACAAAGACATAACTCCATTTCTATACTCTATACTAGTTTTATAAACATTTTAGCAACTCAAAACGAATCCAATAACTTGAAATTAGAATCCTTGCGAGATTTAACAAAACTATCAAAATGTAAGCAAAACACTCTAGAGTTTGTACCAAACTTAACCTCTATGCGTAGTTTAAACAAAGTAATTCATTCTACCACTTTAAAACACTAAAACACATGTTCTACAAGACTTAGCCCAAAGATCTCTTCCACGGTTCCGCCGCCACTGAACATCAAAGCAAGCCCCTTCGCCTCCTTAACTTATGCTTTCTTTACCTTTATCTGCAATAGAAGGAAAATGCAACTAATAAGCAAATTGCTTAGTAAGTAAATCCTAACTCCCAAATCCAAACGATAAGGGATAAACATGCACTTTTCAAAGAATGCTTACTTCCAAAATACATGCACATGGGAAAAACTTACATATACTTATCATGCTCAATCATGTTGAAAACATTACTTGCATAAAACATTTGCAAACTTAACATGCTCATACATTAAAACAATAACCTCTTTACTCTTACCCTTTATCATGCTTGCAAAGTATCAATGTGAACTTATTGAAATAAAGACATGTACTCAAAGCTAAAACACTTGTAAATACTTATATACTTGAAAATAATATTCAACTTTCTTTAGGCCTTGACATTGTACCATGGTATCAATGTACCAATTGCGCGCTTCTCTAATAGGTTGTGGGGTAGCTAGCCACCACATCCTATTAGAGCTTCTTTCTATCTTTCGTTGGGCCTTCCATTTGCCCGGTACATGTCACTTTCTGAAAATAAAATACTTTCTTTCTTACAGTACTTATACTTATCAACTATCTTACTTTTGCATAAATTTTTGCACTTAAAACCCTTTACCTTTCTTACTTGGGACTTTCATCGAGCACCTTGCGTGCCCTTAATCCCAACCTCATTTTTGAGACTCTTCACAAATTAAATCTTATCATGTTTAGCTTACATACACCAAATCTAAACCAATTAAATTTCTATCATGAAGAACATGCATCTTTAAGAACTTAAAACACACGCTAACCATAATCATAATGCATGCATCATAAAACATGGTTCTACAACAAGATCTTACATACGAAAACTACTCCTATTGCAAGTGAGTGATCTACTTACCCTTATCTTGAAGAAAACTCACTAAATCGAGGTATAAACCTAGCGTAGAACTCCTCTCTTCTTCCTTGTGAGAAACCTCCACTCTTTGGCCCTAGGGAGAAACCCTAGATTCTCTCTACTCAAGGGGAAAGAGAAGAAGAAGAAGAATTCCTTGGCTTCCTCTGTTTTCGCAGCCCCTCCCTCGCCCTCTTCTCGCACGCAGCCGCCAACAATCCCTAATCTCCCTTACATGACTTAAGCGGGGTTAATATATCTCTTAATGAAAAGGCCTAACTACCCTATAACATTATTTCTCTCCACCCTTTTCTGTGCTTGATACCCTAGCCCAGCTGGTCACCCGGATGCCCTTAAGGCTTTGCTTGCCTTGTGGTCGCAGGATCAAATCCCACCCGACCCCTTATTTTTTTCTTTTTATTTTTAATCCGAAAAAATACTATAAAATTCTGAAAAATCCCTAATAATACCAGAAGATTATTGGGTGTTACATATAGAGTTAAGAGAGTAATAGTGGAAGGTCAAGAAGCATCGGAGGAGCACCGGTGTGGTCTTGCATTTGTAAATGAGTTGCCTAGGGAGGTATCTAGGACTGGGAGCTCAAGGGAGAGCTCAATGGATCTCAGGAGGTTTTCTCCTAGGGGATTAGATGACCTATGGAATGTGCCAAAAGGGTTGGAAGACTAAGATGAGTCTTAATCCTAGGGAATTGACACATTAAAATGAGATTAACGGTGAGAAAAGATGAAAAATGGGATTATAATTGAGAGAAATTGGTTTTAATATGTAAATGTCATATAACTTGATGCTATTAGTGTATTATGAATAAGTATGGGAAGAAACATCAAGAAGAGGTCCAAATTAGAACTTTTAGTTGAGTTTAAATGACCCAATTTGGATAGTTTTGAAGTTTGTACTAATCACGGGATCTGAAGTAGATTTACTTGAAAACATATTTTTCCCAAGTAGACATAGGATCCACAAATCTCTCTACAAAATTTCAAATTTTTTAGAGATTTGTGGAATTAATCAAGCATTTCTGAAATTAGGTTGAAAAATAGGTTAAACAGGTATCAATCGACTAGCTCACAACCTGTCGACTGGCCTAGGAAAAATTTCGGCAAAGAAACATTCTGTATGTTTTATCAGTCGACTACCCCAAGGGCAGTCGACTGGTATTCACTTGAAAAACTTTCTGTGAGTTTTTGCAGTTGACTGCCCTGGGGGCAGTCGACTAATCTGCGAGATCTATAAAAGAGCAGGTCGCACGGGGTGACCAAAACCTAGGGTTTTGCCTGCCACCCCCTGCGGAAATCTCCTTCTCCCGAGCTCCTCTCGTGTTCTAAGCCTCTCCTAAGTTCAAAAATCCTTCCCTAAGCCTTCTCCTACCTCCGATCTACACCTAGGGGTTGTAGGATATCCTCTTAAACCTGATTCTCTCCTCATTAGCATCATGCAGTGACTTGGAAAGAGGTAAAACTCTTGTACAGCTTAATCTTTCTCATAAAAATCACGATTTGGAACTAATGTGACCTATTTGTTTTGTTTTCTTCTTGTTTCATCTTATCGTGGGATGGTATGGGTATGTATGTGTGTACGTCACATTATAGGTTGGCTTCTAAGCGACCAAGATGTGAGGGATCGTCTCGACAAGGTCAGGGACAGTCGGGAGAGTCTAGATTCCGGTCCGTAGAGTGTAGGAAGAGGTTTGACGACAATGAGTTTATGGTTATGAATTGTCATTATTTAAATAGGGCTTTCTTTCAAGAAAAGTCCCCATAAATTTCTGAGATGATCACATACTTTGGGGCAGAGCAATTGGACTACTATCGTCATGATATTAATTTGGACCTTTGCAAAGAATTTTATGCAAATCTTACTTGAAATGATTCTGATAGTAGTTTATACGAGTCCATGGTAGCAGGAGTTCGCATTCCCTTCTCACCCGCCATCTTAGGTGAATTTTTAGGGTGTAGGATATCACATAATACATCCACTTACTTCCCTACTGTTGTTGAGCCTCTCTCTTTGCATGACGTTACCATAGATCAGATTCATATGCATTACTTTAGGAGGAATCGACATGACACAGAGAGCATCTTTGATGCCAAACATATGAGTCCATTTAGCCATGTGTTGTACAAAATTATCATAGAGTGTTTATTGCCCATCATCACCAAGGGGCGGGCTAGGATTAGACTGCCACATTTGGTGATGATGTATGCCCTGGAGAGGAGATTAGATATTGATGTCTCCCTGCATGTATTTACAACCATTTCTCATTTTTTCCATAGTGTCAATGGGAAAATTTACATGCCCTTTTGCCACATCCTGACCGAGTTCTTTGAGTCTCGGGGTATCCATGTGTCTAGTGGTAAGGTCCGTCACCTGTCCAAGGATTACGATCAGATTGGCACACGCCAGCTATCCTTGGCAGGTATTGAGTGTCGATAGGGGGAGTTCGTCTGGAGGCAGCGTTTGGAGTCCTCCAGCTCTGATGAGGAGCCAGCTGATGGAGTTACACGCGAAGAGTTCTCCTAGCTCCGGGCTGACGTTCACGGCCTCCAGGAGGACCTCCATAGTTATCAGCAGCAGCAGTTGGGCTTCCAGCAGACCATTCAGGCTGAGGTTCATGGGTTCCGAGGCCAGTAGGATGAGATTCTTGAGATGATACGCCAGCTGCACCAGACATATCAAGCCCCTCCTCCTCCAGGCGATGATATGATGTAGACTTGGTTGTCTTTGATGTGCTTTGTGTTGAGAGTGCTTTATTTGAGTATTACATGTATCTCTCAAACACTTATTCTGGCATTGTACTATTTAGCTACTTCGGGGCTACGACCCTTGTGATACTTTTGTGCTACTTTTCTATGTATGAACCATTTGCTTATTTTATTTTATGAAATTTTATGTCAATATTTCCTTATGAAATTTATGTCATGGATTAATGTTGCTTTTATAATTTGAAAATTCATAAAGTGCTAATTGAATGATAGAGTACGGTGTTGAATTAAAATCTTTGATTATGATTTCATACTCATCATTTAAGGTGTAATTCAAGGTTTTAATGTTGATTGTATAAATAAGGTGTATTGATATCATTGGATTTAAGGAAATTGATGAGGGTATATGTATCTAAAGTTAAAGGATGAATAGGGGGAGTTTGTCTCACATTGAAAATGCATAAAGAAAAGGGAAGAATTGAGTGCAATTCTATGTGTCAAATGATAATGGTAAGAGTTGACAAACACATAGAATTATGGATGGAGTTCAAAGTTGATACATATATGCCTATTCTTGAGGAATTTTAGGTTTGTACCAAAAGTCAAGCATGTTTGATGTTTTTCATGAAACCATATTTTTCTAGGATAGAGTATATCCTAACAAACGTGTTTGCAAAATTTTATATTTTTCAGAATTTTGTAGAATTTTCTACGCATTTCTGAATTTCGGTTGGAAAATCAGAAATGGGCGTATCAGTCGACTGCCCTGAGGGGCAGTCGACTGGTGGTTCGGGCAGAATGTTATTTGCTGATTTCTGAGGGGTTTTTTCAAAAATCTGGTGAGTTCTATTTGGCACCAGGGGTAGGATTGCTTGGGGCAATCTTTTTGATGGTGTCAAAGGAGGAGAACTTGGGTGTTAAGTTAGGTTTGGTTTAGAACTTAACTTTGGTTGGTTTATGAAACTTGGGTGTTAAGTTGGGAGAACTTAACTTGTGTTAAGTGTTAAGTTGGGAATAACTTAACGTGGTGTTGGCAATGAGAATTGAAAATTGTGAGAAAGCATAGGTTGAGGGGGAGGTTGCCACTTGTTTGTTATGCTTTGTTTTTCAATTGCTATTGTTATTGCTATTGTTGTTATGTTTACCTAACTTAACATATTGTCACACATCAAAAAGGGGGAGATTGTTGGGGCAATCAGCCCTAAGATGATCTAGAGGATCATGGGGTTTTGATGTGTGTGGTCAATATTGTTAAGTTAGGGTTTGTTGTTAGACTAACATGCGTATGTGAGTGTGCAGGTTTGTAGGTACACATGCACTTGGTTGATGTCTTCAGGTGAAGGGTAGCATGGAGGCAAGCTGGAGGCTTGTGTGCGCATCCGAGGGATCGTGGATAGCAAGGACGATGAGCCGAGGGATGCGGACTTCGAGGCGTATGTGAAGGATGGCATGGAGGCAAACTGGAGGCTTGCGTGCACATACGAGGAACGAGGGCCGAAGATGAAGAGGGCGTGAAGGTAACAGTCGAGGCTGCCGGTGAAGAGTCGACCAGGTTGTGAGGGTCCTAGTGTGAGTCGTTGTACTCGGGAACTAAGCCGGGAGGGTTCGAGTGCGGAGTGAAATGTACTCGGAGAGTGTAACCCTAGGCTTAGGTTCGGACCAATCGACTGCCCCAGGGCAGTCGATTGGTAGCGGCTATTTCAGACTCGAGCTCTATTTAAAGGTGCTCGTTTCATGCTACTATCTCTTGGCGAAACTTGCTTGGTCAAAACTTGTTAGTAGCCTGTTGTGGTCAGATAGTGTCCTAGAGTTGTGGAGAGGTTTCTCCACCCACAAGGAGCTACGCGATCTAGCCGGAAGTGCTTCGGGGAATCATCCACCGACGGATTAGGGATCACCCACCTTACGGGCAGTCGTTGAGTAGGAGTTTATCTCTGAACCACGTAAATCGTGAGTGTTATTTGTTGTTAGTTTATTTTTACTTAGTATATTCCGCTTGCGCACTAACAACATAGGTAGAAGAATCGAAAAGTGTTATTCACCCACCCTCTAGGAACCGGCATCGATCCAACAGGGGTTGCCCTACATAAACTTCTTCTTTAATAAATCCATTAAGAAAAGCAGACTTGACATCCATTTGGTATAGTTTAAACCCTCTATGGGCTGCAAAAGCTAATAACATTCTAATTGACTCAAGTCTGGCTATTGGGGCATCAGTTTCATCATAATCTATCCCTTCGACCTGACTAAACCCTTTAGCTACTAAGTGAGCTTTGTTTCTCACAATCTCCCCTTGATCATTTAGTTTGTTTCTAAAGACCCACTTAGTGTCTATAATTGATTTTCCCTCAGGTTTAGGTACTAATTCCCAGACTTGGTTTCTCTCAAATTGGGCTAGTTCCTCTTGTATAGCTATAATCCAATCTGGGTCAGGTAGGGCTTCTTCTATAGTCTTAGGCTCAATTTTTGAAATCAGTGCGATCTGACTAAGATTCCTATAAGAAGACCTAGTTCTGACTCCTAAGGTTGGATCACCCATGATTTGGACAGAAGGATGATTCAGTGTGGGTTTCTTTGTTCTTCTAGAACTAGGTTCAGCCTCAGGTCCTGCTGGATGGTTTGGTCCAACTACTTGGGTTGGTTCAGTTGTTGATTCAGTTGATACCTCAGTAGTTGGTTCAATTGATAGTTCAGTTAATGGTTCAATCAGTGGTTCAATTATTAGTTCATTGTCTTCGTGATCAAGATTTGATTGATTTAATTTTTGATTATCAAATTTTGATTCAACCTCTTTGTCAAAGATTAAATTGGTAGTTTTCTCAATTTTATGGGTTTGTTTATTATAACCCCTATAGGCTCTACTAGTTGTTGAATATCCTAGGAAGGTCCCTGGGGTTGACTTTGATTGGAACTTACCTATGTAGTCCTTAGTGTTCAAGATGTGGACTTTGCATCCAAAGACTCTTAAATAGTGTACATTAGGTTATCTGTGATAATAGTGTTCATAAGGGGGTTTATTGTGTCTTTTATTAATTAATATCCTATTTTGAATATAGCATGCCGTATTTACCGCTTCTGCCCAAAATTTGTTAGCTAGGTTATATTCATTGAGCATGATTCTAGCGACTTCCTGAAGGGTTCTATTCTTTCTCTCCACTATCCCATTTTGTTGGGGGGTTCTAGGACAGGAAAACTCATGGATATACCCATTAATTTTGTAAAATTCCTCAAACTTTTGATTTTCAAACTCTCCCCCATGATCACTCCTAAGTCTTTTAATTTTAGTATCATTTTGATTTTCAATAATTTTGCATAAGTCATTAAATAGATTAAAGGTTTCATCCTTAGTTTTCAAGAACCTAACCCAGGAAAACCTAGAGTAATCATCGATGATTACTAAGCAGTATCAATTCTCGCTTAGTGACTTGGCTACATGTGAATCAAATAGGTCAAGGTGTAGGAGCTTAAGTGTGGTTTGTGTTAAGTCTGATTGGGTTGGTTTATGGGTTGACTTAATTTGTTTGCCTTGTTTACATGAGTTACAAATTGTATTTTCAAAATTCTTGATTTTAGGTACACTTTTAATTAAACCAAGTTGAGTAATTTTTTAATCTAGTTTGGTATTAGTGTGAACAAATCTCCTATGCCAAAGGTTAGATTCTTCTAATTGAGTCAGAAAGCATTTTGGTACTAAGGGTAAATTAATAGTGTAAACGTTGTTTTTCCTAGTACCCTTAAGTGTTATCTCTGAGTCTTGGAGGTTTCTAATAAGGCAGTTAGAGTTGGTGAAAGTAACTATGTAACCAGTATCACAGAGTTGGCTAATGCTAAGCAAATTAAACTTAAAATTTTCAACCAAGAGTACTTTCTTAATAATAAAATCAGAATTAAGTTCAATGTTATCTGACCCAATTACTTTGAGTGTAGAATTGTTGCCAAATGCTACTGAGCCTAGGTTCTTGAAGTTGATTTTGGTGAATTTCAATTTATCCCCAGTCATGTGTCTAGAGCATTCACTATCCAACATCCATTGGTCCAAATCTTTATGTTCCTACACATAAAGTATGTATTGATTTGGATCCATTAGAGGTAAGGATAGCTTAAATTGAATTTCACTACCTAGTCTGTCTCACCCACATCTAATGTTATCAAACATGTTAACCTTATGGGTTTTGTGAGACAGGTTTAAAAGAAATGTTTAAATTTTTGAAAGAAAATTAATTTTGAAAATATTGAATTAATTTTGAAAAAAAATGTTGAGTTAAGATTATTAATTTTGAAAAGTGATTAAGTCTATGATTTAATTTAAAATTTGTGTTAGATTCAAATTTATCATGTAGTCAATTGAATTTGATTTTCGATAATTGGCTTCCAAGTCTTGGTGAGGCACAGAGGTCTTCTTTGGCCGTAGCCTTATTGGAGCAACAACCCATTCCTTGACAAATCCTTTTACCAAAAATTCATTTTCAAATTACTTCTTGAAAAATTTTGGTCTAACTAGTTTAGGTCTTGGATCGGTAGCTTCGGCTAGTTCCACCTGACTAAACAGACCAAGTAGGGTACGCCTTACCTTACATGACCTATTAGAAAGGTTTCCCTAACGTACTATCATCTCACCTCCACCTAATACTATGTTGTTCAAATTTCAAATAAATCTTTTGTCCTTAAACTATTCCTAAGTCTAAGCATACTAATAAAGAAATTGTAGAAAAAATAAACAAGCAAGCAAGCAATTAAAATAAAAAAAAAATCATCTAACTATAAATATGGTTTTCATATTGGCTCCCCCTAGACTGAAGCCTCGATAAGGGTTAGGCAAGATATGAATCTTGTCCTTGGGGATCCAATACTGGTTTGGTCCAACTTGTTTATTCAAACACAGCATAGGGACCCATGCTTGGACTCGGGTTCTAGGTTGGTTCAATACATAATAATATGACCGTTGTCGCGATTTTGTTCGATAACCTAGTCCGGATCGATTAAGAACGGACTTCTGTTTTCCAAGAATCATGTCTAGACCCTTGGAGCCTGAAGTAAATCGTTCTAAGGCAACCCTGAGTTCCTTCACTTGAGTTTTCAAGGAGGAATTCTCTTCCTCAAGTTTTTTAACTTGAGTTGAGTTTCTTTCTTGAATTGGCTCGGTCAAGGAACTCGAGTTGACTTCCTCTTTCAGGAGTTTTACTTCTTGTCGAAGGGTTTCAACCCGGATGTTGGCTTTCGCCAGTTTTCTTGATAAGTACAAAATTAGATCATATAACTCAGATTCTGGATAATCTCTTACCGTGATTTGTCCGTCCTCTGAGATTGTGAGTTTTTCGGTGATGACGTCCTCGTCTGGTTCCGATTCTGTTCCGGAGTCGACGTCTTCCGAGGTGGTCAAGGCGAGTAGGTTTGCGTGCGGAACTTCTTCTTCTTCGGAGGAGGATGACTCATCCCAGGTGGCTTGAAGAGCCTTCTTCCTCCATGCCTTCTTGTTTTGCTTTAGGTTGGGGCACTCTGATTTGAAGTGTCCCTTTTTGTTGCACTCATAGCAGGTGACATTGCTCTTGCTCTTTGAGCTCGTCGAGGGTTCCGCTGGATCTTCCTTTCTCCAGCTTGACTTCTTCTTGCTCGTTTGGTGCTTAAGTTCTTTGTAGTAGTCGCGAGCTAGCAGGACCAATTTGGGACGATCCCCTTCACTGTCGTATGATTCCGAGTCTGAGTCGGACTCGGGTACTGGTTGAAGCCTCTTCTTTAGAGTTTTCTCTTGAGTTTTTCCTGCAACAAATGCTATACCCTTATCGACCAAAGTAGTATTAGTCTGTTCGTGTAATTCTAATTCCGAAAATAACTCGTCTAGTTTTATCTCAGAAAGATTCCTAGAAACCTTGTAGGCGTCCACCATAGATGCCCACAGTGAGTTTCGCGGGAATGAGTTTAATGTATACCTTATTAGGTCATGGTTTTCAACCTTGTGACCTATCGTGTGCAGCCCGTTCATCAGCTCCTGGATCCTGGCGTGGAGTTGAGCTGCTGATTCTCCGTCGTTCATCTTTATCGTATAGAGTCTGTTGAGCAACAGATCCCTTTTGCTGATTCGGGTGTCAGATGTACCTTCATGTAGCTCAATCATCTTGTTCCAGAGCTCCTTGGCGCTGCTGAAGGGTCCTACACAGTTCAGCTCCTCTTTTGTCAGGCCACATTGTAGCTTTGAGTCGGCCTCGATCTTCTTCTTTAGTGGGTCATCCCACTCGGTGTAGTATTGCACCACGCCTTGTGTATTTTTCGGTATTTCCAGTCCAGACTGGATAATGATCCACATGTCCACCTGAGTTTTTAGGTGGACCTCCATTCTACTCTTCCAGTAGGAGAAGTCTTCTCCACTGAAGAGAGGTGGTCTAGCGGTGATGTATCCCTCTTGCATGGTCATTTAATTTAAACTGAAAAATTTACAAAAAAGGAACACGTCCCAAGACTTAATCTTGGATTAGCAGTACGGGAAAAATAATAATAATAAAAAATCAAGTGGTGTTGCACCATCCTCGATTAACGAGAAAAATACGAGCGGAAAAAAAATTAAATTTTGAAAAATCCGAAAAAGAACTCAACTGGTGGTTGCACCAAGATTGAGCCACCCGCTCTGATACCACTTGTGGGATCGATTAGAAACGATAGAGGGGGTGAATATCGTTTGATAAATTTCGGAAATACTAAGAGTAATTGCGCAGCGGAAAAGCAAAAACAATCACTAACACTTTTGTTTTTACTTGGTTCAGAGTCGCAGTCGGTTCCTACTTCAAGGCCCATGGTCCTTGACCATTTACGATGGGCAATTCTATATTTCGCAAATGATTACAAGTTGCAGTTCAAATATAGAATTAAAAATAATTACAGCACTTAATCTAAAATTATACCGACGACCGAAAGATGGAGAGTAGTAGCCGCGGGTCGTCGTTGGCGCTTGAATCTTGAGCACGGAGCGTTTCGGAGTAGAGCGCGCGAAGAATGCGTCGGAAGATTGTTGTTCTGAAGCCTAGGGGTGAACCTCTATTTATACTCGTAGCTGGGGCACATGTGTTAAAGGGGGCGCCTGACACGTGGCCCTTGTTGCGAAACTCAATCCGCAGACTCGGCCAGTGCTTATCCCCTCAACCAGGGCGCCTGAGCTAACTGGGGCGCCTATGTTAACACAAGCGCCACAATGGCTTGCGTGGCAGTTTACTTCGAGTAGCTTGGAATCACCGTTTGTCTGGGGCGCCTATCTCAACATAGGCGCCTAGCCAAGCAGGGTGCCTCACTCCGTTGAGGCGCTTGGGAGCAGAAACCTCCATACCTTCGTTTCTACAACCAGGGTTAGTTCCAAAACACAAAAAACATATAAACGATATAAAATTAACCATGATTTACCGCTTGAGCTGTTTTGGTTCTGACTTTTTGCTTCCCAAATGGAACCCTAGGTCCAACCGATGCCTAATGTTCCCTCCTACGGGGAACGCATCCTCACCTACTCCTCTCAGGAGATTTTACCTGTTTGTCAACCGGCTCCTCCGATTGGACTTTTGCCCAATCCCCCGGATCAGGTCTTAGTGCCCAGCTTCACTCACCAGGTCTTAGTGCCCAGCTTCACTCACCAGGTCTTAGGTGCCCAGTCCACGACCAGGACTTAGTGTCCAGCTTCACTCACCAGGTCTTAATGCCCAACCTTATGTCAGGACTTAGTTGCCCAACCCGCGGCCAGGACTTAGCGCCTAGTGCCTAGTGTCCTACTCACTTGATTAGCATTGTTAGATCATAACAACACCTTAACTTCTGAACCCATTGCCATTATCAAAACATAGGTTTGACTTTGGTGCTTCCGGCACCAACAAGGTCACTGATAGCCCTCAAAATACACTGTCACGAAAGTGTGGGTCTCAAATTTAAATATGTATGAATAAAATGCTGGAAACCCTTTTTGCAATCAAAATATGAAAATGTAGTAAAAGGGGCCACAGATCGTATTTTTCCTAGGGACTAGTTGATGTTGTGTTATTCAAGCTTGTATTTATGTGTCGTTTGTGTTTTTGGGTTTCAAATAAGTCGTGGGTTTGGATTTCGAATAGAAATGAAAATACTATAGAAATAAAGGAACTTAACTAATAAACTAAACAAATGATAGCAAGTGATAACTCAATCAAAAAGAAACCGGATCAACCAAGGGAAACTTAACTAAATTTGGAAGAGCAAAATTGAAGTTAAATGCAACTAAATGCCAAACAAGGAATAAACAGTGGCTAAATTTTCAGTTGAACTAATATAAGAACTTCAAATCTAATTAAACTCAAGACTAGCAAATAAAAGCTAGCTACAAAACTTAGAAGAAAATCGAGGCATACATGATGAGAAAGCTCCGAAACAACTAAAAATAACACTAACTGATTTCAAACTCCAAAACACCCTAAAGATTGTGGCTAACTTGATACCAAACAATGCCAAAGCTTCTATTGATACAAAGTGCAGAAATTCATCCAATTTGGCACGCAAACAAACACTGCTGGTGTGCTGAAACTCAACTACTGATGCAGGAAATGTGAACTGCCAACTCTGAAAGTTAAATGATCAATTCACTTGGAAGACAAAGCCACTAGTTAAGCATATACACGAATGAGTGAAGGAGTTCAGATTCGGAAGCAAAAATGCAGAACAAGGAGAGAAATTCAGCAACGTTTAATGCAGAAATGAATGGCAGAAATGCAGAAATGGTGTGCAGAAATTCAGCAGATGACTTGGGCGCAAAACACAAACAAACTAAAATTGATGCACTAATCGAAAGACCCGAAAAACTACAGCTGAAAATCTAATTTTTACTTAGCAGAAATTCAGAAACTTTAAGCTGGGAATTGCAGAATTAGAATGAGTTTTTCAGACACAAAATTTGCACGCACTGACACCACAGGCAAGGACTAATTTGAAATACTATGTAAAGAGAAACAAGCTACATTGTGAATTCAAAGAAGAACTAAGGCTCATAGACACAAAATTCAGAAACTCCAACTTAAGGTTCAGAACAACAACTGATACGCAAGTGACAGGGGCTGATACGCAGCTGGAAACTAAGTTCAGAAATGAATTTCAGCAAAATAAACTAACCCAAATGCACTTGTTCGTTACGCAAACAATCTAGCTAATAATAACACTGAATTAAAACTCTAATTGAAGCAAAAACTATTCAGAACCGAAACACTACAGAAATTTACTCAGAATTTCAGAAATGAAGTGGCAGAAATGAAGTTACAACTAAAACACTGAAATTAACTACTTAAACTACTCCTCAATCCCTTCCTGAGCTCAAGATCTCTTCGTTCGTCAAGCAAAGGCTGGCCTCGAACCCCTAAGCTCAGCAAATCAGTGGAAAACAGCCTCAATCGATCAACTCTGCTCAAACTGCATCAGCTGGGAGAATTTCAATCTGAACTCTTCAATCTCAGTTTGTTGAGCTGCGATGATGATTTGGAGAAGACCTGAGCTCACTTGAGGACCCCTACAAGTGACTCAAATCATCGAAAATGGATTGTGGCTGAGATTCAAGTGCTCGAACCACAGAGAATGCCGAAACCCTCAAACACCTCTGTCCGGATGAAAATTAAGATGAATTCTCGATCAAAGTTGTCTTCCAAGGATTCAGATGATGAACTAAGGTTGGAATTGAGGTGGTCACGCCTCCTTAGATGAAAAACTTGCAAAGAAAACGAAGAACTGTGGAAGAACGCGAAGAACGGCGGAGACGCGACGAAGCTGAAGGCTGGGGAATTTCTGATTAAATACATAGGAATGGACGGCCCAGATTGATTTGAGAAAATCCAACGGCTGATCTTGCTCTGATTTAATCCAAACTTTGATGATGATGATCAGGGGTCAGGATCTGCCTCGTGGTAGCTCGGATCCTCCAGATGTGCAACGGATGGTCCAGATCAACCTAATCTTCGAATGGACGATCTAGAGCCCTCCGAGCTTGATCCAACGGTTGAATTATCTCTGATTGGGATGAAACTTTCAGATCTTGATCAGAGTGCTTGATCAACCCTAACCCTAGCTCGGATTGCTTCAGATAGTCCCGGATGGCTCAGATCTAGCCGCTTTTGAATCGGACGGCCCAGATTTAATCCTAATCTTGATAACTCGATCAGGGTCACTTCTGACTCAAATTTGACCCAATATGCCCTAGGTCCATAAACCTTTCATGCCTACAAAAATAGATCAAAAATTTAGTGGCCAAATAATCCAAATATGTATAAATTTGCAATTAAGTCCAAAATAAGAGTAAGTTCTAAAACCTAGGGTAATTTCACAATTAAGCAATAAAAACATAGGTCAAACATGGATTTTAACAACTAAAATAATCAATAAAATGGTACTTATCAACTCACCCACACTTGAGCTTGAGCGTCTCGCGAAACTACTAAATAATTATCCCCTAGATTTCTTAAACATAATTAGAAGCAAATGAAAAGAAATTACCTAAGGTTGTCAATTCTCAAAAATCTAAACTCTATGGATTAGTATCTCGTCCTTAAATCAACAACTTAGCCTTTTCATCCATCATGATTCATTGAGATGAATTTAACTCACTAGCCTTTCAAGGAAAATTTGGTGGCTCTCCCCTTAAGTTCTAAGTTGATGATGGAAGTGGAGCTCACTCAAACACACATGCTTCTTGCACTACCATAGGCTTGCTTGTTATCTAATCTCTACCATTATTCATGATTAGGATCAACATCT
The DNA here is from genome assembly GCA_024364735.1 of Boesenbergia rotunda. NCBI lineage: Eukaryota > Viridiplantae > Streptophyta > Magnoliopsida > Zingiberales > Zingiberaceae > Boesenbergia > Boesenbergia rotunda. The sequence continues at coordinate 510,742 of JAGFNQ010000753.1, forward strand.
ACAAAAACAAGTGAAAACATGGAAAATGGTAAGGAATGGAGTAAAAGCCAAGAAAAATAGAAAAATTGATTAAGTGGGAGACTTGAATGCTCAAGGATATTTTTGATGTTCTTTGCTCCTCTTTATAGTCCTCTAATGCTATAAAAATGTGGTGAAGTCAAACTTGAATAATTGCCTTTGATTTGGATGAAGAAAACTTGGTTGGTTCAACGTGCCAAAAACCTCATTTGCGTGCCAATTTTGCTTGCTTCTCTTTTCTCATTCTTCTTTTTCTTCCTTCTTTCAATTCTTCCAAATGAGCACATACGGGTCAGACTTTTCATTAAAGAACTTGAAACATCAAACAACCATTGGGGAATTAGATGGTCTACATGTGTCCTTCACTAATCAACTATTGCAACTCCCTCTTAATATATCTCCTTCCAAGTTGGCACACTTTCCTCTATCACCAGCTTCATGGCACTACTTGTGAGCCTCACAATTCTCTGATTCTGAGCAGCAATGGATGTGCTCAAACTGTTTTTGGCACAGTTTTTCCTCCACTTGTGAAATGGCACAGTTTTTTTCTTATTGGTGTGCCATTTTCTTTTCAGATTTTTCCATTACTTGACACTTGTTCCCTTTGTTTTGTTCTGGTGTTTTTTTTTCTCTTTTAGTTCAGTTATGTTGTGGCCAACTCCATATCAGAATCAACTCCAACCCCTTCTAATGTCGTGAGCTTCCAAGGAATACTACTTGCTGTTTTTAGTTCCCAATTTTTTTTCTTCTTATCTTTAGCTGCATTTTTTTTTCTGTTTCATGTTTCAATTTCCACTCCATGCAGCTAATTTCAGAACTTGCCATTCTTCTATTGCTCCGCAACAGTTAGCATCAAACTTTGTATCAGAAAAATCAGAATTCATATCAGCAAAACTTGACACATTTCTGCATTGGGTTCAAATTGATGATGCATTGGTTTCAAATTGATGATCTGCACTTCAATTGCAGATTTGTATAGACTGGTTTCAGACTTCCTGCATTATTGATCTTTCTCATAATTTCAGCCTCCCACGTTTTGATCTAAAATAGTTTTTATCCAAGATTCATTGATTTCAGAATTTACAGGCTTCCTGCATTGGATCAGATTTTTTTTCTTTTATGCATTTCCCTGCTTCAGCTCCTAGCTCAGCTTCCATTCAGNTAATTAAGATCCATTCCACTAAAAGATCTTAATTGAACTTCCTCACCAACCCCTATATTTTCATATGGGCTCCACATGTTACGAGTCGTCCATTCCCCCGTTAATTAATTTAAATTACTGACAATTCATATTAATTAACCTCTGAGTCCTTGACTAGTACCACTCGACCTTATCATTATGCCAGATCAAATCCACCAGCAGTGTTTTGTTGGTGCAGGCAGCACCTAAGTCAAACATGGGTTTTGATAATGGCAAAGGGTTCAAGAGTTAAGATGTTATTGTTGTCTAATGTGTTTACTAAGTGTGCAGGAAGAAGTCCTAGGTACACTAGGAAAGAAGTCCTGGCAAAGGGCTAGGAAAAGAAGACCTGGTCAAGGGGCGGGGCACTGAAGACCTACTCGAAAGGTGGGCACGAAGTCCTGGTCAAGGACTGGGCACGAAGTCCTGGCAAGGGGCTTGGCACCGAAGACCTGCTCGGAAGGTGGGCACGAAGTCCTAGTTGAGGACTGGGCACGAATGCCTGGTCAGGTGGATCAGGCAAAAGTCCAACCGAAGGAGCCGGTTGGCAAAAGGTAAACTCTCCTGAGAGGAGTAGGTGAGGACGCGTTCCCCGTCGAGGAAACAGTAGGTGTCAGTTTGACCTAGGGTTCCATTTGGGAGATCCGAAGTCAGAACCAAGACAGCAACGGTTGTAAATATTGACTAATATTCTTGCTTTGGTTGTTTTGGAACTAAACTTGGATGCAGGGACCGAAGGAGTGTGTTTCTACAGTTCAGAACACCCCAAAGGAGATGGGCAGGTAGCTGGGCTAGGCACCCAGGAGGTCCCGGGCGCCCAAGGTCAAAGCCAAACAAGCAAAGAAGCAAGAATCACTTCGAAACCATACTGGGCTAGGCACCCGGGAGGTCCCGGGCGCCCAAGGTCAAAGCCAAAGTGGTAGTCAAAGCAAAATCAGCCACGAAGCCAGCAAACCAAGTCAAGCTAGGCGCCCTGGAGGTCGCCGGCGGCCCAGTCAGCTCCAGAGGCCGATTCCAAGGGGATAAGAGCTGACCGATCAGCGGATGAAGTTTCTTCGATCTGAAGGCATGTGTCAGGCGCCCCCAGTGAATCAGGCGCCCCCAGGAGCACTATAAAAGGGGCTCGACCCCGAGGCTTCAAGAACACAACATTCTAATGCCTCTAAGCTTTTCGTTCAAGCGCTCTACTCCGATAAACTCCGATCTCGACATTCCAGCGCCGACGACGCCCCTCTGCTCCGAAGTACGATCCACATCAGGGTGTCGGTAACGAAAAGTGTAATTCCTTTATTTATTGCAATATTCTTGTATTAAAATCTGTAAACCTATGCGCGATTAGAGAATTGCCCGCAGTAAACGGTCAAGGAACATGGGCCTTGGAGTAGGAGCCGACCGCAACTCCGAAGCAAGTAAAAGACTTGTGTTCTTTATATGACTGTTGTGTTTTTCGCTGTGTTTTCTCTTTCCTTAATCCAAAAAAGATTTTAATGATATTCACCCCCCCTCTATCATTTTTCTCGATCCAACAAGTGGTATCAGAGCGGGGTAGCTCAAATTTGCTGCAACCACCAATTTGGGAGTTTTTCAGATTTTTACAAAAATTTTTTTCAATCGAATTTTTATCGTTTATCGAGGCTGGTGCAACACCACTCGATCGTTTCACTTTTACTATTTTAATCCCGCACTACTAATCCATGACCAAGTCTTGGGGCAGTTTTTGGTTTTTTTTGTTATCTCAGTGATTTCTAAATGGCCATGCAAGAGGGTTTCAGTACAGCCAGACCACCACTCTTCAGTGGGGAGGACTTCTACTGGAAGAGTCGGATGGAAGTTCACCTGAAAACTCAGGTGGACATGTGGATCATAATCCAATCTGGTCTGGAAATCTCAAAAAATGCTGAAGGAGTGGCACAACCTTACACCGAATGGGACGCCTCGCTGAAAAAGAAAATCGAGGCTGATGCTAAAGCGACCCAGACACTCCAATGCGGTCTAACCAAAGAAGAGCTGAATCGGGTGGGACCATTCAACAGTGCAAAGGAACTCTGGGGTAAGTTAATTGAATTGCACGAAGGTACCTCCGACACCCGAATCAACAAGAGGGACCTGTTGATGCAGTCTGGCCCTGATTGCTGTTTTGGTATTGACACCGATTTTAGTTTAGGATGATAAGATGATTGGGATAAAGTCCTGGTCGTGGACTAGGCATACCTTGTAGGAAAATCCTAACCTGGAGGGTTAGGTGTGGAAAAGTCCTAGCCTGGAGGGCTAGGTGAGGAAAAGTCCTAACCTGGAGGGTTAGGTGTAAAAAGTCCTAGCTTGGAGGGTTAAGTGTTGAAAATTCCTAACCTGGAGGGTTGGTGTAAAAAGTCCTAGCTTGGAGGGCTAGGTGTTGAAAAGTCCTAACCTGGAGGGTTAGGTGTGAAAAGTCCTAGCTTGGAGGGCTAGGTTTATGAAATCCTGACTTGGAGGGTTAGGTCCTAGCCTAGAGGGCTAGGTTGGATGAAATCCCGGTGAGTGAAGCCGGGTCCCGGTGAGTGAAGCCGGGTGACTGAAACCCTGGTGAGTGAAGCCAGGTCCTAGCTTGGAGGGCTAGGTTGAAGTCCCAGTGAGTGAAGTTGGGCATGACACGAGTCAGAGATGGGCCGGAGGCTTGTTCTCGTGACTTAGAGGAGATTCGACCTTGCCTGGATTGGTCTGGTGGCCAATCAAGGAAGTTGGCACGGTGTTCCCTCGTAGATCGGTCTGGTGATCGATTCAGCGCTGACTGATCAGTTTGGTGACCGATCAGGGGGCATACAGTGAGGCTGGAACCTACTGCTCGGCTCCTGATCGGTCTGGTGACCGATCAGGGAGTGTGCAGTTCACTCACTGCTCGGGTCCTGATCGGTCTGGTGACCGATCAGGGAGCACACAGTGAGTTGAGTTCCCCTGCTGCTCTGCTCCTGATCGGTCCGGTGATCAATCAGGGAGCATCCAGTAGGTTTTGGGAACCTTACTGATCTGCTCCTGATCGGTCTGGTGACCGATCTGGAACACTATTTAGATCATACTTGTGAATGATCAAGTGTCGCGGACTCCGTCATATAACCGATCAGGCTGCAGCCTTATCGGTCAGGTCACATCCTGATCGGTCTGGTGACCGATCAGGCTCATGTGGTCGTGAAAGCTGGGTGTCCTAGCAAAGTGGTGGATCGGTCCGGTGACCGATCCACGAGCCCTGGATCGGTCCGGTGACCGATCACTTTAATTCAAAATGCACTGTCAGACGCTTTGATCACGTCTGAACATATCTGATTTCTCTACGCTTCATCTCTGATACATGATTCTCTGTATGATTTGTTGTGCTAATGATCTGATTAAGTTGCAGGTGACAGGAATGGATTCAAACACTCAAGGAGGGTCAATGGGAGTCTTTCCTTGGAGTAGGTTTGTCCATTTTCCATCTCAGGTTGCAACGGACGCTGGCGCAGGTTGCAGCTGCTGACTGGGGCTGGTCTGAGGGAAGCTCAGGGAGTCCAGGAGTGTAACGCCCACTTTTTTTTTTCCTAAGCGGCGTTACGTTAACATACTTAAGGCATGTAGATATCATAAGGCAGCGGAATAACTTTAACTCATACATGCCCTACTAACATTCTTAACTTAATGACATAGGAACCTTAGCATATTAACTTTGAACTTAAGCATTATATCATGTCATACCTAACCTCATATTATAAGGTTCACTTTGAACTTAGGCATCATATCATGTCATATCATAACATAAAGTTCCATGAGTCATTATTCGAGCATAGAGATATCAAAAGTAAAGTTCTAGCATAAACGGTAAACATTTAGGTTCCTGGGCCAAGTCACTATCACACACATACGTTCTCGCCCTCCTGCAGCTTCCTCATTGTCCCCTTGCATGATCTACGGTATAAGGAAAAAGGCTATAAGCACACAGGCTTAGTAAGACTCTTTCCTACTCACAAAAACCATTCGTCTTTCATTCATAATCATATGAAACATAATCATCATTTAGTCTTAAACATGAAGCATAAACATAAACCTACTTAACTTTTCATGGCATGATACATGGCATAACCATAAACATAACTAAACATTCCTATCATGGCATAAAGCATAAACATGAGCATAGACATAATTAACATTCTTATCATGGCCTAAAGCATGAACCTAAGCATAGACATAATTAAACTTTCTTATCGTAGCATAAAGCATGGTATAAGCATACCCATCATTAGACATTCTTAACATGGCATGGAACATGGTATAAACATAAACATAAGGTATAGACCAACCTATCTAGCATATCATGGGCATATTTTCCATTATAGCATATGGGCATCTTCTTAACATAATCATGGCATAAATCATTTACTATCATACCCATTTCTTAACATGAATCATAAGCATAAGACATCATCATCATAGCATAATGCATAACATGAATGAATGCGTGGGTGGAATGCATATGTATATATATATATATATATATGCCTAACTTTTGAAAACATACTTTTAAATACTTAAACATAATCATCACATTGTTGGGGTCCCGGCTTGTACCACATACATACATCATGGCGCGCATCCCTAAGTAAATACAAGGTAGCTAGCCTCGACCTACTAGGGTAAGGACAGCATAGTCGGTAGTCCTCGAACCGGGGCGTTCTTAAGGTGCCCATCCCTGTTGCACAGCTTCGGTAGTGCCAGAACCGTGGACAGCTTCGGTAGTCCAGAACCGGGGCGTTCTTAAGGTGCCCATCCCTTTGACCCATACTTTGGTCCGGTACAAGCCCCATTCATAAAGTAAAATACTTTACATGCTTCATCATTCATAAGACATTCATGACATATTTAAACATGGCATAACTTGGTTACATGAAGCATGACTTAAAACATGCTTGATCATCATGATGCCTGGAAGGCATGAGCATTATCTTTCTTCATAAACATGGCATGCATCTTTATTCATAACATGACATGCATCATTATTCATAACATGGCATGCATCATTATTCATAACATGGCTTGCATCATTATTCATAACATGGCATGCATCCTTATTCATAACAACGTGGCATGCATCATTCTTATCATACGTAACAGAACATGGTTCTTAACATAACATGAACATATAACATAGCATGGTTCTTAACATAGCATGAACACCTAACATAGCATGGTTCTTAACATAGCATGAACATATAACATCACATGGTTCTTAACATAACATAAGTATTCATAGGTAGGACTTCCATAAACATGATTCCTACTATCCAAGTGCATGACATGGAACATAAAACATTCATAAATAACCCTATTAGGCATGGCATCCAAATCATAAGCATACATACATAACATGGTACTTAAGGTTAGGGTTATAGGTAACTTAAATTCCTACCACATGCTTGAACCCTTATGTATTCTTCATAATGAACTATAAACCATCATTCTTCAAATCTTACTCCATCAAACCCTAATTACCTAGCCTTGGCCGAAACCTACATAGAAGGTTTCCATCATTCCCATAAACATATAAGATGGCACAAGGTAAAGGAACATCCATACATTGCCTATATGACCATAGGGAGCCCTTAGGGCTCATGATTAGGGTTAACCCTAATCCTTAGCCCCCTTCCTAGGACTGGCCGAAACCTACAAGGGCATGGGTGCATGGAAAAATTTCATTAAAATCCCCAATCAACCATTAAACATCAACCATAACATACCATAGGGGCTATTAGGGCCCTTACTTGGGGAAAGCCCTAACTTTTGCCCTACCATCCATCTTGGCCGAATCTTGTGGGGTCACAAAGCCTTGTAAAAGGGTCTCATATGTCACCCTTAATCTCCCTTATATCATGTTAATACACAACACATATGCTTGGGGGTTTGGATTTAACTCTACCCATGAGTTCATGGGTTGGCCGAAAACCCTAGGGGGCCCTAGGGTACCCCAAAAATTCCCTAAAATTATATTTAACCTCTAAACATCATGATAGCATATTAGAAAACATAACTATGATTTATAGCATCATTTTGGGACCCAAAAATGCTAGGGCCGAAACCCCCTTAGGCTAGGGTTCTTGATTTTCTTTCCTTTCAACTTAAATCTCAAACCAACCTTTATAATATGCTAAAAATCATGGAAAATCATAAAGAACTAATATACCACAGGTGAGGGAGTCTTACATTGGGATTTCTTGATTTTTAGACCTTAAAAGAGAAAGAACTTGTAGAGCTCTTGACCCTTGATCCCTCCTTGCCCTTGTACTCTTGTGAAGACCTTAGATCTAGGAGATGAAGCCTTGGTGGAAGCTTTTCCAAGGGAGAACTCCCTTGGAGGTGTTCGGCTAGAATGAGGAAGGAGGAGAGGAGGAAATGCAATTGAAAGAAGAGAGAAAGAAACTCCCAAACCCCCCTATTTATCATCCATTAAAGAGGTAAATGAAGAGTCTCTCCATGACCCTTCATCTTCTTTTAAGCCTCAACCAATCTCCATTTCATTCCCTTATAACATTCCCTTGCTAGATGAGTTGGTTAAAGCATACATTGTTGTACAAGAGGTCCAAGGTTCAATCCTTGGCTCATGCACCTTTATTTTTATTTTATTTTTATTTCATTTATTTTATTATTTTTATTTTCCTAAATTCCGAAAATCCCCCTAAAATCACCCATAATTATGTTAATATTCCTAAATAAAATTCTTTTATATTTATATTAATTTTACCTAATTAATACCCATTTTTGGAGCCCATTTAAATCTCATTAGTACCTAATTTCTCCATTAAAATAGGAAAAATTAGGCTAAGACTTACCCATAATCATGCTAATATGCCTAATAAAATCCTATTTATATTTATACTAATTATTACCTAAATCCCCCTATAATCGTGGTACTAAAAAGCCCACATAAGGCCCATTAGCACTTAGTTTTCTCAATTTAAACGAGAAATCATGGATTTTCTAGGCTAAAGTTCGTATTAATACCTCTCGGTCCTTCAGAAAATTATCTAGACATGCTCAATATTTTCAGAAAATATTAAGAGAATTTTCCGGGTCGTTACAATCCCCCATACCTCGTGAAAGTTCGTCCTCGAACTTAGAATAATTCCGGGTACTTGCGTCTCATCTCGTCCTCGCGTTCCCAGGTAGCTTCTTCGAACCGTTGACTTTGCCATAGGACCTTGACTAAGGGTACCTCCTTACTCCTCAGCTTCTTGACTTCCTTATCCAAAATCTGGATGGGTCTGCTCTCATAGCTTAGGTCCTCCTGCACTTGCTCTGTCTGCGGCTCGATCACTTGGTCCATATTTAGGATACACTTTTTAAGCAGGGACACATGGAATACGTTATGGATAGCTGACATCTCTGGAGGCAGCTCTAACTCATATGCCACTTTACCGACTCTTTTCAGAATCAGGTATGGCCCCACATAGCGCGGACTTAGTTTTCCTTTCTTCCCAAATCTTGTCACCCCTTTCATAGGAGCCACTTTCAGGAATACCAAATCTCCAACGTTAAATTCCAGTGGTCTACGCCGGACATCGGCATAACTTTTCTGCCGGCTCTGAGCAACTTCTATCCGTTGTCGAATACTTTGTATAGCTTGGGTGGTACCGTCGATGACATCCATTGTGAGCCCCATCTCCTTCTTTTCACCACTTTCATACCAACAGATTGGAGACCTACATCTCCTCCCGTACAAAGCTTCATATGGTGCCATTCCGATAGTAGCTTGGTAGCTATTGTTGTATGCGAACTCTGCCAGGCATAGATATCGACACCAACTTCCTTTGAAATCCAAAGCACAGGCTCGCAACATATCCTCTAGTACTTGATTCACCCGTTCAGTTTGCCCATCGGTCTGAGGGTGAAAGGCGGTGCTAAATCGTAACTTAGTGCCGAGAGACTTCTGAACACACTCCCAGAAGTGCGAAGTAAAGCGACCATCCCGATCTGAGATGATGGTCTTGGGAACTCCATGAAGTCTGATTATCTCCTTAACATACAATTGGGCCAGTTGCTCCATTGAGTCAGTCATCTTGATTGCCAGAAAGTGAGCAGACTTTGTCAGTCTGTCCACAATTACCCAAATTGCATCATATCCATTCGTAGTCCTGGGAAGTCCTGAAATGAAGTCCATAGAGATGTCTTCCCATTTCCACTCTGGAATTGGAAGTGGCTGCAGAACTCCTCCGGGTCGCTGGTGTTCTGCTTTCACTTGCTGGCAAGTCATGCAAGTACTGACATGTTGAGCCACGTCTCTCTTCATACCGGACCACCAGAACTTCTCTTTCAAATCTTGATACATCTTGGTGGATCCTGGATGCATCGAATAAGGGGTTCCATGAGCTTCTGCCAGTATATTCTTTCGAAGCTCCGGATCATTAGGAATACATAGACGATCCCTAAGGTAGAGTACTCCCCCGTTGGCGATATGAAAACCATCGCCCTTTCCTTCAAGGATCTCCTGTTTTATTCTCTGAAGACTTAGATCACCATTTTGTTTTTCCAATATGTCCTCAAACAGAGTGGGTGATACTGTTATGGTGGAAAGCCGTCCGGTGATAACCTCAATTCCAAAATTCATCATTTCTCTTTCAAGTGGTTGGGGTAATATACGTACAGACATCAAGGTGGCACTCGACTTCCGGCTGAGTGCATCGGCCACTTTGTTTGCCTTTCCCGGATGGTAGAGGATTTCGCAGTCATAGTCCTTCACCAACTCGAGCCATCGGCGTTGTCTCATATTCAGGTCTTTCTGAGTGAAGAAATACGCAGACTCTGGTGGTCTGTATAAATCCTGCACTGCGCTCCGTATAGATAATGCCTCCATATCTTAAGAGCGAAAACCACCGCGGCCAGTTCCAGATCATGAGTAGGATAATTCTGCTCATATTCCTTGAGTTGTCTAGAGGCATAGGCAATAACCTTCCCATTCTGCATAAGTACAGCTCCAAGTCCGAGCTTGGAGGCATCGCTATACATGTCGAAGCTCTGACTACATTCTGGAAGGGTCAGGATTGGAGCACTTGTAAGTCTCCTTTTCAGTTCCAAGAAACTCCTTTCACAGTTCTCCGTCCATTCATACTTCTTATCCTTCCGGGTGAGAGCCGTTAAAGGGGCTGCAATCCTCGAGAAGTCCTCCACAAATTTTCTATAATAGCCTGCCAGCCCAAGAAAACTTCTGATTTCGCTGGCGTTCTTCGGCCGGCTCCAATTATTCACAGCTTCAATCTTTATTGGGTCTACCATAACCCCGTCTTTGGAAATAATGTGACCCAAGAACCCCACTTGGTCGAGCCAGAACTCACATTTGGAAAATTTCGCATATAGTTGCTTTTCCTGAAGAGTCTCTAATGCTATCTTCAGGTGCTCAGCGTGCTCTTCCGGGGTCCTCGAATAAATAAGGATATCGTCGATGAAGACGATCACAAATTTGTCGAGAAACGACGAGAATACCCGATTCATGAGGTCCATAAACATAGCAGGAGCATTCGTCACGCCGAAGGGCATCACCACAAATTCAAAGTGCCCGTACCTTGTTCGGAAAGCCGTCTTTGGAATATCCTCCTGTTTTACTCTAACTTGATGATAACCGGACCTCAAATCAATTTTTGAGAAAACGGTGGCTCCCTTTAATTGATCAAACAGGTCATCGATCCTCGGAAGGGGATACCTATTCTTGATTGTTACGTTGTTCAGCGCTCGGTAATCTATGCACATTCGCATAGACCCGTCTTTCTTCTTCACAAACAGCACCGGAGCTCCCCAGGGGGAATGACTAGGGCGAATAAATCCCTTATCCAGTAACTCCCGTAGCTGTTCCTGAAGCTCCTTTAATTCAACCGGCGCCATCCGATAAGGTGCCTTGGAGATCGGGTTAGTACCAGGAACCAATTCGATCTCGAATTCCACCTCCCTATCGGGAGCTAATCCTGGTAATTCATCTGGAAAAACCTCGGGGTAATCGCATACCACCCGAACATCTTCCAGCTTCTGGCTCTTTACTTGACCGGCATCCACCACATATGCTAGAAATCCAGTACATCCTTTGTCTAACATCTTCTGAGCTTGGAGAGCTGATAAATATTTCCCAGTTCTTTTCCTTGGTTCTCCGATGAATTCGAACATAGAGCCTGCCTCAGGTCGAAAGACTACCTTTCGCTTACGGCACTCTATAGAAGCACCGTATTGACCCAAGAAGTCCATTCCCATTATAACATCATAATCTTGCATGTCGAGCACTATCAGATCGCAGTAAAGTTCCCTTCCTGCAATTCCGACCGGCACCGCACGCAGCACATGTGTGGACGTCATTATTTCCCCGAAGGTAGGGTCGTCAAAAACCTGCAGTCTAACTCTTGCGGACTCCTACTTATCTTCTTGGTACATGGCCCAGAAATGAACGAATGCGTTGCCCCAGTATCAAATAACGCAGTAGCATGCTGGCCGAAAATAAGTATCTGACCTGTGACAACCGTAGAAGCTTCCGCAGCGTCCTCCTTGGTAACCGAGAAAACCCTGGCATTCATCATAGTCGGTTGGGCCTCCAGCATCGGGGTACCTTCCAGCTCCGCTTGCATGTAGTGTAGTTTCGCTGGGGCACCTTGGTACTGGCCGAGTGGTTGGGGAGATGTCTGGCTCCTAGTAGGGCAGTAAGCCGCCATATGCCCTTCCACTCCACAGGTGAAACACCGATTCGTACCTCTTCGGCATTCCCCAGGGTGCCTTTTTCCGCATGTCGCGCACAGGACAGGCTTGGCTTGTTTGTTTGCTGGGCCTCCTTGAGGGTTGTTCCATGGCTTCCATTTGCCACCTTGGTCTCCCTTCCAGTTAGCGTTGCCACTCTGGGATTTCTGACTCCCTGAGCGATGTTTAGGGAAAAGCATTAGGGATAAATGAAAGGAAGATTCGAGAATCCCGGAGTGAACCTGATTCTTACTTTCATTTATTGCTTTCCTTTGCTGATTGATGTTGTTCAAATAGTGCTCGGTCAGTAGGGCACTGCTAAACAGCTCCTCGGCGGTCTGTGGTCGGTGCACCCCGCCGGCCACATTCAAAGCTATTTCCGGTCGCAACATCCTCAGCATAAGCCGGACCCTTTCCTTCTCGGTGCGGACCAGCTCAGGGCATAGGCGAGCCAATCGGTTGAATTTCTTCACGGCTTCATTGACCGAGAGGTCGCCCTGTCGGAATTCTGTGAACTCATCATAGTGATTATTGGTAACACGCATATGGAAGAATTCTTCGAAGAATTCCAACTCGAAGTCCGACCACGCCATTTGATCCACCTGTCGTTTGGCTTTGACCCTCTCCCACCACATTCTGGCATCTCCAGAAAGGCAGAAGGACGCACACTTGATCTTCTCGTACTCCGGCCAATCTAGCAGCTCCAGGGTACTTTCTACTGTCTTGAACCATGCCTGGGCGTCCCATGGTTCGCCAATACCCGAGAAATTTTCCGGTTTCAGCCTCAACCATTGGATCAGGTAAGCCTCCTGACGTACTGCAGTGGTCGGGCCTGTCAGAGGGTTTTGCGTAACTGTGGGCGCAACGGGTATAGCAGTCTGGTTCATTGGTGGGGTAGTGGAATTTTCCTGCTGGTTCATCAAAGTATTAATGGTTTGCTGCTGCTCAGTGACTTGCTGCTGGAGCTGGGTTACCAATTGCACCAGATCAGGTGATGGGGTTGCCTCATTAAGTCGGTTACTCTGTCTTCTAGCCATGTTTTCTTCAGCAAAGACAAGTATGGCCAATATCAGTTTTTTTTCTACCCCTATATTATTCTAAACATTTAATTCCTAAAAGAAGATAAAACATCATTCGTCGTTACATATTGTAACGTACTTTTCATCATAAATACCGTTCATACTTGCATATCTTAAAATCATAAAACAGCTTAATACTATCAGATATGTAAAGAGGTACTTACTTGGAAGCGGCAGGAAGAGGGCTTGATGTGTGTGTAGTGAGATGGTTACTGCTCTGATACCAACCTGTAACGCCCGCTTTTTTTTTCCTAAGCGGCGTTACGTTAACATACTTAAGGCATGTAGACATCATAAGGCAGCGGAATAACTTTAACTCATACATGCCCTACTAACATTCTTAACTTAATGACATAGGAACCTTAGCATATTAACTTTGAACTTAAGCATCATATCATGTCATACCTAACCTCATATTATAAGGTTCACTTTGAACTTAGGCATCATATCATGTCATATCATAACATAAAGTTCCATGAGTCATTATTCGAGCATAGAGATATCAAAAGTAAAGTTCTAGCATAAACGGTAAACATTTAGGTTCCTGGGCCAAGTCACTATCACACACATACGTTCTTGCCCTCCTGCAGCTTCCTCATTGTCCCCTTGCATGATCTGCGGTATAAGGAAAAAGACTATAAGCACACAGGCTTAGTAAGACTCTTTCCTACTCACTAAAACCATTCGTCTTTCATTCATAATCATATGAAACATAATCATCATTTAGTCTTAAACATGAAGCATAAACATAAACCTACTTAACTTTTCATGGCATGATACATGGCATAACCATAAACATAACTAAACATTCCTATCATGGCATAAAGCATAAACATGAGCATAGACATAATTAACATTCTTATCATGGCCTAAAGCATGAACCTAAGCATAGACATAATTAAACTTTCTTATCGTAGCATAAAGCATGGTATAAGCATACCCATCATTAGACATTCTTAACATGGCATGGAACATGGTATAAACATAAACATAAGGTATAGACCAACCTATCTAGCATATCATGGGCATATTTTCCATTATAGCATATGGGCATCTTCTTAACATAATCATGGCATAAATCATTTACTATCATACCCATTTCTTAACATGAATCATAAGCATAAGACATCATCATCATAGCATAATGCATAACATGAATGAATGCGTGGGTGGAATGCATATGTATATATATATATATATATATATATATATATATATAATATATATGCCTAACTTTTGAAAACATACTTTTAAATACTTAAACATAATCATCACATTGTTGGGGTCCCCGGCTTGTACCACATACATACATCATGGCGCGCATCCCTAAGTAAATACAAGGTAGCTAGCCTCGACCTACTAGGGTAAGGACAGCATAGTCGGTAGTCCTCGAACCGGGGCGTTCTTAAGGTGCCCATCCCTGTTGCACAGCTTCGGTAGTGCCAGAACCGTGGACAGCTTCGGTAGTCCAGAACCGGGGCGTTCTTAAGGTGCCCATCCCTTGGACCCATACTTCGGTCCGGTACAAGCCCCATTCATAAAGTAAAATATTTTACATGCTTCATCATTCATAAGACATTCATGGCATATTTAAACATGGCATAACTTGGTTACATGAAGCATGACTTAAAACATGCTTGATCATCATGATGCCTGGAAGGCATGAGCATTATCTTTCTTCATAAACATGGCATGCATCTTTATTCATAACATGGCATGCATCATTATTCATAACATGGCATGCATCATTATTCATAACATGGCTTGCATCATTATTCATAACATGACATGCATCCTTATTCATAATAACGTGGCATGCATCATTCTTATCATACGTAACAGAACATGGTTCTTAACATAACATGAACATATAACATAGCATGGTTCTTAACATAGTATGCACACCTAACATAGCATGGTTCTTAACATAGCATGAACATATAACATCACATGGTTCTTAACATAACATAAGTATTCATAGGTAGGACTTCCATAAACATGATTCCTACTATCCAAGTGCATGACATGGAACATAAAACATTCATAAATAACCCTATTAGGCATGGCATCCAAATCATAAGCATACATACATAGACATGGTACTTAAGGTTAGGGTTATAGGTAACTTAAATTCCTACCACATGCTTGAACCCTTATGTATTCTTCATAATGAACTATAAACCATCATTCTTCAAATCTTAACTCCATCAAACCCTAATTACCTAGCCTTGGCCGAAACCTACATAGAAGGTTTCCATCATTCCCATAAACATATAAGATGGCACAAGGTAAAGGAACATCCATACATTGCCTATATGACCATAGGGAGCCCTTTGGGCTCATGATTAGGGTTAACCCTAATCCTTAGCCCCCCTTCCTAGGACTGGCCGAAACCTACAAGGGCATGGGTGCATGGAAAAATTTCATTAAAATCCCCAATCAACCATTAAACATCAACCATAACATACCATAGGGGCTATTAGGGCCCTTACTTGGGGAAAGCCCTAACCTTTGCCCTACCATCCATCTTGGCCGAATCTTGTGGGGTCACAAAGCCTTGTAAAAGGGTCTCATAAGTTACCCTTAATCTCCCTTATATCATGTTAATACACAACACATATGCTTGGGGGTTTGGATTTAACTCTACCCATGAGTTCGTGGGTTGGCCGAAAATCCTAGGGGGCCCTAGGGTACCCCAAAAATTCCCTAAAATTATATTTAACCTCTAAACATCATGATAGCATATTAGAAAATACAACTATGATTTATAGCATCATTTTGTACCCAAAAATGCTAGGGCCGAAACCCCCTTAGGCTAGGGTTCTTGATTTTCTTTCCTTTCAACTTAAATCTAAAACCAACCTTTATAATATGCTAAAAATCATGGAAAATCATAAAGAACTAATATACCACAGGTGAGGGAGTCTTACATTGGGATTTCTTGATTTTTAGACCTTAAAAGAGAAAGAACTTGTAGAGCTCTTGACCCTTGATCCCTCCTTGCCCTAGTACTCTTGTGAAGACCTTAGATCTAGGCGATGAAGCCTTGGTGGAAGCATTTCCACGGGAGAACCCCCTTGGAGGTGTTCGGCTAGAATGAGGAAGGAGGAGAGGAGGAAATGCAATTGAAAGAAGAGAGAAAGAAACTCCCAAACCCCCCTATTTATCATCCATTAAAGAGGTAAATGAAGAGTCTCTCCATGACCCTTCATCTTCTTTTAAGCCTCAACCAATCTCCATTTCATTCCCTTATAACATTCCCTTGCTAGATAAGTTGGTTAAAGCATACATGGTTGTATAAGAGGTCCAAGGTTCAATCCTTGTCTCATGCACCTTTATTTTTATTTTATTTATTTTATTATTTTTATTTTCCTAAATTCCGAAAATCCCCCTAAAATCACCAATAATTATGTTAATATTCCTAAATAAAATTCTTTTATATTTATATTAATTTTACCTAATTAATACCTATTTTTTGAAGCCCATTTAAATCTCATTAGTACCTAATTTCTCCATTAAAATAGGAAAAATTAGGCTAAGACTTACCCATAATCATGCTAATATGCCTAATAAAATCCTATTTATATTTATACTAACTATTACCTAAATCCCCCTATAATCGTGGTACTAAAAAGTCCATATAAGGCCCATTATCACTTAGTTTTCTCAATTTAAACGAGAGAACATGGATTTCCTAGGCCAAAGTTCGTATTAATACCTCTAGGTCCTTCGGAAAATTATCTAGACATGCTCAATATTTTCAGAAAATATTAAAAAAATTTTCCGAGTCGTTACAAGGAGAGCTCAGTGGTAGCTGGCTGTTGCAGGAGAGCAGCTGGAGACTGCAGTGAGGTGCTGTGACCTGGCGATCAGTGGAGGGACTTAAGCGCTTGGTGGCGAAGAAGTCTCAACAACAACGCTGCATACACTTGATCAGTTTTCTGTTCTTGGGACAACTCTTGTTTCTGCTCGTGTGATTACTCCCATCATCTCTTGAGCAAGCGACTATGATCCTTGAAGCAATTATCTATTACTTGAGCACTTGGAAGAGAAGCAAGAGGCTTGGCGAGTCCATCAGTGAGAAGACACGAAGAAGGGAGTTCTTGCGTGAGATCTGCGTTGAGTGGAGCTCGGGAGAAGTTTGCTTGTGTTATTATGGTTCTAAGTGCTAAGTAAGATCCTTCTTGTGTTTCCTGTACTTTAAACTTCATCATCTTGAAACGCTGTGGAGAGGTTACTCCACCGAGAAGGAGCTTGCTCACTATCCGGATTTTCCGGGGCTTGATTTACCGACAATCAAGGGATCGCTGATGGACCCAAAAGATAGGTGTCACGAATGTGGGACTCAAATTTAGATATTTCATAAGCTGGAAACCCTTTTTGCTGACAAAGAATAAAAATATAGTAAAGGGCCACAGGTCGTATTTTTCCTAGGGCTAGTAAGGTTGTTTGATTCAAACTCGAGTTTATGTGTCATCAAATAATTTTTGGGGTTCGAGTAAGAATAGGGTTTTGCTTCAATTTGAAATTAAAACACAATTAAAAAGAAAGGAAACTTAACTAGACAAGTTTTAGCTAGGAAATATCGGTTGATGAACTCAACCAATGAACACTGTAATCAACTAATGGAAATTTGCAAAATATGAAAATCAAGTTGATACCAAGTCAAACCTATATTCGCTTGATATTGATGCAGAGATTTGCCTCAGGTATTACCACTCAAAACAAACCAAATGCTAAGCAAATGAATTAAAACTAGGCTGAAATTCCAATTGAAACTAATGTAAAAACTATAAACCTAAGTGCAGCTAAAATTCAGAAGCAACTAACTCCAAAACAAGCTGATATCAATGCAGTAATATCCTACAAGGTGTGTCCAACTTGATACAAATCAATGCCGAAATCCACTTTCATTAATGTGCATAAATTCAAGCTGAAATTACCGGAAAGAAAGTTGCAGTTCAGAAATGATCTGAATGCGAAAGAGACTGACTTCAAGCACAAAAGTACACTTAATGATAGGTTTAATTCTGATACAAACAGTGCCGAAACTTACTGGATACAACTTACAGGAATGCAACAAACTTGATATGCAAGGAAGGAAACTTATGTGCCAAAGCTAAAACTAAATGCTTAAACTGTAAACTGACAATTTAGAACTGAAACTAATCAACTCAGCTTGTAAAGCAAAGCTTCAGGTAAGGTGATAAACAAGAATGACTGAAGGATTTTAAATCGATGACTGATCAATCATTGGCAACCCTGATGCAGAAATGATATGAAGGAAGGTAGAGTCTGGATGCAGAACTACAACTACAAACCAAAAGCAGAACAACAAAGCAACTGAAATCGATGCATAAATCTAACTTCAGAAAAATTCAAAAGAGCTAATGCTTAGCGTGATACAAACTTCAGAAATGCAGCTAACAAGGCAGAACTCGAATGTAGAAAGGCAACTAACAATTTATATGCAGAACCAAACAAGATAAGCTGACTTTGAGTGCACAAAGCTGATGTTCAGAAAAGATTAAGAGGAACTAATGTTTACTTGATTCGAACTTCAGAAACTGGTAACTAAAACTTGCAGGATTGAAAACTAGAGTTCAGCAATGAAGCATGAATTTTGCATAAATGAATTGATACGCAAATAGGTAAGTAAATGCAAAGCAAGATTATATCAAGAACAATGTTCACTGAACAAGCAACCTACTAATTAACTTGCAGAATTGAAAACTGATTAAGGCTGAAACGATTCATAAAAGAAAACTAATTTCACTGATACAAATTTCAGAAAAAATTGATACGCAGAAATTAAGGTTCAGGCATCAAACTAAGGTGCAGAAATGAATTTCAACAAAGAAATAGAGCTTCAATCCCTTCCTTTGAATCAAGTCTTTCTTGCCGTCACTCAAGAATGAGCCTCGAACCCCTTAGCTCAACAGATCATTGAAAATTCTGTCCCCGTGATTGATTCAAATCCAAACTCTGCTCTCAGCTGGATTCCCCATTCGATCTCCTCGATCTTGATATATCGGATTGCGATGATGGCATGGGAATGATCATAGCACTCCAGAGGACCCTCGGGTTAGCTCCAATGGATGAAAAGTGGCACAAAACTGAGATCCAATCAGTGAAGGGCAGAGCTGATGAAACCCTCAATCAACTCTGTTCTTGGGCGAATTGGAGCTGAAATCTTCACGGAAACTTCCTCCCGAAGATCTGGATCTTGATCCAATGTCGAGATTGAAGTGGTCACGCCCTCAGATGAAGAAAAGTGATGAAGAACATGAAGAACAGCAAGGAAATTGAATTGGCGAAGAAGACGCGACACTGATCTGAGGCAGAGGAAGCGCTTTATATAGTTTTAGAAATGAACGGCCGAGATTCACTTAACTCCATCCAACGGTTAGATCTCTTCAGATTTGAATCAAACTTCCCAGATCTTAATCAAGGGTCAGGATCTGCCTCTCAGTAGCTCGGATCTTTCAGATTTGCAGAGGATGGCTCAGATCAAGCTGATCTTTGAACTGACGGTCTAGATCCCTCTGATCTTGATCCAACGGCTAGATGATCTCTGATTTGGATGAAATCTTCATATTTTGATCCAAGTGCTTGATTAACCTTAACCCTGCTCGGATTTCCTCAAAGTTCTCAGAAAGCCTAGATCTAACCGTTTTTGACTCGGACGACCCATATTAGTCGATTCTTGATCACTCGATCCGGGTCCACTTCCGACTCAAGTTTGACCCAGCATGACTTAGGTCCATGATCCTTCCAAGCCTACAAAAGTAGATCAACAATTTAGTGGCAAAAGAATTCAAATGTATCAAGATTTACAATAAAGTCCAAAATAGAATAGATTCATGAAACTTAGGCTAAATTTAATATTAAACAAGTAAAATATGGGTCAAACATGGATTTAAGAATCTGAAATGATCAATAAAATAACACTTATCAACTCCCCCACACTTTAGCTTGAGCGTCTCGCGAAAACTACTATGTATGTATCCCTTAGATTCTTTCCAAACATAGTTAGAAGCAAGTGAAAAGAAATTACCTAAGGCTGTCCATTCTGAAAAATCTAAGCTCTATGGATTAGTATCTCGTCCTTAAATCAACAACTTAGCATTTTCATCCTTCATGATTCGTTGAGATGAATTTAACTCACTAAGCATTTCAAGGGAGATGTAGGTGGCTCTCTTTTTAGCTCTAAGTTCATGATGAAAGTGGAGCTCATTCAAACACACATGCTTTTTGCACTACCATAGGCTTGCTTGTTATCTACTCTCCACCATTATTCATGATTAGGATCCACATCTATAAAAATAAGTGAAAGACATAGGAAATGGTAAGAATGAAGTGAAAGCCAAGAAAATAGAAAAATTGATGAAGTGGAAGACTTGGTTGCATCAAGAATATTTCTAATGCACTTTGCCCTCTTTCTAATCCTCTAGTGAATTCAGATTGGTGTGGTGAAGTAAGAATTTTGCAATGCCCTTGATTCAGATGAAGAAAACCTCTATTGAAGTCAATGTGCCAATTTGCTTTTGTGTGCCACTTGTCTCTCTTTCTTTTTTTTTTCTTCTTCTTCTTTTTTTCTTTTTTTTATAACCCTCTAGCAAAGTCAGAATTGTAGTGGAGCAAGGCTTTGATTCGGATGAGAATATCTTCATTAGTTCCATAAGGCCAAAACTTCATTTGCGTGCCACTTGTTCCTTTGTTTCCTTACTTTTTTTCCTGCTTTCTGGGTCAGTCATGTTGTGGCCACAAGGGAGTCAAACTTCATTTGGAAATATTTCAGACCAGTCTGATTTCTCAAAACAATTAGCATCAATAGTAGTGGGGAGTTTAAATGCTTCACTTGAGAGTTTCCTTAACTGATTTTTTTTATACTGTTTTTTTTCTCTTAACTGAATTTGTTTCAGCTCTTTTCTCTGTTCTATTTATAGACTGTCAACTTCATCCACTTGTGCCAGATTCAATGTTCCAAGATCTCTAAATTCACAGCAGTTACATCACTTAGTAGTGGAGAAGTTCTGCTCAGCAAGTTGAGTTGCAGCTACTGCACTGTCCTTGTCTGTCCTGATCATGCAAGTCCTAGTAGCCACATTTCTTTCATTCTGCATAGCAGCGGATGTTCTCATCACTTTTTGATACATTTATATACTTGATGCCTTGATTCATAGCCTCGGAAAACCAGATTCAGTCCCAAGTTGGTACAAACTGGTTGTATGGAAACATTCCCATCTGATTTCTTTCCTTCTTCAGCTTGAATGCAGAAATTGACAACAGCTCTTCAACAGATTTTTTAGCACTTTGCAGCTTCACACGTGTAAAGTTTCATTTAAGCTTAAGACTTGGCACGGTTTGCTTTCAACTCTTTTTCTTTCAACTCCCAAAATTCAGTTTCTTCTTTTTTTTTTCATAGCTGAATTTTGCAGCTTCCTTTTCTTTTGTTCTCCTTCTCTTCCTCACATTCGATATGTTGCAGGAGATATCCATTGCAATCTAGTGCTACTGAATTAATATGCTCCTTTTGGAACTCCATTTTTTGATACTCTACTTGACCTCTTCCTTTCCACCTTGGCACAGAATTTCTGCATTAGTTTCAGATCTGTCCAGCTACAGTTCGGCCTTTAGCATGATGTTTCTGATTTCTATAGCAAATAACAGCTGCAGTCCAAAATAAACTGACCAAAACATGCTACCAGAAAAAAAATTTCTTTCTTTTGCACCAAATTTTACTATTCCGCGCCACATGGACTTTGGCACAGATTTGTTTATTCTTCAACCGAATTCAACTTGGCCAGAATTTCTTGGATCCAAATTATAATCAAGAATCTAACTGCTTCAATTGTTTTCCTCCTTCACTACTTCCTCTTGCTCATTCTTGACACCAAACTCAACTCCACTTGGCACCTTTTGGCTTCAACTTGAAATGAAATGAATCTTTGATACAAATTAATTCCAAAACTCTAGCCACCTCCCCCACACTTGATCGTTTGTCCGTCTCGGGCAAAGTAACATCAAGAAACTGTTGGGGTCCGGGTGCATGTTGACATGGATGCGCGTTTGTAATTTTAAAATTAATTACGTGCAGTGGAAGGTTTAGCATAAATAATTTCTTAAATTATTTAACCACACATCTAAGCATGCAACTTTTTCTTGTGTAGACATGATCATATATTTAAAATTTTGTAGAAACGTAAACTAATTTACTTATTACCTCGCGTAACTCGAAGGAAGGGATGAGAACCAACCGTAAGCGTTCCTCGGAAGCTCCGCCTCTATTCGCGTCCACATCGAGTATCTTCGGGATGACTTCGCAAAGCCATGAGTTTCGTGTTCTCGAGAACTACTAGATTCTCCGAGAACGCGACAAGAAAAACCAAGACAGAAATAATCACATCGGAAAACTTACTACCAAGGTCGGCTGGAATCACAATTCTGGCGAGAAGGAGGAAGATGACTTGCGCCCAATCCCAAGGTGATGATGGCTGGAGAGGAAGATCGTCCCAACGGAAGAACTTTGTCACCTTGGTGCTTCTCCTTGGGGTCACGGCAAGAAGAAGGGAGAAGAACCTTGTGGCCGGCCAAGAGGAAGAAGGGAGGAGAGGGAGAGAGCACAGGCAAGAATACTTCGATTATTTTTCAAGCCTTGCCTTAGGTCCTTTATATAGTGGTCTCTCAACCGCCAAGTCTCTTTTTTCTTATAGAATAAATTTTCTATGACTTATTCCATCATGCCAAGTTTTATCATTTTTTAATTCATGATAAAAATCAACCAAGTCTCTTTTCTCTTATGGAATAAATTTTCTTATCATGGTAAATCAATCCATGATTGATTTTATAAAATAAATTAAACCAATCCATGGTTCATTTTAATTTCCATGAAAAATAAACCAAACCTTGGTTTATTATATAAAAAATTTATATCATCCATAATTTTATAAAACAAACCACACTTGATTTATTTTATAAATTGAGCCAAAAACTTGGTTCTCTCCCTTTGTTGTGGCCGGCCAAGCAAAGAGGGTGGAGACCCTCTTTGGCCAGCCTATCCAAGCCACGCCCCAATGAATTAATCTTATTTAATTCATCTATTAAGTCTTCAAAAGACTTAGCCATTTTACGCTTCCGATGCGTCTCTGGAAAATTCAGATTCGACTTATCGTTTGGCTCAACCAAACCTAATCTCTGTTGATTGGAAAATCCAATTTTCAACTCGTTTTAAATCCCTCGAATTACTCGTAGTGCATGTGACTAAATAGGCTTTCGATTTATGTTGGCCGTCTATAATTAACCAATTATAGAACGATCATAAGTGGCACCTAGTAGTACATCATGATCCCCAATTAATTGAAAGATCAACGGTTGACCTCAGAAACTATTCTGAAACCCTTCAGCAACTATAATGAATCGTGCCCCATTCCCTTCACCATCTTATACCCACTTGGTTCAGGACACGGTCTATGTGTGTCAGTCCCCACTAGGCTGACTACATCACACCTAGCCCAAGTAACGTTTTCTCATCCTACGGATTCTAATTACTCTCATGTATTTAAGAGATTCAAACTCTGAACATGTCATGCTCTGGCCAGAGGCTTCGAGTAACAATCCGACGATAGGCCTTGGGTATCATCTCCTCGCAAGGAGTGGTGAATCCTTTATAGGCTGTTCAAACATCTTCGGGCACTTCGGCTTATACCCAATCATCCTGGGTCCACACCTCCTTGGAGATGCTTGATTAAGATGTCAAAGTATAAGTCTCCATGACCAAGATGACTTGAACACTGCAAGTCAAAGGAACATCGCACTTATGCTGCAGTAAGAACATCATTGACATATCTATATGTAGACTACCATATGAAGTTTTACAGCCAGTCACTCCAATGAATTAGTTCCCTTAACTAGCATTCATGTTTATCTCTGGACATCCCAATGTCACCAGCTAGTGAGAATCAGCTGATTAGAGAATAACCCATGCTAGTCTCAACAGAATTGATAGTGTCCGTATTTATCAATTCATCGACTAGGGATAATTTCAATACTTCACAATTGCACATGTAGAGATAATCACTAGTTGTGAATTTATCACAAATTCTCTCATGTTGTGAATTGTATTGCGGACATTCAGTAAATGAGTTTAAGATCTCAATCAAATACATAAACATGTATACTCAAATAGTGAATATTCATTTATTAAAATAAATGATTACAATCATAAGGCGATTGTCTTAGGACACTTTTCTCATATCACTAACAGAAACATCCCAAACAAACAAGTCCATAGGAAAGTATGGTTAAGAGTAGGAAATATAGAAAGGAAAATAGAATAAACTTGATTATTTCCAAAAATTGATATAGAAAGGAAAATAAATTGATTAGCTTCTATAGATGTGATCCAAACATAGAAATATGATTTTGAAAGAACCTAAGCAAATTCTAGAGTACAATCACATATGTGTGTCACAAAAATAAGGCTAATTCTCACTAGGTTCGAAGAATTCATCTCAAATCATCAATTAAGAATCCATAGCCAAGTAGTACTCAAGCATCCAAGATTCCATTCATTAGCTCAAACCTTAAGTTTTAACAACCAAAGTCAATTTATTTTCAAGAGATTCTAAAATGAAATGAAGACAACCTATAGGGATACATTTATTCCTATTCATTAAGAAAAATTGACAAAAGAAATAACATGGTATTTACAATGTCTATTCATTCATTTTATTTTACCTAAGAATTTATTATCAACAACTTGCTTCAAAAATGAACATTTACTTCTAAATCATGAAAATGTTATGTACAATGAAATGTAGGTACAAGAAAAGTAAACTCCCCTTAATTTGGGTAGATAGCGTCCTTGAGGTCCAAATCATCCACCTCTAGCTCCTTTAATTCTTCAAAATACTTTTTGAGCTGGTGGCCATTGACTTTCCAAACAAAACCGTTAGATTCATCTTTAATTTCAACAACTCCATAGGGAAAAATATTGGTTACAATAAATGGACCATCCCACCTTGACCTTAACTTACCTTTTATCAATTTGAGCCTTGATTTGTACAATAATACTTTATCACCAATTTGGAAGTCTTTCTTCAAGATGTGCTTGTCATGGAAGTTTTTGGTCTTTTCCTTGTAGATCCTTGAATTTTCGAATGCTTCTAGCCTAATCTCCTCAAGCTCTTGAAGTTGAAGTTTCCTTTCTTCTCCCCCTTTGGTAGCATCGAAATTACATGCCTTTACTGCCCAATATGCCTTGTGCTCTATTTCCACGGGGAGATGATAAGTTTTACCATAGACTAAGCGGTAGGGGGACATGCCAATCGGAGTCTTGAATGCTATTCTATAGGCCCAAAGTGCATCATCTAGTCTTCTGCTCCAATCTTATCTAGTGGGCCCAACAGTCTTTTCCAGAATTGATTTGATCTCTCTGTTAGAAACTTCATCCTGTCCATTTGTTTGGGGGTGATAAGATGTAGAAACTTTATGTGCAACTCCATATTTATTTAGCAAGGCTTTCATGTGTTTATTGCAAAAATGAGATCCTTGGTCACTTATTATTGCCCTTGGAATTCCAAACCTGCAGAAAATGTGTGACCTAACAAAACTTACAACAACAGAAGAATCGTCAGTCTTGGAGGGAATTGCCTCCACCCATTTCGAAATATAATTCACAGCAAGTAAAATATACAGATAACCAAATGATACAGGAAAAGGTCCCATAAAATCTATTCCCCAAACATCAAAAATCTCACAAAAAAGTATAGTGTTTTGGGGCATCTCATTTCTTGCTCCTATGTTCCCAGTTCGCTGACATCTATCACAATTTTTGTAAAACACATATGAATCATGAAATAGGGTGGGCCAATGCAATTCACACTCTAACACCTTTCTAGCAGTTCTTTGGGGTCCAAAATGTCCCCCACAAGCTGATGAATGACAAAATGTAAGAACAGAAGTAAACTCATGGTCTGGTACACATCTCCTAATTATTTGATCATTACAAAACTTCCATAAATATGGGTCATCCCACACATAGAATTTTGCATCACTTTTAAGTTTATCTTTTTGAGCCTTAGAAAAGTGTGTAGGAAAAACATGTGCAGCTAAAAAATTAACTAGGTCTGCATACCAAGGTGTCTCACCATGTACTGCAAGAAGGTGCTCATCTCTAAAATCATCGTCAATGGTGGTAGAAGATCCATCTCCTTCAATTCTGCTTAGGTGATCTGCAACTAAGTTCTCTTTGCCACTTCTATCTCTGATCTCCAGGTCAAATTCTTGGAGCAGGAGCATCCATCTGATAAGTCTAGGTTTAGCATCAGGCTTTTTCAACAAGTATTTTAGAGCTGCATGATCAGAAAAAATAATAACATATGAGCACAATAAGTAAGATCTGAAATAGTCTAAAGCAAAAACTATGGCAAGAAGCTCCTTCTCAGTAGTAGTGTAGTTTGCTTGGGCGGCATCTAGGGTCATGGTGGCATAGCATATGACATGAGGTGCTCCCTCTACCCTCTGTGCTAACACAGCTCCCACTGCAAAATTTGAGGCATCACACATTAATTCAAATGGTAAATTCTAATTAGGTGATTTAATAATGGGAGCAGAGGTAAGAGCCTCCCTGAGTCTGTGAAAAGCTTCTTTGCACTTATCATCAAAGCAAAACTCAACATCTTTTTGCAAAAGTTTTGTCAAGGGTCGAGCAATGTCGCTAAAGTCTCTAATAAACCTGCGGTAGAAACCTGCATGTCCAAGGAAAGCACGAACGTCCCGTACGCATACGGGGTAAGATAAAGATGAAATAACACTTATTTTTGCAGGATCTACCTCTATACATCTC
This sequence comes from Boesenbergia rotunda, assembly GCA_024364735.1. Lineage (NCBI taxonomy): Eukaryota > Viridiplantae > Streptophyta > Magnoliopsida > Zingiberales > Zingiberaceae > Boesenbergia > Boesenbergia rotunda. The sequence goes on from JAGFNQ010000753.1 coordinate 537,572, forward strand.
TTAGAGACTATGTGTGCAATTACAATACCATGCTCCACCATGAAATAATATTTTCAAAATTTAACACAAGGTTAGTCTCAATGCAACGGTGTAAAACCCTAGACAAATTTTCTAAGCATGAATCAAAAGACGTGCCATAAACTGAAAGATCATCTATGAATACCTCCATACAGTGCTCTAGCAACTCACCAAATATACTTACCATGCATCTCTGAAATGTACCGGGTGTGTTGCAGAGTCCAAAAGGCATACGTCTGTAGGCGAAAGTGCCAAAGGGGCAAGTGAAGGTAGTCTTTTCCTGGTCCTCTGGATCTATACAAATCTGAAAGTAGACTGAATAACCATCCAAAAAATAATAATGGGACTTCCCTGCCAGTCATTCAAGCATCTGATCAATAAAGGGTAAAGGGAAGTGATCTTTCCTTGTGACCTTGTTGAGCTTTCTGTAATCAATGCAGACTCTCCAGGAATTCTAAACTTTGGTGGGCACTAGTTCGTTGTTTCCATCTTCCACCACTGTCACCCCGGATTTCTTGGGCACCACATGTATGGGACTAACCCACTGACTATCAGAAATAGAGTAAATAATACCTGCCTGAAGAAGTCGAGTAACCTATTTCTTTACAACGTCCAAAATGAGTGGATTGAGTCTCCTTTGTGGCTGCCTCACGGGTTTTACATTTTCTTCCAAAAATATCCTGTGCATACAGAGAGCTGGGCTAATACCTGATATATCTGATAAAGTCCACCCAATCGCCTTCTGGTAACGACTCAGGACCTGCAATAATTTCTCTTGCTGCTCTGACTCCAAATTTTGTGCAATAATAACTGGAAAATTCTGCTCCTCTCCTAGGTATACATACTTCAGATGTCCTGGAAGTGGCTTAAGCTCAATCTGTCCCTGCTCAGTGGGTATGAGTGATCCTTGGGGCTCTGTGCAATCTCCTACACTACCATACCTGTGCTCTGAGTCCTCTGAAATGTAAATAGAAATAGGTGATTCTTAGGGCTCTGTGCAATCCTCTATACCTAGAAAATTCTCACCAGCTGGAAGTGTATCTGAAATAAACTCTGAAATATCCTCAGTCTCCACAGCAAGTACTCAAGCATCCTCTGTAAAAATATCTCCTCCAATAAAACCATGTAAAACTCCCTCAACCACTGAATCTGTCTCAATCAGTCCATCCAAAATGTCAATGCTCATAATGGAGTGATCTTCCCTAGGGTACTTCATGGCATCGAAAATACTAAACTGGACTACTGTGTCCCCCACTTCCATCGAAAGCGTGCCAGTATAAACATCAATTTTGGTTCTGGCAGTCTTCAGGAAAGGCCTTCCAAGGATAAATGGAGATCTATGTGCAAGATAGTCTCCTTCCATGTCTAGAATGTAGAAGTCTGCAGGGAAAATTAACTCCTTAACTTTTACCAAAACATCTTCAATAACTCCTGCTGGATGGGTCTGGCTTCTGTTTGCTAACTGAATTACAACTCCAGTGGACTGTAGAGGGCCAATGCCAAGCATCTGGAAGACTGATCTGGAGCATTACATTGATGGAGGCTCCCAAATCTAGCATAGCGTCATGAAACATAGTCCTCCCTATCTCACATGATACAGTAAAAACTCCAGGGTCTTCACACTTTTGAGGTATGTCATGGATGAGTGCTGAAATATTTTTCCCCAAGCTGACCAACTCATTCTCCTTAAGCTTCTTCTTGTGAATACATAAATCCTTCAGGAATTTTGCATACTTAGGAATCTGTTTAATCATGGTCAACAGGGGTACATTAACTTCTACTTTGCTAAATAATTTTACAAGCTCATTGTACTATTTGATTTTCTCCTCCTCCCCTTGTCTTTTGGCTTGAGTTTTCCGCTGTGGAAAGGGCAAGGGCACCCTCATTTGATTTTCTCCTCCTCCCCTTGTCTTTTGGCTTGAGTTTTCCACTGTGGAAAGGGCAAGGGCACCCTCATTTCTTCCTCTCGAACCGAATTTGGAGGGGCTAAATTTTAAGCTGCTGTCCCACTCGATGTAGCTGCTGTGAAATTTGTTTCGGAGCTGATTTCTCCCTCATTTTCGACTAAAATCACATGATTACTTGATGAGGGAGTTGAGCACGGACTAGAGGTGGAACCAACTGATTTTGAATTGATTCTAGGGTTGACCGGTGCTGGAATTGTAGGTGCTGCCCTGTTTTCAGAAAAAACTGCTCTTGGACCTTTTTTAGTTGACGTAACCTTCACACTCCTCAATGTAATAGCACTAACGTTTCCCTTTGGATTGGAGTAACTTGAGAAGGTAGTTGGCTTGATCCTTGAGCTTTAATTTGATTCATCTCACTAGCCAAATGTCCCTTTGCCTTTTGAGGGTTTGTAAAGCTCCAAAGATATTACCCTGCTGTGATTGTTGGAATAGGGGCTGTTGGGGCTGATTGGAGGGCTGAAATTGTTGTTGAACGGGCCGATAATTGGGCTGGAATGATGGTTGAACTTGCTGAGAATTATAGCCTTGAAAATTCTAAATTTGAAGTAGGAATGGTTGTGGTGCAGTTTGAAATTGAGTGGGCTGAAATCCTTGATTTTGTGATTGAAAAACTTTGATTCCAAATCTGAAAACCTTGCTGCAGTTGGAGTTGCTGCTGTAAGGGTTGATATGGTTGCTAAAAAATCAAATTCCCTTGGAAACCTTGTTTGATTCCCTTGAAACGGTTGCTGGAAATTCTGAAATGTTGGATGGAATTGCTGATTTTGGGGCTGTGAATTGCAGATTTTTGGGAATTGAGATTGCTGTGGTTGCTAGAAACTTTGTTAAGGCTGCTAAAATTGTTGTTGTTGTGGGCTTTGTTGGTAGAAAGAATTCTCATACCTCAGATTTGGATGATCCCTCCAACCAGGGTTATAAGTAGAGGAGTAAGTTATTCCGGCCTTGAAATTGTCCCCTAACCAATGCTGCTATTGTCTCATCTTGTTGGANCTTCCTATTCCATTGCTTCTTCTCTTGTGGCTGCTGAAGTCTCCTTGAGGTGGGGAACTGGTCTCAGCTTGGAGAGGAGGAAGTCGGCGGCCGGAAAGCAAGGATTTGCCCTTGTTAGCGCCGGCGAGCATGAATAGGAGGAGAAGAAGGTTGCGCGTTGTTGTGGGAGGAAGAGGAGATCCGTTCTCCTTCTTTCTTCCTCTTCTTCATCTTCCTAACCTTCCTCTCGGAGCTGCCTTGCGGCCGGCTGGACCTTGGAGCTTGAGGTAGCCGGCGACGTGAGGAGGAGAGGTGGAAAGGTGGTCGGCGCAAGATAACCCTAGGTTTCTAGGGTTTGTGTTGGTGGTTGGAAGAAGCTTGAAGAAAGGTGATTAATTCGAGGCCTTCGGTGACTCCGCGTCTTGGTAGCTCGTCGCCCACACGACGTCCAGGAGGGGAGGGTCATAGGTAGAACACTACGAGGTAAAAGGCGAGGTATAACTCTCCCTAGCTCCGTATGTTTTCTTGTTATTTCTTGCTTTGATATTTGTTATCATTTGCATGTGGTTAATTAATTATCGTAGATTAATTATTTGTTAATTAATGTGATAATTAATTATGTCATGGACCCCGAAGATAAACACAAAACCGGCGATTCATTCGTCGTCTTTTCCGCGGTTAATTAACTTGAAAAGTTACAAGGCTTTAACTTCGGTTTTGGCTAAGTTGCGACTTGAGTTAATTGACACGACGACGAGACGGTCATTTGGGAGATGGATCTCTATTCGGATTAAATTTTTAATCTATAGGCATAAAGAGGTCTCTCAAGTTCGACCCCGTAGTTGCTTGTGAAACCGCCAAGCCATACCCAATATATACAACATCATCCTCTGATTTAATACTATTGTCATAATATTTATGTAACTCCTCAATTTTTGTTCTGGTAGGTTATTTTTCTTTTGAGAAGTAAGTAAGATAGAGGTCACCCGATGGTTTAGTTGAATTAATAGGGACCACAACACCTTGGTCTGCTATACCCAGTAATAAAGCAACATCTCTTCTAGTAAACATAATCGGCACACCTGAAAATTTTAAAATATTTACTTATCTTTGAAAGATAGGTCTAATATGATTTCATATCAGGCTTAACGTGGGCTTAAAATGAAATATTTTCAGACCTAACATGGGCCTGAAATGAAATAATTTCAAGCCTAACATAGGCCTGAAATATTTTCATTTCAGGCCTAACGAGGGCTTAAATAAAATCATTTCAGGCCTAACGAGGGCTTGAAATGAAATTATTTCAGATCCTCGTTAGACCTGAAATGAAATTATTTCAGCCCCACTTTATCCCTACTTTATCTTACTATAATTCGTGTTTAAAATTCATAATTAAAAGATGTACTTGAGAATCTAAAAGTTTACGATGTTAAATCCAAATTTTTAAATATATTGACCAAAATTTCACGGATATGCTGCAATTCTTATATATTCAAGAAAACACTGAAGGGAAACTCTTTGATCTTCGCAATGTGTCGGCCATGTAAAATTTTGAATGCTTCAAAAAAATTATTCAAGTGACCTAAAATATTACATCATTGCAATTTTTGTTCAAAGTTATCTGATGCCTACAGGTTGTAAATATTAAAATTTATTAAAAACCAAACCCAAAAATTTTGAGTTTTGCAAAATCAAGATGGAATTTTGTATAAACATGCCCAGAAGCAGTACTGTTTTGACCTAATCAACTCGCTAACATACCTTGGTGGATAAGGAAGAAGAGGTTAAAACACCCAAAGTCATTTTTCCGCCATTATGAAAAAGAGTACTGCAAAAACTCTAACCCCTTCTCTGGAGAGTACCTATCAGTGTGGGCTTCCACGCAAACCCTTAACGTCGCTTGAGGGACACACGAACAAACGTGCCTAGGGTTTTGGTTGGGGGTTGGGGTTGGGGGTGATGAGCTCACGACTATAACATAACTATCAGTTTTCGACAAGGATAAGTAGATTACCTATGCTGAGAGAGAAAGAAGAACCACAATCTATTCATTTAAAATCAAAACTATGAAAAAGTAGTTTATGATGTCTCGAAAAATAAATTGCAAAAAGCGATTGTCGGCGGGAGGGGTTGAAGAGGAATACGTTGATTGTGCGTGCGCCTTTTGATAAAAAATAAATAAATCTCATGACACTTTTTGATAATTATGAATTCTCACGGCGTCCAAAAATAATTCCGTTGCCGGGACTCGAACCCGGGTCTCTCGGGTGAGAGCCGAGTATCCTAACCAACTAGACTACAACGGAGTTGAAACTGTAAGGGATAATATAATATAATATATATTTTTTTAGCCCCTCCAAGCTCTACACATATTACTTTGTGTCATTTCTTAAGGCCAGAGCAAAACAAAGATAAAATGGAAAATCCCAATGCGCTCCATCTTTAAAATCTCACAACAAATCCATCACAAATGGAAAACATATCCCAATACGCTCCGTCTTTAAAATCTCACAAGTCCATTGTGACGGTCATCATGTGTAATAACTTCACTCGATAACACATCAAATAGATTATTTTATAGATCATACCTAATTGTGCTACAATACCTAGTTGTGCGTTGGTGACTCTGGATAATGTAAATTTAATTCCCACCCAAAACACCAACTCTCTAGATAATGAGAATTTAAATCCCACCCAAAATATTATACCTAGCAAATTTAAAATTACGTTATTAGCCATGCCCCATCTATATTTCCTAACCTCTACCTTCCTTAATTTATTCTAATAATCGATAAAAAATTTTCATAAAATCAAATCGATGCTCTTTTAAATTAATGAGATAATAAAAACTGAAAACCTTAATTATATATATATATAAAATATCTGGTTGCATTTTTAGAAGATTTCCATTTTTTTTGCAAACATATCTTCATTTTTCTTTTAAAAAAAACAGAAACAGAAACTGATTATGTAATGCTTTATGACAAGTTCTTTAATAATATCATTTAAGGATCTCTTGGAGTGGTGTTGCCGGTAACGAAAGGATGTCATTCATTTCCAAAGGCTAAATTGATGAAAAAATTCCAATATTGAGTATGAAACTAGATCTTTTATGCGAGAACCTTAATCATTGATAACTCAACAACAAACCTAACAAAACATATCATGAAGAATAGTAGTTAGTAGTTGTGTCTTGCTTCATCTTCAGTGTAGCTTTGCAATTCCTATTTTCATCAGTCACACTGACCACAACGGAGCAGCCGACCGGATAACCCGAAGTTAATCCAAATCCAAACCGAATGCAAAGATTATTTGGAAGCTAAGCATTGTTGCTTGTAAACATAGCTGGAAAAATTATCGAAGAAGATACGGATGAAGAAACTATTAAGCACAATCTATGGACCACTCTTAAGGAGTAATTACTTGGAGAACTCCAAACACTAGATGAAATACTGCCGGCTTGTGTAACAATACATAGTGAAATTTTAGAAGGCGAGTCTAAAGGTTGAGACAAGACGGAACCATAAACTCCTTTACTATAAATCCTCGAGAAGCATCAAAATATACTTTGAAGGAACAAAAGAAAAACAATTTATGCGCCAGATTAACTTGCTCGTAGGAATCCAGATATCATAAAGCAAACCAAGGAGTGCCATCCAGATATATTAGTCGCTAGAGGAACTCAGAAACAATTCAACACAACTGAACTAAACAAAGGTTCTCACGAAACATTAACCAGTCGAACCGACAAGCACGTACCATAACTGGACCAGGCTAGATATGTAAATATTATCATGAAAGGCCAATACAAGCCAGGATAACAGATGCAAATTTGCAATAATGTTAACCTTACTATATCCTCGACTCAGATCAAGGGGGTGGAGAAACTCATACGGATGGCCGCAACTATAGGACACGACTGACCATAGACAATCAAGTGTGCGACGCTGACGATGACTTTGAACCTTCTCGACCCACATAATAGTCCTAGGACTCACTGTAACAACGACATGGCAAATTAACGGGTGCAAGAGATAGTGAAACAAGAAGTTAATAGAATATATTGCTCTACAAATATTGATTACTTGTAAGAGAATACAAGAGAATATTTCCTGTATTTCAGATATGCAAGAATTATCACACAAGGTGAACATAAGAGACAAGTACACGTATTTACAACAACGAACCTGATCATCCTCATTGGATGACGGCCCTGGAGAATGTGATTCTGATGGCTTTTCTGCACCACAATTTTGTCGGTTACACTTGGTTCGAAATGGATAGTTTATATTGTTGCACTTTTCACACTTCCAACTTCCCTCTGGCATTTTTGGTTCTGCAAGGAGAACCAAAAAAGGATCAGAAATATGTCGCACTTGGAGGGCCCAAATAAAATATACATAGAGAAAAGGATTAGTCAAAGGCATGACTGAAGAAGTTCCTATTGCCATTCTGTTTTGACTGCAATGAGATATTAAACATGGAAACATTTTTAAAATGTTTCCTTTTCAAAAACATTTCATTTTGTTTACAATGTGATCGAAATGAACAACAGGAAGGCAATGCTGAAATAAGAGCAAAGAGATCAAACTTACTTGAACCTTTTGAATTTTCTGATTTGAAACCCTGGATGAAATTGTAAAAAAGGAGAAAACCAGAGAGATCAGTAAATGCTCATAAATAAATATCAGATTTCATTATAAAGCCAGAAGAGAGTATTCGAAAGTAGGAAAAAGGAAGTAGAGTGGAGTTTGAAATGGACTCAACAAAAAACTTCTCCAGCAAACACTAGTAAAGCCTATGATCCTTATTAGCTAGCTTAAACCAATTAATGAACAGCCACAATCAAGATATCTGATTTTACTCTATAGATTTTATATATACAGTCCAAAACAAAGCAGTTAAATTGATATTTTGAAATTTTGTTTTATCTAGAAAGTATGATTATGGACGTACGGTTTTTGGTATGATTGTGATCGTAATGTACAAAAGGTATGATGGTAGAGGTTCATTAAATGTTGTATGCCCTTTTTCTAAGACCAAACCAACCAATTAGTTTATTAGGATAGAAAAATTAGCAGATATATTATTTTGACGCCAGTAATATAAGAGCACACATGGTTGACTGGTTAATCAATTTCATCCATTTAAATTGACATAATAAAAAGTGCAACATTCCACTTTCATATATGTAGCTGAATATAAGTCAATTGACCATGTGCATCTCCAGGTTTTATCATTGTCCAAGCTAAAAAAATAGCTACTCCAACAGGGAGAAGTGTCTGAGTTTAGATGCACAAAGATAATATGAATGGCAGGAAAAAAAAATCCTAGGAAACAAGTTCTCATGAAAGAAGAGAAATTATATTGAATTAATAACTTCACCCCATGTTTTGTTTATCATAAAGGACGATAAGCAAACAAAAAAGCATGCACAACGCACGCATAGAAGGATAGCAAACTAAGAGAACAAAAAGAGAATTTATAGTAACATCAATAGTATTAAAATGGGGGGAGGAAGAAAAACTAGCTTAATTTGACTTTAAAAGGATATCATCAACAACAACAAAAAAAAAAATCAAACAACAGCCATCTTTGAATAAGAAATGGAGATGAGCAGCAAAGTGTTCTAACCTGGTTTGCAGGCCTCGGGGTGTTACACTTCCTCATGTTACAGACAGTTCGAAACGAGAAATTATTGTTGCCACAATTTGGGCATTTCCAGTCATTCTCACGTCCTTCACCTATATTATATGAAAAAAAGTAAATAATGATATTTATCTGTAAGCTGAAAATGAGAAGGAAAAAAGAAAAGAACAACTCAACAACAAACCTGCATTCTTCTTCTGTGAACTATCTTCAGGATATGCTCCAGATCTAAGCCCCTGCAGAAATTTCCTATAATAGTTAATTAATTGAGTGCAATACAAGAAGACACTAGAGAGAATTTATTTAACTATGCTAACCGTACATTTAAATAACTTTGCAGATCCAATAAAAGGGAAGGGTTGAAATATCAGTAAATGAGGCCAATGACATGTAATCCTAAAAAATAGCTAAAGGAAACAACTAGAGAAGGAAATAAATTAATAAACTACAAAAATATTTCTAGTTCAACTTACCATTGGACCATGGTCAACACGCAGACCCAAGCCATACCTGTCCACCATAGGTGGCGGCATACCATACCCACCACCTAAAGAATAAGAAGTTAGTCAAGGCATAAAACATCAATGAAAGTGCAGAAGCTGTGACAAATCTTAAATGTGGACGAACAGCCATCTGGCATCCAAATGACGCCTAAAATAAAAAATGAAAAGGAACATCCAATGGATTTCTAGTTTCCAATATGAAGGTAAGTGGTGAAAATTCATAACAAAATGGAACTTTCAACATAAACTACTCTAAAATAGAACTGTCTTATTCACACATAAGGTAAAGAATCCATGCTCAAAAGATGTTTCAATTTGCTAATACATACACTAAATTCAATGCCAAAAATTAGTACCTGCTCCCATCATAGGTCCAGCGGAATAAGGACCAGACAGATGTAAAGGCCCATATGGACTCCCTACAGAAAGACGATTACCATACTCATACAGGTAAGCAGATCCTCCAGAGAAAGGCATGTCATATGGAGGCAATGGATGACCATTGAAAAGAGAAGATCCATATGGTGGAGTGCGAAGATACATAGAAGATGGAGTACCATAACCCACATAACTAGCTGGACCATAAGGCGGAGGAGCTTGCATAGACTTTGGTGCAAACTTCTGAATATTGATAAAAGTAGCATGTAAGTTATGGAAATAGAAAATTTTCCAACAAAAAAAAAAGAGAAAAAGAAGGAACTGATCCTGAAAACTTGACAGTAGTGTCAGCAACCATTTTAAAATTAACATGCTCAAATTTGCTTGAAACATGTGCCTGATCAGATAAAATACTAAAAGAAATAACAAATAAGTAAAGTAAAAGAACATGACACACGAGCCCCATTCAAATCCCCATCTCAACATTTTCTTCGGATAAAACAAAAAGATTTAACATATACAACATGTAGCGCATTGCATTTACATGTACATTTACCATACAGTTAAGAACTCAGACAGTTTGTGGGTAAACCTTACCCCATTATGGTCTGCAGGTCTTGGCTGAGTACAATTGCGCATATTGCAGGTTGTTCTGAATGAGAAATTAACATTACCACAACTAGGACAAGTCCAATCATCTTCTCGTCGACCACCTTAAAATGTAAAATGAAACTTTATAAAAGTTATGTAATTCTAGTGATTAACAAATTTAAGAATGACCACATAACTATTTTGAATCCCAAATGAAATGGAAGTTCATAGTTCATACCATCGGTTCTGGCCCTCTTGCCAGCAGACGGGTTCCGGTTATCAACCTGCAAAAAGAGCAAAAGGCACAAGAAAAATGACTTTTCACACAAAGGGAAATAATCATTTTATCTGTCCATCTAATCATTTATTACTACAGTGATGACAGCGTCATTTATTGGAACCAACAAATAACTTCCTGAATTTCATTGCAAACTAATCAGATCAATTTTCAACCACTACGTAAGCCTCCACCAACAATTTTCTGTGCACCCCTCAAAAGAGGAAAAATCGGGGATCTTACGATCAGATCAAGCTTCGTGTCACCGAGAAAACAGCCATCTCCGATGGTTGCATCAATTCAGTGGGAAATTATCTCATAAAAAAGGAAGACTAAGATCCATAAGCAAGCCATATAAAAATTCGAAACCACTCGAGAAACTCGAAGATCCAGCATTCAAAACAAACAAAAAGAGGAAAACCTACTCGAAAAAAGAACATCCGACTCACTAATAGTATAATTCGCGCGAATCTGGAACTCCAAAACCACTTATTCACATCATTGAAAACGCGAGCACAAGCAAGCGAGAAGGAAATCGAGGAACGCATAACTTCTAGGACAGAAAACGATGTAGCAGAGGAAAGATAGATAAACAAAGAGAAGCGAAAATCCAATCAACAAGTAGAAAGGTGAAGCACCTGAGACATAGTAGCGAATCGGGAAGGGCTCCGTTCTCGGCGAGATAAAATCGAGAAAGTTGAGAAAGGGATTAGGGTTCTTCCGCAAGCCGAGATTTACTATTATTCAAGCTTCGATTTTTCCCCCAACGGTCCAAATTAAATTTGCATTTTACATGTATACCCGATCCCAATAAGTCGAAGGCGTAAATTGAAATTGTTAACAAATGCGGAGCTAAAGTGAAAAGTCCTCCTTGTGCAAAACGCTTCTCCCAGCTATGCAAACCCACGTGGGTCCACGGATCGGATCTCAGATGGGCCTGCATACGGACGAATCAGAAAGCGGGTGGCTTTTGAGTAAGGACGAGCATCGAAGGCATCCGCGTTCCTGACTTGTATTTACCACGATTAGTGTGATAAAAGGCTCTGGAGACTGGAGAGGAGAGAGGGAAATGGCGCAGCGAGGCCTTCCCGATCGACCGTCGCCGGAGAGCAAGGTGGCCGGCGTTGAGGTGTTCTCGTCGGAGCCGAGATCGTTCAAGATGGATCGGAGGTCTCCGGAGGCGGCCGCGCTTAGAGACGCTGTGTCCCGCAAGCTCCTTGACTTCCTTGGGGCTTACTCCGACGACGTCCTCACGGTACAAGATCTCACCACCCGGCATACGATTTCCTGTTAGCTTGGGTTTTGTATATTATGCATCTGGCAATGATCTTGCTTCACTATGGAGATTTTTCGGATAGGGTTTTGTTTTGAGTTGGGTCCCCCCCCCCCCCCCTTGGATATGGTGGGAGAGATCGGGATTGGGATCTCGGAGAATTTACTATGAATTATGCTCGCTAGTTAAGAACGGAGAATTTTGCTGTATTGATGACTAGATATAGTTCGGATACCAGGATAGACCTGTTCCGCTTAATACCACTCTAAAAGTGGGAAAGCGCGAAGAGAGGTCAAGAATCATCCTAATGGCTGAACGGTGGAAAGCCGAACCTTTTTTTTTTTTTTTGGCCCATTTCATTATGCTGGAACGTCAAATACATTAATGGTGAGCGATTGGGAAATGGTCAATTAAACTGGAAGAATGCTTGTATTTGTTTTGAATAGAGGATATCACTTACATTAGCTCCTATTTACATCCTGATTTTCAAGCAAGCAGCAGAAGATATAATGCCTGGTTGCTGTAGGGTTTGCTTTGGGCTATTCTTCCACATATAATATGGAACTTCTTGCTTCTTTGAAGACCAAATAGTCATAGAACACTCGTGCTGCATAAATACTTCTGTGCTATTTGAAAATTACTTCATGGAGTTTCTTCTTAATTGATCAGAATTTTTGGTTAGGATGATAAAAGGTGGATTACAGACAAAAAGTTTTCTCATAGTTCATTGTTGTGCATGGAGTAATGGAGATGTTATTCAAATGTTGATAATAGTAGAGCAACAAATAAAATAAAAAATAGCGGCAGATGCAACAAAAAAAAATTTGTGTGTGTGTGTGTGTGGCTGTGGGGGAGGAGGAGGAATGGGTGGTGATGGTGGTAAATATTCTTGATTGTTGTTTGTCAATTTGGTAAAACTAGTTTTATCTAATCAATATTAACTTGATATCTTGAATTTTAACAAGCTAGCGATCTATTTAGCCTGCTTGATCTATATGAGGCCATTAGTAGAATGTAGATTTTTAAATCAATGCTAATAATAGTAGTTTCATGTTATCAATAATACATGATTTAGTCTTTATATATTTTAAAATAATATTTATTCATCAATTTGGTGAAATAATAATGAGCTTCTGATTTATCATTATCAAGTCATGCTAGTTTTAACTATTTAGGGTTGTCCATATTGGATACATGAATTTCGGGATTTCATCACTCAAATGTTTTATCATTAATAATATCCAGATGACTAGATCTCTTAGATCATGTTTGAGCACCATCCAAATTTTTTTTTATTTTGTTAAATAATTTCCTAAGTGTTTTAGTATGGTAGGATGGAATAAGTTGTTATTTGTATATCCAGGAGTACATCATTATTCTTGTTTGCAATGGGAAACATCAAAATCAAGCCCGAGATGAACTGGAGGCATTTCTTGGCAATGAAAGTGAAAACTTTGTAGCATGGTATTTTAATTTTTAATAAACAGATATGTTGGCGTTTTATGTAGTTAGTAGTTCTTATCTATGTTAACTATTATTTCGTGCAGGCTCTGGAATTATCTGTCACTTCAAACCATTGCTTCAAATACTCCTATTCACTGTTTAGATGAAACAACTAAGGTAATCTCCATACTTTGTCAAGGAATAGGAAGTTATTGGCACTAAAATTTGAGTAATTGCTACTGGTGAAGCCTCATTGGCTCTTGGGTTACTTGCATAGGTAGTGAGTACATGGGACAATCTCTGCTTAACTGGGGTGTATCATATGTAGATAGACAATGAGACTTGGCATTTATGCTTCATTATACCATGTAAATTAAACTTGTTTTGAGCAAATCTAATTGCTTGATTTTGTTATGATTAAGGAGAAGAATTACTAATTAATTGAAATGGAAAAAATGATTTCTAGCAGCACAGGTAAAAAAAAAAAATCTAGATTACTATGGGTGGAAGAAAACTCACAGTAGCTCTTGCTTGCCGGTGCCAAGGAGTCCCATGGGTCGTTATAGCAATAGGATGAAGGTTCAAGTGAAGAAACTTTAGTTTCTTATTTAAAGAAAACTCTAGAAGCATTTTACAGAGCCCTAAGATGAAGCAATATAGAAAGCTAAAGATTGCAATGGTTGGTGATGGCAATCTTTACTTGTACCGACATTTTAGTTCGTGTAAAGCTTCTATTGAATTTCTAAAGCAATGAATTATGGAACAACCTGGCATCAGGTTGTTTTCATGAGCTAGTGTCTAAGCACCTAGTCCTCTATCTGGTGCGAATTTGGTGATATGTCCATGATGGCACTGCCTGGACTGTTGGGCTATTGTTTCCCTTTTTCAGGATTTGTAAAAACTTAGTTCATCTTTCATCTTCACGATAATTATTAATGTATTGTTTGTATTCTATATTTCAGTCTAAAGGTGATTTTTTGGATCTATCAAATAATGAAGAAAACTTGAGCCATGCAAACAACATGGATGATTTAGAGAGCCATAAAGGTTGGCGTCCTAGTGAAATTGCTTCCATCAAAGTGCTTGCTGATAGGCCACAGCAACGAACACATGCAGTCAATAGTGTGGTTCATACAAACAACATTAATCAGACTCAAAATGGATTCACAATGTTTGCGGATGCTAGTTTGGTATCCTCTGCTAATGTTTTTTCTGGTGGTGAGCAATGCCTAGAAAGACAAAATCAGCATTGGAAGGTTGATTGGCTAAGCCCTTTGTCTTAGTTCTCACATTAATTTCTAGAAGGGCTCCACTGTCTAACTTCATCATTCATATGGACCAGATAGCCAAAAATAGCTCAAGTGCATTGCCTCGTCAACCTTCACATGTGCCAAAGTCAGAAACAGTCATGAGGAATTCACAAGCAATTGGTAGAGGCAAGTCCTTTTCCTTTAAAAAAAATGATTTTTGTCTTTTTTCCCCTGATAAAACAATTTTCACTTCTCCGCTTTGATAGTCAATTTTGAATAAGATAAACTATTCTGCAAATTTATTTGCCCTTGCATATGTATCTGATAAAGTGTTCTACCTTTTTTCGTACAGAAGATGCTAACTGTGAGTCTCTTTGCAATAGAAGTGCTATTCCAAGTGGACCATCTGAAAATGATGCAGATGCCGTAGAGGCACAGTTTACAGAGCCTCGTGGTAATGTTTGGGATAGGCTTGGGAAGCCATGCAAAGAAAATGAGTCCTTATTAAGAGGCGGAAGACACTGTCTCACTAGAAAAGAAAAACTAAAACCTCAAACTGAAGAGATTCAAGACTTGAAGCACGCATTACTTGAGCCATATGCAACTTTTAGTGGCAATAACACTGAAAGGAGTACTGCATTTGATAAAGGTCATAAAAGGAGACTTGTCACCAGCAGTTCTCAAAGACATGATTTACTGGAGCTCAATAAGCAGCACTCATTTGAACAAGTAGATAAATTGCAAAAGACAAGACATGCTGATATTGCTTCTGGCAATATGTCTGCCTCTTTTTCAGGTAGTGAGGAAAACCATCTGCAAACTAAAGAGGCATTACAAAAGGCAAGAGGCTCTGTGCCCAATAAGTGCCAATATTTGTCTATTTGTAATGAGTCAACAAGAGTGAAAAATAATACTGTAAAGTTTCTGAAGCCAACATGTACTTCAGCATCATCTTTATATGGGCAGAACAAACAGTCTGATAAAGTAGTCCAATCTGTACAAAAGAAGAATACCTCAGAAACAACTATGATACCGAATTCAGTTCCGTGCAGTCTAACATCAGATAAGATTGAATCCTTGCAGTTTGCAAATGGAAATAGTGAACCAAAGCCCATCCAAACTGTGAGCAATAAAACTTGAACTTAAAAAATTTAGAACTACTATTATATTATGTTTCTTTGATTTCCTAATGCAGGAAATAACTGATGTAAAATTAAAGCTGCAAAAAGTGGAAAAGGATATGCAAAAACTCCGCTCAAAGCAGGCAGCTTTGATTGACTCAAAATCCAAGCTACTATCAGGTCATTGATGCACTATTGAATGTCTTTCAGTCAGACTTTGAAACAACATGTATTGTTTATTTTCCTGATTCTATAAGTTGTAGGCACTTGTGATTTTCAGTTTACAATATTTAGAATTCATATGCAAGGTTGCAATTACTGGATTCAATACATCTCACAGTAGGTTAGGCATTATTCTCACTAATGTCTCTCTATGATATGTCTGGATTTACTGGCAAGCTTTGATGCTGTTCAGTAATAAGTTTTAGCATCAATAGTGATTTGTTTAGGTATGAACTATTGATACATCATCATTAGAGTATGTTTCACTCTGTGAATGCATTTTGCACCTTATTCCTTTCTCATTGCTGCAGCTTAGTTTTGCTATTCATGCTTCTCTGAGGTTGTATGAATACATGATAGATCTGTGTCAAAACTCAGAAGCATAGTCCAATATTTATTGATATTATAATAATTCTTATTTTTAATACTTTACTAACTTTCCTGTTATGTGATAGATGATAAAGAGAATCATTTTCTTGGTTGGAGTTGTACTTCAATGTTGTTATGCAAAGGCATACTGCAATGTTCTTGACTTGTTGCTTGCAATCTGTTTTGCTTTTCCATATTTAATATCTCACTCTTAATGTGAAC
This sequence comes from Boesenbergia rotunda, assembly GCA_024364735.1. Taxonomy (NCBI): domain Eukaryota; kingdom Viridiplantae; phylum Streptophyta; class Magnoliopsida; order Zingiberales; family Zingiberaceae; genus Boesenbergia; species Boesenbergia rotunda. Next base: position 553,824 of record JAGFNQ010000753.1, read on the forward strand.
TTCCATTATGTTATGGCAATATCTAATTGGCAATATTGGTGGTGATTTTGTTATAATTCTCATTTATTGCCGTAACCATATTTCCTCTTGCTCAATGCTCTTTCTTTTTCCATGTTGAACTAATGTTTTATATTTTATACATGATTTGTTTTAGTTTTAGTGGATTGATTTTGCTCAAAATACCTTAGTTGGGTACCAAGTCTCGCTATCCTCTTTAATAACCATCATTCTTTGAACTAGTTAGCAAAAAGAGTTTGGCTAATATGATGTGTATTGAGCTCTTGGCACCTGTCACTTGCAGAAGTAGTCACTGAGGCTGAGTTCCTTGTTTTGCAGGTCTGCACAACAACACAAAGGAAGATTTTGAGTCAAGAACTGCCTTTGTCACTAATGTAAATCAGCAAAATAATTGGTTTTTTATACTTATTTCTTCTATAATTGCGTATTTTCATTTGTTTGGCAAATATTCTGGCATACACATGAAATTTTGGTATACATTCACATTGGATTCTTCAGCATGTTTGCATTCCAAATTTGAGGCATGCAGGTAGAGGATTATAATGCCCCAATTTATTAATCATGCTTGCTATATGTTCTTAATAAAGCAACTTGATGGTTTGAGGATGGTAAATCTGTTTGTAAAATTTCATGGGGTTATCACTTTCCAAGACCATTGTCTTTGAAATAACATAATTTGACCATGAAGATGATCAGGCAACAATAAAAACAAGTCCAATTAGTGTATCCAAAATAATTAATCTTTATTCACCATTGAGCTCAATACTACGACAACAAAAAGCTGTGTATCCAAAATTCCAAACTATTTTGGATTATCTGAGTCAGTTTAAATTATTTTTATACAAGTATGCTAAACTTTATTTCGTGCATGTCTTCCTTTCCTCTCTACAAATGCAATAACCATTACTTCATCTGATTGAAATTTGAAATACATTAGCCTGACGTCCATATCATGTTAATTTTTCACATTTTATTTTTTAATGCTTGTAAATAGTAGTTGTTTTTAAATTTGGCATTTAGCTTTTTTGTTAAGCCATATTATTAGTAACCATGGTTATGAAGATGAAAAGGCTGTTTTGCAATTTGTATGTTGGTAGTAAGTTATTGAATTAGAACATAAGATTCATATGGAAACAATACATGTCATTGGGGATCTGATATTTTTGATGCAGGTACATTTTGCAGCTACAAGAGAAGCATTGTTTTCTCATTTTACGAAGTGTGGCCCTATTGTTAAAGTTACCTTGCTAACTGACGTGCTAACTGGCCACCCAAAAGGGTAAAGGCTTTGCCTACCAGATATATTCTTCTGCTGTCACTAGACATGAATGTGCTGATATGAATGAAACTAAGCAATTATCGTTTTAATCCAGCGAAGCAGATATTATCTTTGCCAAAAAAGAGTCCGTTGACAAGGCAATATTATTGAGTGGGACCTCATTCTTTTCTCGGATACTGGTGGTATGTTCAAACCCGATTTGCACCATTGCATAAATTACATTATTTCTTACCCTACAACTAAGTCAAATTTTTCATGGTGTTTCTAAGTTTTATTCTGAACATTGAGTACTGCTATTGAATTTTGTGGCTCTTGTGGGCACGTGAAGACCCTAATGGCCATGCACTAAACTTTCAACTATGCTAGTATTTCATTAGATTTCATTTTCATTTCCAATCCACGCCATTTCATTTCCTTATACCAGATAAAATCTTAGAACAAATCACAATATCACATCAGTTTTGGCAAAGATTACATGTCTCATACACTGAAAGAGTAATATATATTATTTTCGTTCTATATTTTTAAGTAGCAGACTGGGCGATTCCATTGAATCAAATCTTATTTGACAATGGCTACTTGTCAAGAGCATGGTTGTTGAATTCTTTGTTAATGGTGTTCCATGTGGCCTAATCAGGTAACACGGAAGTCAGAAATGGCCTCAGGGTCAGCACCAACTCAGGTTGCTGCGAAGGTTCCACAATCATGCTATCCTGTTTCTCAAAAGGGTGCCTTCCAAGCAAATTATGCATATACTCACTTCCAATGGAAACGGGAGGAGTGAGCAAGTCTTCAGTTATTGGTGAATAGATGACAAATTCATCCGATCCTAGACGATGTATTCAGGCCTGAGATGGTGTAGCGAATCTTGGGTGAAGAAGAAAGCAGCAAGGATAAGTAAAGAACACAGTTGAGGCTTATTTATGAAATGTGTTATATCAACACCATTATGCTCATGCATAAAACCATTCGAGTGATCTGTCTGGTTCCCAGAAGACTTGGCTGCTCATGTGGTTGTGCATGTGAAGTAAGCTCTTGTGCACATTTGACTCACGGAAAACACAATGCAGTTGATAGATTTGTAGGTTGTCGTCGTAGTGTTTTGCAGCATTCTTACGATTTAAGATATGAAAAATGTGTTCTTTCCATGAATTGAGCTATGCAAATCCGTGGTAATTCAACGACCTAAATGCAGAGACACAGTTCGAATCCTTTATTTTTTTTGTTTTATGTGATCGCCCTTTAGAAATATGGATGAACGGTTGGGCATAATATAATGGTTGAGCATCCATAAACAAAAGAAACCAAGCCAAAAAGATCCAAATTCCAAAATTTGATTGTAAACAGACATCACTTGTACCAGTGCACTCTAGTTATAGCGTGCATACGATAACAAATGTAAAAAGAAGCATGAGAAATTTAAATAATGGTATCACAAACCAACCAACCACAAAATAAAACAATTCAGTAAATTAACATCTATTGTCGGCTACTCAGATCAACAAATGCATTTGGGAGAAGAAAACATCAAGCCATCGTCGGGGTTTATTGTTTGAGATATCTCTGAAAAATAATGTTATTCCCTACTCTAGGAAGAGAGTAATCCGCATGAACGACAGTATGAAGGGCCGCTAAGCTCCGGTCCTGCATTCACAATACAACTGGATTAGCTAAACGACAGAAAGTATAACATAATAAAGTCAAACAGATAACTAGCAACTCGACTTGTTAACTTGCCACCAAGAGTCATTTTTCTTTTCTATCTTTTAGAAAATTATTTTTTTTTCATTTCATAAAAAATGACTTTTAAATATTCTTTAATTTTTCAAAAAATGACATCACTTTTTCTAGAAAACAAAGATGAAAAATGAAAATCATACACTATTTTCTAGAAAACTATTTTCTTAGAAAATGAAAATGAAAATCAGACACAAACCTAACACAGCCTTAGGCTTATAATTGTATTTGGATGAGAGGTATAAGAGCCAGACAGCGCATACATATACTACATTTTTCTATAGTTGGCCCATCCAATCTAGGCCACTTTATTCAGCTCCTATAGCAATCTACCACAGAGCGCACCAAATATAAATCTGTGTCTTAACTATTTGCTCATCTACAGTCGCAAACGAGGAGCACTTGAAACTATAACATTATTTTGTTATTTGCTCATCTATAGTCACGATTCATGCCGACAGTGTTTGCAAAATGGCTGTCATCCTATCAGCTATCACTGCCGGTCTGACCTTTTCAGTAATTCAGTTCAACATAAAATATGCAATTTCAAAGATGTATCCAACAACATGTTAGGGGGCATTATAAAAAAACAAAGGGTTTGGAGATACACATCTTCCTGATGATACCTTAGAAAAAGAAAGATCATAATAAACTGTTGTATATACTGGGGTTTTTTTTATTGCCTGCAAATTGGTGAGTACAAATAACATTTCCTGCAGTTCGCCTATTATCAGACCATACAAGTTGTAAAATCATATACGACTTAAAATGATCAGAGCTAATATCTGAAGCTTGGATGTAACTATGAAAACACATCAAGTATGAAAGACAAAAATAATAGAAAGCATTATGATACAACATGGAAGCAGGATTGATACGGCTACATGTGGATGAACAAGTTTACACGGGAAATAAATGATCCCTTACAAAAAAAAACAAAGAACTGGTAAAACGATATAAAATTTCCCTGAATATATTCTCAAACAACATTGATCATGTTATTTTAAACTTTAACTAAAGTAAGCACATATTTTCAATTAAATAGAAAACAATGTTAGCATATACCTGGAACTATGATGAAAAGCTTGGAATTTATATTATTTTAAAAAATTAATATTCTGGAAAACAATTGCACTTGCAGGGAATCAAATGGCATGGCTCTAAATGTCATTTATAGCATATCATTACAATAATAACAAAATGCCTACCTTTGGATTCCTTCTCCAACCTCCACTCTGAGAAAATTCCCGATTCTTACACTGGAACCAACTTCCTTTGATAAATCATTCAGCAGAGACTGTATATGGTACAATAAAAATAAAGTGCAATCACAGTTTATAGTTGGTCATAGGAAGGTAACAATAAAAAATACAAGCTGTCATGATGTTCAAAATGATAAACGATATCAATGAAGGCTGCAAGGCTCAAGTAAAACTCAATAAACCTTTAGAGTGACAAAAAAACGAAACGCTCGTCCCAACACCCCCGCCAACCCACCCCAGGACTAATACGAAAGAGGTAAATCATGGTGACTAAGAAGGGAAGAGGTTGGAGGAAGAGAATTTTTATACAAGGTGCAAGGATTTACGCCCCACCAACCCACCCTTACCTTCTCAACTATGCCCGTGGGGTCTCAATAAACCTTTAGAGGTGGCAAAAGGTGATTCGCTCACCCCCAACGCCCCCGTAAACCCGTCCCAGGGCCAACACGAAGGAGGTAAATCACTCAATAAACCTTTAGAGTGTTGGCAAAAGGTGATTCGCTCGCCCCCGGTGCCCCCGCCAACCCATCCCAGGGCCAACACGAAAGAGGTAAATGACGGGGGTTACTAGCACGAATGCTGTGGCTAGTGCGTGGGGAGGGCGGGCACATTGGCTTTGCCAAGTTTTGACCCCCAAACCTCATGTCGGCCACACCCACGTACTAACCATCGGTCCATCCCGTGAGGACTACTCAATAAACCTTTAGAGCTCCTACAGAGGAAGGTCTGAAACAGAGAGAACCAATAAAAGATGTCCAACATACCTTCACACTAACAGTATCATTCAAAAAGTACTTTTGCTCCAACAAAACGACTTCTTCATAGTACTTCCTCATACGACCTTCCACCATTTTTTCAATGGCCATCTGGGATTTCCCTGAACTCTCTGCCTGAAATGAAAAAACAAAGGAAAACATCTTCAGAAGAATTGGATTATCAGATTACAAAATTGTTAGCATCCACTATGCAGGATAAACAAGATACTTCAGAAATAGATTATATAGATCCAAGCACAAAAGAGGTTTGTCTCTATTTGATTATTTTTAATCCAGTATCTAACATAATTTGCAGTTTACCCAAGAAACATCTTGAAGAAACTGAAGAGATTGATTCCTTAATTTAATACTGGACCTGTGTTTTCAGTATGTCTCGCTCACTATCTGATGCCTCTGGAGGAACGAGTTCCTTGGACAAAAACAAAGGCTTCGATGCCACTATTTGCATCGCCAATGATGAACCAACCTGCTGAAGAGCATCATGTGAAGCGTTGCCATCTTCCACTTCCAATGTAACCAATCCAGCAACACGACCCAAACCTGAAAGAAACAAATCAGAACATTAAATATTGCCCAAATTTGGCGGTGTTTATTCCCTAGGCAGCTATGAATTTATATATATTCTGAGCCTCAGCAATATATATAGCAAAATTGCTGATAGAATAAATTTAGTCTACCTCATTAAAGCATAAATATTGAAATAAGAAAAACATGTAGATTTATAAGACGTGAATATCAGTATTAAAATATAGTTGCCAATGCATACTATCAACTATCATGATTCCAGACTAATCAACAGACAATATACGGTTTCACGCAAAATGTATAAATATAGAAATAAACTATTAGTTGGCAAAGAAAACAGCTTGACTAAACTAACTCTACCTTTCGAGATTATAAAAGAAGGCATTTTTGTGGCATGTACAGAAATGATAATGGTCACAAGAAATTAAAATCTATCCTATTAATTGAACATGCTGATATCATATGGATTATATGTTATTTCGGATTGCTCAACACTGCAGAAGATTAGAGTTATATTACCTGGCTGGGGACATGTATGAAGATAAGACAACACAGCACCATGTGAAGATGACGACAATGCGTAACCTCTTCTAATCCTGACATTCTCCCCCACCATGGCAGCAACCTCTGTAACTGCATTTTGTATTGTAGTTTCTCCAGACAGTTTGGGATGATCCAAATTAATCTTCATGCTCTACACAATCAGAATTTAGAAAAATTAGAAATATATTGGTGATAAGAGTACTATGATTATACAGATGGTGAGCCTTTTGAAAGGAAATTTAGTTTTAATTTCTTTCAGGATGGTAGGAAAAAAAAGAATTAGTAAGCACAAGGAAATAGTATAACATGCAAAAAAAAAAAGGCTAATAAGTAAAGCTATTTGTAATTGGTAATCACTATGCTAAGCAGAAGACAGCTCTGTTTACAAGGAAAAAACAAGCAGACAAAATCAATTACTCTAGTCATGCCTAATAGATTGAGTACTTTTTCATCCAGAGATATTAGAGGTGAATGAAATGATCATAAAATCAAATGATTATTGTGAGACAGGAGCAGAATGGTCGGCAAAACCATAAGAGATAGTACAAGATCTAGATGTCAAGGAAGTCTGTCCTTTAAAAGAAAATAGAAACAGTTCTCTAAAGCTGAAACTTCTAAATAATAAAACACACCAAAAAAGAACAATTGACAATTCTTTGGTAATAGTGAGCCATAGTTTTCTTCCTCATAAATTATAATTTATTTCTCCACTTGTCAGCCTGAAGAGTATTTTATTCTACTTCACAAAGGCAGGCTGCCATCAACATTCTGCAGTTCTACGTTCATTCATAGAGACTAAAGTATTTTTTTTCATAGTCACCATTTCTAATGACTAACAATATTTTCATGAAAACTTCGCAAACAAAACCATCTAACTAACTGCATTTACAAATGCATACCTCCAAGTATTCAGGACCAAAAGGAAAAGCCTCCTGAGCTAGTGGACTAGGAATTTCTATTGACAAAGCAGCCCTTGCCAAAGCAGAAGCCTGAAAGACGATCAAAAAATTAAAAGTTGACAGTGGTCCAGAGTTAACCACTCAGTTACAACAAATAGAGAATAGACTTGGCAAAAAACACTCTACATGGAGAATTGAACTTGAAGGATGAAAACTGGTATTTAAATTTAAGAGAGAATATATCAGAATCTGAAAATTAAGATGATGGGTTTTGTTACTTAAATTAAAATGAACACTCAACGATCATTTTAAAGGTATATTATATTTTGTTATTGGAACTCCTATTGCTGTTTTATCATCTAGTGAAATTGACTTTTAAGGCTCTTCTCGGCATATAATAAAGAAAATGAATATTCATCCAAGGATTGAGTCTCATCAAGGTATCTGCTCAATCATGAACTCTAAAAGTTATGCTAATAAACTAGATAAAGGAGGGTCATCCTTGCAAGTAATTTGCATGCACCATATCACATAAGTGAATGCCAAAGAGGCCATGACATAAGGCACTGTTAACATTTGATGTGTTTTTATACTGATAAGGAAAGAGTGCCCCTATCTGATTGTTACAACCTGACCAAACACTAAAAAATCATAGAGAAATTTCTTAAAGTTGGAAATCCTCATCAATGATAATGATGGTATCACTAATCAGTATTGTAGACTCTACTTTTTACCGTTCACAAATCATACTAACCAGGTACTGAAATGTGTCATTCCTTGCTACAAAGTCTGTCTCACAGTTGAGCTCAACTACAACAGCCTTTTTATCCATCTGTGCCAGTGAGAGCAAACCTTCCGCTGCAGTTCGAGAAGATTTTTTTGCAGCAAGCACCACTCCTCTCTTTCTGAGATCCTTTTGTGCAGCTTCTGTAGCATTAGGCAAAGTAATTATTTGATTCAACAACAATAAAAAAATGTATAATTAAGTGGTAGAGTGGCAAACCTAAATCCCAACTACAATTAACAAGAGCTGTTTTGACATCTTTAATGGGAGCACTTGTTCTTTCCCTCAGTATTTTGATGCGATTTATTTGCTCCGGGGATGATACTTCGGTGCTAAACCTTCTCGTAAGCACTTGGGTTGATAGAATCTGGTTTGCAAACTGTCTTGAAGAAATAGTTGGCGTCGCTGTATGTGACTGAGAGAAATAACCCCTACTTGGTTGCACCAAAGCACTCAGTTTGCTGACTACTAACCATATGGGTTTCCTTGTACTTCCACTGAATGCCATTGCTGACAGAACAACAATTTCTTGTAAGCATAGGACATAGGTATAACAACAATAGGCTAAAGATATACAAAAATATCTAACATACTGCCAAAGTGTATATTTGTAAAGATATTGAAGTCTTACGAAGCATAGACTTAAAAAAAAAAAATTAAAAAAAATTGGATATATAAAAGCGAGCAACCTTACTGTAGATGTGATAATCTATGGGTCAAAAGGCAAAGATTTCAAATAAAGAAGCACAAAAGACTAATTCATGACTTTCTAACTATTTCCTGGGGGAAAAAAATTGCCCTGTTTTAGACGAAGAAAGAGAAACAAGAACAAGCACTTGCACTTGCACTAATATGTGATTCGAAACAAAAATGTCCTGTCGCTCTTGATAAAGTAAGAATCATAAAAACTAAGAATTTTATGAGATTTGAAGAAGCATGAGATGACATGCTGAACAAATATATTGATTTTTTAGTGGTTTGGGAAAATTAGTGGCCCTGGCTTCTCAAGCACTCCCCTACCTCTCACTCTCTAGATAAATTATCTTCCCAATTAAAAAGCAGTACCTTTAACCCACCAACAATCACCATTGAGATTACCTTCGCCACCAATGTGTTCCCTGGCAGCCAAATTCAGGTACTCCACTCTCTTCTTCTTCAAACCCTAATTTCAAATTGCAAAATTTCTGCTTTGTTTTCCAGTGAGGAATGAATTTTGCTCGAACTTTTGCATATCAAAAGGGATTTACTCAATATAATCTTCTTTTGTATCTCAGTTGATGGATTTCCACCATGAGAACAAGGAGTTAGATTAAAGCGACAAGTGAGGATATCAGGGCCAAAGACAAGGGGGGAAAACAATGAAGTAACAATAAAATTCATAGACATCGGAAAGTAGATCAAGAAGATACAGAGAAGTGGCAACTTACTTTCTGATTCTAAAGTTTATTAGAGTTCACAAAGGGCGGAAGGCAATGAGAGGCTTTAGGTCTAGGGGTTTGGTTAGCAGTAGTATGCCATGAAGTTATATGATAACAGCCATTGATGTTTGATAGAAGAAAAATATTGTATTAGTGGGTTGGATCCGATATGCGAATCCTCCTCACCAAAAGAAAGAAAAAAATATATATACAAACTTGACATTCAAAACTCGAGACCATTCAAAATCGAAACTTCCCCTGTTCACTAAATCGTTGCCGTTTTACCAAGAACCAACTCTTTCTTCAAAAACAAACAAAAAAGAATGCAATATTTACAGAATGAACACAAATATGTCCAACGAAGAAAAAAGATCAGGTCAAGGTAACTAGCTAGGTAACCCTAGAACAGATGAAGATATTGCGAGTGAAATCCTAGACCGAGATTTACTGAACTAGTTATGAATTTAATTTCCGAGAAGACAGATCAGGATATCTCACCTCCAGACTCCGACTTACGATTCAAATCTGACTGCTATTCCAGAGAAGGCGAAGCGCAAATCGGCGAGCGGAAGAGGAAAACGCCAGAGACGGCGGCGACAGACGAGGCTGAAGACGAAGAAAGGGTTTAACAAATATGAAAAACAAAAACTGTATGCGCTGATATTTATAGAGATAAAAGATTAAAAACAACGGCAAATATACGAATTAATAGGATGGTCTAGTTTATGGACCCTTTCAATACATCTCTTATTAAATTTATAAATGCCCCTTTAAATATTCATGATTTCTTAATTATGATATATTTTATTAAAAAATTTCTTTTAAATGGGCGTGTATCTTAAAACGTTGGACTTATAAATTATCTATCATGAATGTTTTCAAATAAACCCTGATGATTTGTGAGAAACTTTTATAGGGTAAATCCGTCACAGAATTGCTTTTTTACTTTCTTCATCATTTTTATTAAATTTATAAATACAAAAATCTATTAACCAATTATATACACTAAAAAAATATTTTAAAAAATTTAAATAAACTCAAATTAAAATTTTGATAATATTTAAACCAACCCGGCAAAATTTTGATGATATACTCCTTATGTCTTTATGCTATTAAATAAAGTTAACCATATGAATTAAATTTGATAATATACTCCTATGACTTTATCCTATTAAATAAAGTTAACCATATGAATTCTTGAACGTGAGTTCTATCATCTATTGTATTTATAATATTTATTGAAATAAATTTTAACATATTTTATCATTCTTAAGAAGTGCTCTTTATCTTTTGTTAAAGGAGTAAATATCAAATTCAAATTTTTACTAGAAATGATAATTTTAAGATTTAATAGAGTAAATATAAAATATTAAATTTAAATTTAGAAGGTTAGATATAGTGAGACAATAGTTAAAATAAGAGATAATAAATTTATTTGTAATTTAAATTTTTAAGTTATTTTAGGATCATTTTTTACCAAAAAGAGATGAATAGACAGATATCATATATAGAATATGAATAGGATAGTTGAATATGAGAGCGCATCAAATATTTTTTGTGATCATCAACTACCTTTAAGACTTAAAAATTATACTTGCTATGTTATATAAAATTAAATGTCGGATTATGACTTAGGGATACGGGTAGAAAATGAAAATTAAAGAAATAAGGATGCTAAGGTTATAAGGATTAAGAATATAAGAAATAAACTTGTTAAAGATAAAGTTAGGATTGTACCTATTAAGAGAAAACTCTAGAAACGTCACATGTGGTTAGACAATCAATAAATAATATAGGTTCTGTTAAACTATAATTAATGTACATATCAAATTAGGGAAAAAAACTTGATTAGAAATAATAAAATAATATAATATATATTTAAATATTAATGATGATACAATCGAGATTAGAGTCAAATGACGTAGAAGAATCTATATAGTTGACTTTACATAGTAGGATAAACTTACAAATAAAAATTTTGCCTTCATGAGATAGTTGGTTAGAGGATGACAACTTAACTATAATAGGGCAAAGGATCAATTTCCGATGGGCTCATACTCTTAGTGAAAAAAACTCCTCTCACACTCTAACGACTTGACGAACCAACTATAAATTAATTTCATGATTTATTTTCCTTCACGTAATTTGGAATAGCTGCGAGGGATGTCTAGAATAAGCATAATTTTTTTATAATAAACAAAAAAATAAACTATTAACCAATTACATGAATAAAAAAATAAAAATAAATAAAATAAGTTCAAATTAAAATTTTGACAATATTTAAACCAACCCAGCAAAACATTTGATAATATCCTCCACTCCTCCTATGTATAAAGTTACGTGATTTGTTATCATCTAATTAATTTATCAGGTTTATTTAAATCAATTTTATCATATTTTATAATTATTAATCAAGTGTTCTTTATCTTTTTGTTAAAGTAGTAAATGTCAAATTGAAATTATTGTTAAAAACGTCGAAAACGAAAGGTTTAAATTTTATAAAATAAAGACATAATATATAGAATTTAAGTTTAGAATGTTAGATATAATAAAATAATTATTAAAGTAAGAGATGATGAATTTGTTTATAATTGAGACTTTTAAATATTGTAAGATCAATTTTATAGAAGGATAGAGAGAGATTTTTTTACATAGAATACAAATTGAAATATAAAAAAGCATTAGGATTTTCTTTGTGATCACAATCTACCCCTTAAAGGATTTTTTTAAAAAAAAATAGTTAGACATGTTATGGTATATGAAATAATCTACTACTTAAAGGATTTTTTTTTAAAAAAATAGACATGTTATGGTATATGAAGTTAAATATCATTCGAATATGTTTGTAGAAAATGAAAATTATTAAGCTAAGAATGTTACAGTGATGTGCGAAAATATAAAGATGGCAAGATAAAAAAAATAAAAAATTAAGATTACAAATATTGAGAACAATATCCACCCTCATCTAATAAGATAAAATTTAATTATTATTCTTTATTTTTTATTAATTGATAAATATATTTATTTACTTATCAAATTTCATATTATTATCTAACTAAAATATTTATTTATTACTTAATAATTAAAAATTCCTCTAATGATCTCATTTCATCTCTATAACCCAAATCTCTCACTAAAAGTTTATGAAAACAAATTAATGGATTTCATTTTATTATCTAACTAAAATATTTATTTATTACTTAATAATTAAAAATTCCTCTAATGATCTCATTTCACCTCTATAACCCAAAACTCTCACTAAAAGTTTATGAAAACAAACTAATGGATTTCAAAACCCCAAAATTTCGAGTCCATCAATATCTTCTTATTTTTCAGATTTTTTTTTCATTATCATACTTGAAACACACGTTATTATTCTCAAAATCGTATATCAAACGATGTCAAATGCAGTGAACAAAAATATTCATCAAACTTGCCTCTCGCCAGAGTCCTCAACAGCTCTTACAAGACAAGCTAAAAGCTTCAAACTTGTTTCCAATTACTATTAAAGAAAACAAAAAACCAAAAGCACAATTCTTACCGCTGAAAATAGATAGAGCTTAATTAAAAAAACAGGCCTGCCTTCTGATGGAGGCCTACCAGTGCATAAATAACCCCAGCTATCGCTTGGAGCTGCTCTCGGCTCAGATGAGATCGGCGACGTTGGAAGGTAGCTCCTCTATCACAACGTTGTAGAACTTTTGGATGTCATACAGCATCCTCTCATCGTCACGGACGACAAAGTTTATCGCGACACCCTTTCTTCCGAACCGTCCACTTCGTCCGATCCTGTGGAGGTAGTTCTCTGGCTGTGTTGGTAGATCATAGTTTATGACGAGCGAGACTTGCTGGACGTCGATACCGCGGGCGAGCAGGTCAGTTGTGATGAGGACTCTCGAGGAGCCTGAGCGGAATTCACGCATGATGATGTCCCTGGTGTTCTGGTCCATGTCGCCGTGGGTGGCTGAGACGGTGTGATCTCTGCTCCTCATCTTGTCAGTGAGCCAGTCGACCTTACGGCGGGTGTTGACGAAGATGACACTTTGAGTGATGGCCAGTGTCTCGTAGAGGTCACAGAGGGTATCTAGTTTCCAATCTTCCTGCTCAATGTTCACATAGAACTGCTTAATACCCTCGAGGGTGAGCTCATCGCGCTTCACAAGAATCCTGACGGGTTTGTTCATGAACTTCCGGGTGATCTCCAGGGCTTCAGGTGGCATTGTGGCAGAAAAGACTCCAACCTGAATCTTTGAAGGAAGTAGCTGGAAGATGTCGTAGATCTGATACAAAAGATGCATATTGTCCATGTTTAAGCACAAAAAAGAAGTCTATTTTGTAGGAAGTCGTCTTATCACGGTACTAAAACTCGAAAGAAATGTTTTTGAAAAAGTAAGCAGGCACAGGAAACACAAGAAAATTTAAAATAACTACATTGTTTGCTATGTCATTCAAGAGGTATACAAGTTAAGCCAACAAGAAGAAAAAGTTTATATGGCGAAAGGATAATTGCAATAATCTAAGTACAAGGTGCCCCCATCCGCCAACTGTAAAATGCCTCGACATAGTTAACTATATGTGAGAAGTATTTAGCCAAAGATTCTACTATAGAAAAATTCATAGGAAGCTTTCAGGAACCAAAACCCTGAAGAAAAACAAGGAATTGGTTCAAAAATTTCCAATCACAACTGAACTAAGTGCTCCATATTGTTATCACTGGATAAACGAGGTGTATCATGTGTGTGCTAAGCATCAAGGATTCAAGAGTATATGATATGATCACAATAATTTAATTGAAAAGCATCACAAAAGAAAGAAAGAATTTATATATGACAAGGACTGCTAAAAATGACGGCGAAATAGAAAAATTAAGACAGAAGAATAGACAAGGAGGAAACCTGATCCTTGAAGCCACGTGAAAGCATTTCATCAGCCTCATCCAAGACAAACATTTTAATATAATCAGGGCGGAGAGACTGCCTCCTCAACATGTCAAAAACACGACCAGGAGTGCCCACCACAACATGAACCCCACTTGAAAGAATACGCTGGTCCTCACGAACACTTGTTCCTCCGACACAAGCATGAACTTTTACACCAAGGTAGTCACCAAGTGCCCGCATAACCTTCTCAATTTGCTGGGCTAATTCTCTAGTTGGAGCGAGAACCAAGGATTGGCATTGAACCAAACCATAATCAAGCTGCTGCAGAATACCAGAACAAAAGGTGGCAGTTTTCCCAGTCCCAGATTGTGCTTGCTGAATAACATCTAGTCCCTTGCAAAAGGGAACAATTCCTCGTTGCTGAATTGCTGAGGGCTTCTCGAAACCTACAAAGTAAAATGTTAAAAAAGACCAACCTATTTTGTAACACAAATGAATAACTGAAAACTGTTGTTTTGTCATATTACCATAGGCATAAATGCCTCTAAGAAGATTCTCCTGAAGACCCATATCATCAAAGCTTTCAAAAACTTCATCATAAGATGTGAAAAAGTCCTGCCCTTCAGCATTTAGCCTGAATTGCGCGCGCACACGCCCAAAAAAAAAAAAATCAGTCACCAACAGCAAGTAGACAAACATAAAAACAAATTGGCATTTCATGTAAAGGCAAAAAAAAAAAGCTAATATGTTTTTTTTAAATAATGATAGTAGTGATTTAAAAGAAACAGGCATTACAGCTCATTCATTTTGGTATCATATTGCCGAGCATCAAACTGTGATCCTTCTGGTGCCAGTCCAGACATATCTGCATAGGAAAAGTAACACCACAAAAGAACCAAATGTGAATAACACTCAATTGTGATCTTATCAAAAAAAAAAAAAAAAGTAGAGACAAATGACAAATGATGCAGCGTAGGAAAGTTGCAATAACTGCAGAAACACAAGAGACAGACTACTGGAAAACTGAGGGAAAATGAATAGCAGATTAAATTGATCAAGATTTTATTTTAACCATAGTTATTTAAGGCATGAGGTGCCCAAAAGCGCATAGGTTGTATGGGCCTGAGGCTTATAGAAATAAGTCGCTTTCGTATATAATTCAAATATACGTAGGAAATATCTGCCAAAATATTTTACTAACAAAATTATGATCCATAAACTATTAATCAATAATATAAATATAAAATTTACTAACATTCAAATATTGAAATAATTTATCTTCATAATCAAAATGAAACTTCAAATTAAAGAAAACATAAACTTCGAATATTGAAGAGAGAAATAAGTTTGCATGAGAGGTTGATGGTCATTTTCTAGGGGAGAGGAAGAGTCTAGAAAATTGTGTTCCATGCAACGTAATTAAAGGTTGATGTTCATTTTCTAGGGGAGAGGAAAAGTAGAGCAAGAAAAAATGTGTAGCATGCAAGCAATGTAACTAAAGAGTGATGATGATTCTCAAGGGAGAGGAAGAGTATCGCTAGAAAAATGCAACATGCATACAACCCAATTAATGTAAAGGATAATAAAGTATGGGTTGGGTTTTTATAAAAAAAAAATCACTTCAACTAGGATAGGGAAATTGGGCCTGAAGAGCACCCTAACCTCTCAAAAGGTGAGAGCGCTTCTTTCAAGTATTGCGCCTGGATAGTCACCCAGAAGCAAATGGAGAGCCTAGCTGCTCCTTGAGCCTAGGGGCAGCCAAGCGCAAGCTTTTCACAACTATGATTTTAACTATGCATAAAACTCCCAAAAAGAAAAGACGAGAAAGTTCTACATTTTAGCCTTACCAACCACAAGCACCAGAGATTTATTATGCTTTTGATGCACACTCCAGAAAGAATACACAAAAACGAATGGTATGAAAAAGCATAATGTGAGGGAAACTTAGTTGACACCAGTTCAGAGCATAAACTTGGATCTATCGTGCATTTTAAAACATAAGAAAAAGGTTTGAAAACCCATTACTACGGCGGCAAATAAATAATAATATCAATTTCTAAAGAACAAAGGTGAGGGAACAAACTTAATTTCATCCACTTTTTATTTGTAGTTTCACCCAAATCAGGAACGGAGTGAAAGGAAGTTTGAGCTTCTAATAAAAAATTTCTATACCGTCCGCTAACGCAGTCCCTCTATTTTCTTCCTCATTTACCTACTTGCTTTCTCCAATAATTCCTTCTCAACTCATAAACTTAGATCTAAACTAATCAAGCACCGAGTTTAAGAATTGAAAGAACAATAAAAACCTCTAAAGCGCATATCATCATATCCAAAATCAAACATTACAATCGAAGAAAATAGAGGATGGAAGCGAAATCCAACCCACCTGATCGCTAGATCGAGGAAGCAGGGAGAAGAAATCGACTTGATGAGCGCGAGATCGGGCGGGAGCAACAGGTACTCCCAAGACGGATAGATCTCGAGAGAGGAAAGCAAAGTGGCGAAGATAATGTTATTATTAGGGTTCCATCTTACTATAAATGGGCCGGATTACAAGCCAGATCGGATTTGATCCGGCCCAAATTCTTTAAGATATCGATCGTTCTTTTGGAAAATTTTTAAAAATACCTATAAAGTTTGATTAATATCAACATAGTCTCTGAGTACCAACATCCACACTCCAAGCACTCAATTCAATGCATTGGGTATCTAATAGAGCCCTTGGGATTATGGCGCAGAGGAAGGATCATTGATTATTTATATTCACTATCTTGTCCAGGCTAATCCCTTCTTATCTATAGGCAATCGTATTTGACTACTAAAAATATTATTAACGTAGTTTTTCCAACCTCGGGTGCTCGGCTCTATGAAAGTTTCTCATCGGGCGCCAGGGTAAATCAGAAGCTTAGCGTCCCAAGGTTCGCACCCCATTTAGAGAAAAATTTTTACAAATACGTCGTAGCTGGGGTTTAAACCGCGGATGCCTAATTTAGCGACTAGTTGCCCTACCGTTGCACCATAGCCCCGGGGCAATCATATTTGACTACTAGGTTGTACCATTGGCGACATTTTCCTTCTATTACTAGCAATAATCTTCCTGGTTTAAACCAACTATACAATGGCAACTAAGATGAAGCAAGCTTCGTACACTTAGCCACATGAACTTGGTGACAAAAGGTGAAATGCTCGCCCTCAACGTCCCCTCTAGCCCGCCCTAGGACTAACACGGAAGAGGTAAATCACGGTGACTGAGAAGGCAAGTGGTTGGGAGAGAGACACTTTTTACACAAGGTGCAGGGATTTACGCCTCACCAACCTCGTGGCTCGAACTCAAGACCTTTAGTAGTAATCTATCATCCTTTTACCATCTCAGCTATGCCCCATGGAGGTAAAACTGTCCGGGTAAACTTTTTATTGTAACACCTAAATTTTTCAGAATTTTTCCAAAATAAACAAAAGAAACTAAAAAAAAATTATAAAGGGGTCGGAGTGGGGATTCGAACCGTAACCTACGTTAAGAGTTGATTTGGACTTTCCAGGCGGGTTAGTAATTCATCTCGCTAAAATATAAAATTGATATTAGATAAGTAATAGTTAGCGTCCTTTATGAGTAATGCTTCAACTTCCACTTAATATATATAGGATGGAAGGGAGAGAAAACCAAGGGTTTTCTCCTCCTTCTTCCTTGCGAGAACCAAGAGAGGAGAGGTCAGGGTTTCTCACCAAAGGGCAACTAGAGTTCTCTCCTAGGGACAAGGGTTGGAAGATCGCACAAGGAAGAAGATTTTACGCCGGGTAGTAAGTTTCGAAGCTCAAGGATGTAAGTAGATCACTCACCTGCAATAGAAGTAGTTTCGTATGATTCTAACCAAAATTCTAAGCCTTTTGATGATGTGATCCTAGTATAGCAAGACCACGGTCTTGATTTGCTTAAAACAAGTTTTGGGATTTTGGCACGCAAGGTGTTCGATAAAAGTTCTAAGTAGGACCAATGTCTTACTAAGCCCTAGAACGAGTTCTATGACTAAGAAATGAGATAAGGAACAAGACCAAGGTCTTGTTGTGCCATAAAATAAGTTTTGGGACCATTACCCTTTTTAAGTGCTAAGTTATGCATTTAAATACAAGCATGAGTATAGGTTTAAGTATATTACTTTGAAAGACCGAGGTCTTTTTGGCATGTACCGGACCGAGGCCCACAAGATCTAGGCGAGCCTAGTAGACGCTCTATTAGAGTTCAATGGCTAGCTACCCCGAAACCTATTAGGGATGCACGCATTGGTACTATGTCGGGCCCAAAGAAGAATGTTTATTATTTTGAAGTATATGAAGTATAAGATAAGTTTCAAGTTTTTCCATAACAAGTATTCATTTCAAGCAAAGTTTCTTTCTAATGCAAGCAATTGTTCAAATGTATCCATGGGCATCTTTCATGTTGAAGAATGGTATTTCCGTTACAAGCATGTTTCAAAGCAAGCATAAGCATGTTCATATCGAATGCATGTTTTATGAGTTAGGTATCTACTTACTAAGTAAATTGCTTATAGTTGCATCCTTTTATTGCAGATAAAGGTAAAGAAAAGATATAGAGCAAGGAGGCTACAAGATGAATGGTTGGTGCTAGTGGTGGCGGGACGATGGAATGAGATCCTTCGGAATAAGTTGTTAATGTTCCAAGCTCTAAATAATAGAATGTTATAAGTTTTTTGAGTTTATGATTTATGAGCCATATTAGTAGTTTTATTTCCGCAAAAGACTTTAAGTTGAGTTGCCATAATTTAAAGTTGATATGTATGCTAAATGGAGTATAATTGAGTCTAATTATGATGATTTATATGATTATGAGTCTTTTATTTATTGTGTAGTAGAAATGGGATGTATAAGTACACTTGATCAGTGTTTTTGAGACCTGGAAACTGTAGTTCCAGGCGTATCAGTTGATTGATGCAGGTATCAGTCGACTGGTCGAGGGAATAGAAAGATCAATCCACTGACAACTTATTAGTCGACTGGTGCCAATTTAAAACAGAAAGTTTGTAGGGCTGCTGGTTAGTGCTTGGGCTTTGCAACTAGAGATTTAAGATTCAAATCTTGCCAAAGCCAACAAGAATTAATTTTATTTATTTATTTTTTAATTCAATTGGTTTTGGCCCAGCAATAAAGACAACGTAATATCCCTATAAGGTCAATATTAGTAAGAGAGGGTCGTTACATTTATAGTGATCGGTCTCACCGACGAAACGACCCCATATTCAAAAATCTCCTAAGGGATTTTTGGAGGAATGATTCCACTGTGTTGATAAGAGGTCTCACTGTCAAAACAGCACCTCAGTCAACAAGCCCCTCAAAGTGGGGATTTATTTGGTGTTAAGAAGACTTGAACCCGAAACCTTAAGTAACACATGTCTCCATATTTACCACTTGGATAAGTCACTTTGACACTTAGTCACATGAACTTGGGGAAGTAGAGATGGATGACTCTTCGATTGAATTGCCCATAGGCAGCTTCGAAGTTGGAAGGTGAATTCACTATTTTTGGTATGTGATCAAGCAATTGCCTGATTGTTACATCCAATTCTTTACATGCATTGTCGAAGAACATTCCTGTTCTAACTCCATGTCCAAACTTGTATTGCGTCATTTGCCAGTGCACAAAATGTGTCAAGTCCATGCATTTCATGATTTCAACGCATGCTTTTCTTTGCAAGTGCAAACAGAAATCCACACAGAAAGCCATTATTTCCTTTTTCTTTGCTTGAGTGTGTGCCCGTGGCACTCATGGTGAAACCGTGACATCATATGATAGTTATTTGATTCTAGTTGTTTATCTATTGATATATATGACAATAAAATTTTCACTATTATTCTCATGACTAGTCAAGACTGTTCTAGATCAACAAGCAGAATTCCTTGTTTGAGATAAGCAATAATGGGTGGTCTCCAATCTGCAGGTTCATATTAACTCGAGGTTTGATCGATCTGTAAAATGAATAGAGTTTGAGACATGTAGTCGTCCGCTCTCCAACTCAGCTGCTAGTGCACTTGCTAACTTTGTCAATTCATCTGCCTTCTCTGATCGACGAATTTTTTGTAGTGTCACTTCTTGTAAGTCACCTTTTAATTTCTTAAAAATGTTGCATAGCGCCTCAATCGATCACTTTTGATCTCGAAATTCCCCTCTATATATTGAGCAGCCAATTGGGAATTTGAATAGATGATTACCTAGGAAGCCTCGACATGATTTACTGCTCGAAGTCATATAAGCAAAGTTGCATACTTGACTTCATTATTAGACGCTCAGAAGTTGAGTCGGACAGAGTGCTAGAGTACATTCTCCTAAGGAAGAATAATAATATTCTGACACCATTACCTTATTGTTGGACCTTGGATGGCTAGAGGGGGGTAAATGTAGCCAGACACTCAATTCAGCCTCTTTTAACTTCTTCTTCTTCCTGTGATCAGATTAGCAGCGGAAACACAAAACACAGAAAGAAAACAGACAAGGAACGAAACCAAACCGACGCTAACACAAAGGTTTTACAAGGTTCGGGATAACTTGCCCCTACTCCTTGGCGTGCCCGTAAGGTGGGCGATCCCTTGATCGTCGGCAGATCAAGCCACGGTGACCCGGATAAAACAGCGCCTCCTTCTCGGTGGAGAAACCTCTCCATAAGCGTCTCAACAGGATACAAGATAAGCTCACGAGACTAAGGAGGAACCTCTCACAAGACAGTAGCAAGAAAGCTCAAGAGAGAAGCTACATAAGGAGCTCAACAATCAACAGCGAAACCCACAGCCACACTTGCTTGTTTTCCTGTTCGTTCTTGTCGCCTCCTCTGCTTCTCATCTTCCTCTTAAGCTCCTGCTTCATCGCCAGGCTCCATCAACATCCCCTGAGCACAGCCTGAACCCACTGACCTCCCTGAGCACTCAGTCCACTGAAGTCCCTCTCCAGCTGAGCCTCCGTTAGTCGCCAGCCATGCCTCAGACGCCGTTGAAACCTGAGAAAAGAAAGCATTCAAACCTGCTCCAAGTAAAGCCTCCCATTGACCCTCCTTGAGTGTTTGAATCCTCCTATAAAGCATGCACACTTCAACAGAAGCTTAGCAAATCATATCAAACATAATCAGCAATGTATCAGAGAATCGACAGAGAAAACAGACGCGATCAGAGCGTCTGATAGTGAATTTGAATTAAAGTTCAGCTCCTGATTGGTCCCCAGACCGATCAGGATGTGGACTGATCGGTCACCAGACCGATCCAGCAGTCTGCTGCACACTCCTGATAGGTCCCCAGACCTATCCAGCAGTCTGCTGCACACTCCTGATCGGTCCCCAGACCAATCAGGATGTGGCCTGTCGGTCACCAGACTGATCAGGCTGCTTCCTGACCGATTAGGAGTCATCCTGGTCGGTTATAGTGAGAACCTTGCGACAATTGATCGTTCACCAGACCGATCTGAATAGTATCCCTGATCGGTCACCAGACCGATCAGGAGCCGAACAGTAAGGTTCCCAAAACCCACTGTATGCTCCCTGATCGGTCACCAGACCGATCAGGAGCCGATCAGTAGACTTCCAAACTCACTGTGTGCTCCCTGATCGGTCACCAGACCAATCAGACACAGTTGGATCGGTCACCAGACCGATCCACGAGTGAACACCGTGCCAACTTCCCTGATCGGTCATCAGACCGATCCAGGCAAGGTCAACTCCACTCTAAGTCACGAGAACAAGCCTCCAGCCCTTCTCTAACTCGTTCTTAGTCCCCCGGACCAAGAGTCCGTGCCCAGTCTCACTCACCGGGACTTCAACCTAGCCCTCCAAGCTAGGATTTCATCCAACCTAGCCCTCCAAGCTAGGACCTAGCTTCACTCACCAGGATTTCAATCTCCTGGATCGGGAGCCGATCAGTAGACTTCCAAACTCACTGTGTGCTCCCTGATCGGTCACCAGACCAATCAGACACAGTTGGATCGGTCACCAGACCGATCCACGAGTGAACACCGTGCCAACTTCCCTGATCGGTCATCAGACCGATCCAGGCAAGGTCAACTCCACTCTAAGTCACGAGAACAAGCCTCCAGCCCTTCTCTAACTCGTTCTTAGTCCCCCGGACCAAGAGTCCGTGCCCAGTCTCACTCACCGGGATTTCAACCTAGCCCTCCAAGCTAGGATTTCATCCAACCTAGCCCTCCAAGCTAGGACCTAGCTTCACTCACCAGGATTTCAATCTCCTGGATTCACTCACCAGGACCCCACTTCACTCACCGGGATTTCAACCTAGCTTCACTCACTAGGATTTCAATCACCTGGCTTCACTCACCAGGGTTTCAGTCACCCGGCTTCACTCACCGGGACCCAGCTTCACTCACTGGGATTTCCATCACCTGGCTCCACTCACCAAGACCGGCTTCACTCACCGGGATTTCAACCTAGCTTCACTCACTAGGATTTCAATCACCTGGCTTCACTCACCAGGATTTCGGTCACCCGGCTTCACTCACCGGGACCCGGCTTCACTCACCGGGATATCCATCACCTGGCTTCACTCACCGGGACCCGGCTTCACTCACCGAGATTTCAACCTAGCTTCACTCACTAGGATTTCAATCACCTGACTTCACTCACCAGGACCTGGCTTCACTCACCAGGGTTTCGGTCACCCGGCTTCATTCACCGGGATTTCCATCACCTGGCTTCACTCACCAAGACCCGGCTTCACTCACCTTGATTTCAACCTAGCTTCACTCACTAGGATTTCAATCACCTGGCTTCACTCACCAGGACCTAGCTTCACTCACCAGGGTTTCGGTCACCCGACTTCACTCACCGAGATTTCCATCACCTGGCTTCACTCACCAGGACCCGGCTTCACTCACCGGGATTTCAACCTAGCTTCACTCACTAGGATTTCCATCACCACCTAACCCTCCAAGTTAGGACTTTCCACACCTAGCCCTCCAAGCTAGGACTTTTCCACTGCCAGCATGCGATCTCCCGATCCACCTTGACTTAATCCGAATTCAACCAGACTTAAATTAAACTTAAATCGGTGTCAACACCAAAACAACAATCAGGGTCAGACTGCATCAACACTTATCGGGTGGAGGATCCATCCACGTAAATCTTTCAAATCCCGTCTACTTCTTAGTTGGGAACTTCCATTAAGAAATCGGTCAAAAATTGAGTTTTGATGGTTGTCCTTGGCTGAAATTGAATATCGTATTCTCTTAGCTTAGTAGTCCACTTGATCAATTGCCTAGGGGCTTTGAATTTATTAGCACTTGACTCAAAGTACTATTGGTAATGATTATGATCAAGTAAGCGAGAAAATATAGTCTTAACTGGCGAGCAACCAGGGCCAGCCCAAGAGCCAGTTTCTCTAGATTAGCGTATCTACTCTCAACATCTTTCAATAAACGGTAGAAAAAGTATATGGAGTATTGTGTGCTATCTTTTTGTCGAAGTAAGATTATGGCGATGACTCTCATAGATGCTGATACGCACACCCATAGTACTTCTCCCCCCACTGGCTTGGAAAGAAGTAGCGGACGGGACAAGTATTCCTTCAATTCAATAAATACTTCATCACATTTATTGTCCCACTCAAATTTAGAAGCTTTCTTTAGCACCTTGAAAAAAAATAAACTCCGGTTGACTAAGCGGAATATGAACAGAGAGAGGATTGTAATGCATTCGACCAACCTTTGTGCTTCATTAAGATTGCGTGGAGACGACATACTTTGGAGTGCCTAGATTTTATCGAGGTTAACCTTAATCCTCCGTTTGGTTACTATATACCCGAGGAATTTCCCGATCGTGACCCCGTATATGCACTTATTGAGGTTGAGCCCATATTGCTTAGGGTTTGACATGTTTCTTTAATATCCGAAATTAAGGTCTCGGTTTGGACTGATTTGATTAAAATGTCATCTACATACATCTCGATATCCCTTCTGATTTGATGCTTGAACATTCAATCCATAAGTCGCTGATACGTTACTCACGCATTCTTTAGACCAAATGACATAACAATATAACCAAAGGTTCCATTAGTAATGATGAAACTAGCATTTTTTTGATTTTCTAATGCTAAAACATCTAATGGTAATCCTAATAAGCATCTTACATGTATAAAAGTGCAGTCGAAAGTAGAATCAACTATCTAATCAATGTGGGAAAGAGTATAGCAATTCTTGGGGTAGACTTTGTTGAGCTCTCGGAAATCGATATAAACTCTCCACTTGCCTCCCCGCTTAGATACCACATTGGTGAGACAAGTCGAGAATTAAACCTCCCGAATGTGTTCAACTTCTATTAACTTATCAATTTCTACCTGAATCACTTAGTCTTGTTCCGGAGAGAAGTTTCTCTTCTTTTGTCGAATAGGCCGAACTTATAGTAATGTGTTTAATCGACAAACTATTATAGTCGGAGAAACACCCGTACTAGGCAAAGATGTCATTGTTGCGCGAGAGACACACAATTAATTCCTGTTTGAGCTCAAAAGGGAGATTAGTGGCAACTCAAGTGACCTCGTTTGTTCGGTCAGGATGAATTTTCACATTTCATGATCTTCTATCAGTTAGGATACCGACACCTCTTGGATGACCCGAACAACAGTATCTTGAGTTCCATGAGTCTTGTGCGAGTTGATTCGGATTACGTCCATATAGCATTTTCTTGCCACCGACTAGTTACCTTTCACTTCCCCCAACTCGGTCAGTTGGGATACCGACGAGGTGCTGAGAAGAACGAATCACTTTTTTGCCACTATAGCTCGACCAAAGAAAACTAAAAGGGAGGGAGTTTTAAGGGGAGGGGGGGGGGTGGGGGGGAGGGGGACAGAGAATATTTTTCCCCCCTTTCTCTAAATTTGATTCCCTCCAAGTAGTCTTCTTCTAATTTCAGCACTTTTTCTTTTCTTCCCTCCTTCCTCCTCTCCAGTAAACGCATCCTAAAAGTCTCGGATCCTCTGATAATAAGGTAAACTCTTTATTCTTTAAATAAAAACATCACATGTTAACTTTACATGGATGGAAAAGAAAAGGGGAAAGAAGCAAATTACACGGACCATCATTCCCTTAGATACACTCCCTCTCTCCCTTCTGCTTATCCATCCAAGTAAACCGTCAGTAAGGCACCACTTGAGAGAGGACCCGTTGTCCATCATTCATTGTCGGGAGAAGAATATACACGACCAAATTTAGAAAAGCTATTATTGTAGATCACTAGGCTATATATATAGTCCTTAATTAATATATTCCTAAAACGGCGCCGTCAACGTCCGCTGCAGGGTTCGCTTCGTGTCGACGCAGAGTTGGTCCTCCACGGCCTTCTGCAGCTGCCGCCACACAGTCAGAATAACAGAAAGAAGAAAAAAATGGCGACGGACGCTGACCGAATCAGGGAGCCGGCCGGCCGCTCACCTTGTCGTTCTTCGCCCTCAGCGCCCGGTTCTCGCTCCGCAGCCGGCCCACCTCCTTCTCCAGCTCGTACGTGTACGCGCGCTTCCTCGCCCGCGACCGCGACGCCGACTCGCGGTTGTGCATCATCCGGTTCCGCTGCCGATCGACGCCGTGCGGCGGCGGCTGCGGCTGCGGCTTCCGCTCGGGGGGCTCCTCGCTCGGCTGGCGGTCGCCGGCCCCGCCTCGGCCGCCTTCCGGGCTCCCTTTGGTCAGGAAGTCTTGGAGGACCAGGCCCCTGACAGAGGTCAGGGAAGAAGGGGCCGCGGCGGGTGACGGAGAGAGAAGGGGTGGAAGGCATGTCTTGGTGAAGAGAGCTGAGGCTGATGCCCTCCCACACCTCCTCCATGCCTTGCCCTTGTTGTCGGAGCCGACGGTGAAGGGGAGTGAGGCCCCCGTTAGGGTTTTTAAAGGGAAGAGAAGGGAAGAAATATAGGTAAAGTCATCTTAGAGGTGGTCAAAGGCGATTCATTCGTCTCCAGCATCCTCACTAGTACGTGGAGAGGACGAATACACTGACTTTGTTAAATTTTAACCCTCAAATCTCATGGTGACATCTCATGGGGATGGTAAAGTCATCTTAGCAGTCCTTCAGACTCTTGTAATAAACATCTATGTAGATATCAATTGCGTTGTCTCAAAACGACTCATTCACATTATTCATTTGATTTTTTATCGATTGACGAGAGTGAACCCTAGTGACTTTCAACCCCAAGTGAACCGGTCGGATTCGATTTAGCTTGGGAATTCGACAAATAGAGAGTGATTACGCAAAAGAGGGCGGACATGTAAAGGGGATTCGAAGTTGGAGATAGACAAGCTTTGTGCTTGTCTAAGGATGGTTGTATGCTCGATGGTGGGCTGGCAGGGAGAAAGGTTCGTTAGGCTTTTAGAAAAGAAAGAATACGACACCTCTCATAATTTGAGATGCTTGAAATTTTCTTTTCCAAAAATAAAAGCATATTTTAAAATCACTTTATAGTATAATAAAAAATATAGTTTGAACAAAACTCTCTTGGTTAAAAAATAATTTTATAATTAATATTTTAAATAAAAAAACATTATTCGAGCGTGGAGGAAAAATAACGACCCTAAGTGAGTCTTCCACTTGAAAGTCAAATTGAAGTGCAATGATAGATCAAAAACCACGATGGCCATGGGAAGTCAAACCTATTAAAAGTCAAACTTTTAATCGAGTTTGTGACTCTCTCGAACCCTCACTTGATAATTGCATGAACAATGATAGTCACTGTGGAATATTGACCGATTACTATTTAGATAGCTACGTACCAAGGATACTCTTATCGTAGAATCATCGTCTTGTCCATTCATCGCTTCGGGATGCCCCGCCTCTAACCCTGTAAAAGAGATTGAGTTTTTTTCCTTTTTATTCATTTTACATCAATTAATTTGAATTGTAAAATAATTGATTCGATTTCATAGAAATTTTTCATCAATTATTTGATAAATCTAGTTTAAATTAATCGTCTATTAAAAAAAATTTATCGAGATCATATCTTCTATCCGAGAAATCCCTTGTCCTAATGTCATATGCTTCTCGCCCACCACTAGCGCCCAACGCCGACGACCACTGATTACTTGTCTTGATCAAACTATAATATAGGGGAAGGTGAACCCAGAGAAATCGCTGCCAATTACAATTGTGCACAAAAAAAAGGCAATAGCGACGGACATATAAATATCCGTCACAACATTAGCGACCAATGTTTAGTATTCGTTACTAATATCGAAGGAGAATTATTATCCGTCACAAAAAAATTGACGGGAATCCAGGATTGACTAGCGACGGCATATGTCTGTCGCTACAAGTTAAAATCCGTCCGTAGTAGCGACGGACACATTAAATCCATTGCAACTAGCGACGGACAAGTTGAATCCGTCACTAATAGCGATGGATTGAAATTGTCCGTCGCTATAGTCGGGATAAACTTAGGGATTGGGTCTCGTGACCGCCTTCCTCCTCATGCACGCATTCTCTCCTCAGCGATTCTCTCCTCCGATGATTCTCATTCTCGCGACGAGCGATCTCCTCTGGGCACTCCTCTTTTGGTTACTCCATTTCTGGCGACCCTTGCTCTAGCTTTAGTTAAATGTGTAATTTTTTTCATTCTCATTCCTCCTCTGGGCACGCGGCCGGCTGTGGCCTCACATGACCAATTCTGTCCTGATAAACTACTTATAATTGGTACATAGAATGTGGCATATGAAGTCATGATTATTATTATTATTTCCATTTGAGAGTATTAGAAACATACCCACGGGTTGCCGTAGGGTCCTTGTATAGGGTTTCTATTTATGTGTATTGTTTGGAATAAAGATATCTTGGTTCTTAGATGCTACTTGATATACTTTGTGCGAAACTAATTTATTGCTTGAATATATATAGAGCTTGTTAGTTTACTAAATGATCTAATGGTAGAGGTATTCTTAGGACCTACATAGATTTTCTACCATGTGAATAAGAATGATGTGTCATTTATTAAGAAATACAATGCTTAAGTTTTATGGTTGTCATTAACTTTCCTAAGGACCTTAAATCACTATGAACCCTAACTCACTTGGAATAAATTATAAATTAAGATAAAATTTAAACTTAAAGGTATAATAATTAAATTATATATAAGCATCAGAACAAACTTACAACTAAATCATTGTTGTTTTACATGTTTGACTTGTCTTGATCATTTCAAAACAAACTTACAACTAGTCAGGAAGAGCATGTTTAGTTTCATGGGACCTAAATTGTACATGATCATTTAATTATGGTTGATTTCACATGATTAACCATATTGAACATTTTATTCTCATTAGGATACAATGTATATGAGCAAGACATAGATATATAATAGGTTAGAAAATAAATTTATCATTGAAGAATTTTTTTGTCGATGTTAAAGAATTTATGAATTTTGCAAAGTCTCATCCTGAGTGTTTGAATAGTGCTGAGTTAAAGTGTTCAAGTGATCAACGTAGATGTAAAAATATAGCTTTTCGTGATGATGATATAATGAAAACACATATCTGTAGGTATGTGATGGACACAAAAGAGGTTGTCACTAATGCAGGTCTCAAATTTAGATATTCGTCAAGCTGGAAACCCTTTTTTGCTAATAAAGAATAAAATGTAGTAAATGGGCCACAGGTCGTATTTTTCCTAGGGCTAGT
The DNA here is from genome assembly GCA_024364735.1 of Boesenbergia rotunda. NCBI lineage: Eukaryota > Viridiplantae > Streptophyta > Magnoliopsida > Zingiberales > Zingiberaceae > Boesenbergia > Boesenbergia rotunda. The sequence goes on from JAGFNQ010000753.1 coordinate 582,598, forward strand.
TATGAATGTTTGATTCGAGCTTGAGTTTATGTGTCGTCAAATATTTTTGGGTTTAAAGTAAAAGTTGGGTTTGGTTTCAATTAGAAATGAAAATGCAATGCAAAGAAAGTAAACTTAACTAAATGAACTAAACAAGGTAATGACAACTAATAAACTCAACTAATGAGAAACTTAATCGACAAATGCAACTTAACCGAATTTGGGAAAACAAATCTAATATCAAATGCAAACCAAATGCTAAGCAAATGAATCAAAACAGTGCTGACATTTTCAGTTGAAACTAATGCAGAAACTTAAACCAATTTGCAGAAATGAAGCTTGATACTACTGCCGAAATGGAAATTAAAATTCAGAAATAAGCTAGATGTGAAACAACCTGTTTTCAAGTTCAATAGCACACTGAAAATTGCATTTAACTTGGTACCAACCACTGCCGAAACTTTTCTTGATACAAAGTGAAGAAATTGAAACAAACTTGATACAAAGAGGAAGAAACTTATATGCCGAAAGCTGAACTAAATGCAGAACTATAAACTGATGTAAAGCTAATGAATTTGAAGCAAACAAATTAAATGCAGAATTCAGAAACAAATGAATTCAGAAACAAATGAATGTGAAGCAAAAATTCAGAGCCCAAACTGATATGTAGCAATGAATCAAATACAGAAATGAAAGGCAAAACTTACTAAATTGAATGCAGAAATGCAATAACAGATCAAATGTTGAAACTAACAAATGCAAGCTGAATTCGAGTCACTAATCTAAGTTCAGAAAAGCTTAAGAAGAGCTAATGTTTACTTGGCACAAATTCAGAAGTTATCAGCTGAACTTGCAGAAATAACACTGACTAGCAGAAATGGAACAGCTAACTTGCAGAATTGGGAATCAAAATGCAACAAAACTGATACGCAGAAATTGATCTCAATTGCTATGTGAATGAAACAAGCTGCAATGTATAAATGCAAAAGAAGAACTAACACCTGCTTGATACAAAATTCAGGAACTGAAAGAGAGAACTGATACGCAGAAAGAAAGGAATTGATACGCAGATGCAGAATTGATGCGCAAGTAGCTTAAAACTAATATGCAGAAATAACTAAATTGAGAGACAAACTGAGATTAAATATAATTGTTCACTAATCAAGTAATCTATCTGATTCGAATGCAGACTTGGAAAAAACACTGAATGCAAAATTGATTCAAAGAAAATAAGTTCAACTGATACAAAGTTTAGAAATGAAAAGAGTGCAGACATTTAAGCTACTGTTAAGAACAGAAATTCACAAAGAAATTAGCATCGATCCCTTCCTTTGATTCAAGTTCTTCTTGCCGTCACACAAGAGTGAGCCTCGAACCCCTTAGCTCAACAGATCGCTAAAAAATCTATCCCCGTGATTGATTCAAACTCAAACTCTGCTCCCAGCTGAAAAACCCATCCGATCTTCTCGATCTAGCTATGTTGGATTGCGATGATGGCTTGCGGATGATCAGAGCACTCCAGAGGACCCTCCGACTAGCTTAGATGGATGAAAACGGCACACAACCGAGACCAAGGCAATCAAATGGCAGAGCTGATGAAACCTCACTCAGCTCTGTTCTTGGGTGAATTGGAGCTGGAATCTTCACAGAAACTTCATCCCGATGATCTAGAACTTGATCCAATGTAGAAATCGATGCGGTCACGCCCTCGGATGAAGCAAACTCGAAAAAGAAATGAAGTACACTCGAAGATGATGAAGACTGCGGCGAAGACGTGACGACTGCAACCTGGGGAGAAATTAAGTTTAAATACTTAGCAATGGACGGCCCAGATTTTCTTAACTCCATCCAACGGCTGGATCTCTTCAGATCTGAACCAAAACTTCCAGATATTGATCAAGGGTCAGGATCTGCCTCCCAGTAGCTCGGATCTTCCAGATTTGCAAGGGATGGCTCAGATCTACCCGATCTTTGAATGAACGATCTAGATCCTCCTGAGCTTGATCCAACGGCTAAATGATCTCTAATTTGGATGAAAATTTCAGATCTTGACATGAGTGCTTGATTAGCTTTAACCCTAGCTCGGATTGAATCATAAGTTCTCAGAGGCCTCAGACCTAGCCGTTTTTGAATCGGACGACCCATATTGGTCGGATGCTTGATTACTCGATCCGGTCCACTTCTGACTCAAGTTTGACCCAGCATGACCTAGGTCCATGATGTTGGGACCGGGTGCATGTTGACATGGATGCGGGTTCGTAATTTTAAAAATTAATTACGTACAGCGGAAGGTTTAACATAAATAATTTCTCAAATTATTTAACCACACATCTAAGCATGCAATTTTATCTTGTGTAGACATGATCATATATTTAAAATTTTGCAGAAACGTGAACTAATTTACGTATTACCTCGCGTAACTCGAAGGATGGGACGAGATCCAACCGTAAGCGTCCCTTGGAAGCTCCGCCTCTATTTGCGTCCACGCCGAGTATCTTCGGGATGACTTCGCAAAGCCATGAGTTTCGTGTTCTCGAGAACTACTAGATTCTCCGAGAACGCGACGAGAAAAACCAAGAGAGAAGTCGGAAGACTAACCACAAAAGGATGGCCGGAATCAAAATTCCGGCGAAGCAAAAGAAGAACCTTGCGGCAAAAAGATCCTTGCGGCAAATTCTAATTCTGGCAGCACCTTCTTCCGGCCAAGAGATGGCCGGAGCTTCCTTCTCCGGCAGCAGGTGGTGGTCGGTAGGGAAAGAGCAGGGGCGGCCGGCTGGTGCTCCTTCTTGGGGTTGGTTGGAGTACGGCAAGAAGGGGAGAAGAGAAGGAGAGAAAGAGAGGGAGAGAGCCTATGCCTTTATCTCTTCGATTATTTCCCAAGCCTTGCCTTGGGTCCTTTCTATAGTAACATCGCACTTAAGCCTTGCAAGTCAAAGGAACATCGCACTTAAGCTGCAGTAAGAACTTCATTGAAGTTTTAGACTACCGCTATATGTAGACTATCATATGAAGTTTTACAGCCAGTCACTCCAATGAACTAGTTCCCTTAACTAGCATTCATGTTTATCTCCGGACATCTCAATGTCACCAGCCAGTGAGAATTAGCTGATTAGAGAATAACTCATGCTAGTCTCAACAGAATTGATAGTGTCCATATTTATCAATTCATCGACTAGGGACAATTTCAATACTTCACAATTGCACATGTAAAGATAATCACTAGTTGTGAATTCATCACAAATTCTCTCATGCTGTGAATTGTATTGCGGACATTCAGTAAATGAGTTTACGATCTCAATCAAATACACAAACATGTATACTCAAATAGTGAATATTCATTTATTAAAATAAATGATTACAATCATAAGGCGATTGTCTTAGGACACTTTTCTCATATCACTAACACATGATCCTTCCAAGCCTATAAAAGTAAATTCATAATTCAATGCCAAAATATTTCAAATGTATCAAGATTTACAATAAAGTCCAAAATAGAATAAATTCATAAAACCTAGGATAAATTCAATATTAAACAAGTAAAATATGGGCCAAACTTAGATTTTAGAATCTGAAATGATCAACAAAATGGTACTTATCAGTATTGAAGGATCGTCTAAGGCGTGCAGGGGGGGGGTGAATGCACTTTTTCGGATCGTTTTGATCTCTACATAATTGTTAGCGCAGTGGAAATAATATGCAAAGGAAATTAAACAATGCTAACAAAAGTATTTTACTTGGTATCCACCCAGATGGGTGACTAATCCAAGGATCCACGCCGCGAGCACCACTTTCACTATGAAAAACCTCCTTCAGGTGGAGAAACCTTTACAACGACGATCTTTCTCTTTACAAAATGAAGTAGAATGAGTGAGAGGAAACATGCATACTTTTCAGTTTGGCAGCACTTCGTTACTGTACGGAACCGTACCGTGCACGTGTAACGAGGAGCTCCTTTTTTAGGTGAAAAGGACAGACTCGCAGTCTGTCCAGCCTCGCACCAGTCGACTGCCCCGAGGGTAGTCGATTGGCCCAGCATTAAATGCTGGCTAACGGCTAGCCAACGGCTAGTTTCGGGGTATACCAGTCGACTGCCCCAAGGCCAATCGACTGGTCCGAAGCTGCGAACTTTCTGTGGGTTTTGACAGTCGACTGCCTCTGGGCCAGTCGACTGCCCTGCCTCCCAGCTCAGCTCCAGCCACTCCGGACCTTCTCCTTCGCATGTGCCTTCAGGTCTGCTCCCTTGGTTCGCCATTTGAAGTCCTCTTCCTCTGACTATCGTCCCTCGGATGCGCACGCAAGCCTTCCCTTGGCTTGCCTCCATGCCACCCTTCACGTGTGCCCTTGAAGTCCACTTCCCGGCTTGCCCTTGGAGCTCTCCTTCCTCGGATAGGTCCACCAAGTGTGATTCTCCAAGTCCTGCAAACTCAATCACACATATCAAATACAACATAACACTCTAACTTTAAACCTATTCGCCCACACATCAAAACCATGATCTTCCAATCATTCAAGGGTCGATTGCCTCAACAATCTCCCCCTTTTTGATGTGTGGCAATATGTTTAAGTTAGAGATAAATAACAGCAATAGCAAAAGATAGCAATTGAAATATTATGAGACATAGTAACCCTAAGAGGTAACCTCCCCCTTAACCTATGTCTTCTCCCCAGTTTCAATTCTAATCTAAATCCAAATTAAGTTTCCACTTAACAACAGCAATGTAAAAATATATAAGACATATCAGAACCTAAGAGGTACCTCCCCCTTAATCCATGTCTTCTTTATTTATACATTCAAGTTCTAAGTTAGAAAGAGAACCTTAAACCATCCATTCCAAAGTTAAAGTTCTAACTTAAACCACCTATTCTCCTCCTTTGACACCATCAAAATGATTGCCTCAAGCAACCAAACCCTAGGGCATCAAATGAGAAAATTTTCGATTTCTGAAATTTCTCACAGTGGCTGAAAACAGGCGTGCCAGTCGACTGCCCATGGGGCAGTCGACTGATCCGCTATCAGTATGATATTTCAGGTTTTCTGTCGAATTTCAGAAACTTCCAGAAAATTTCATAAAATTCCAAAAATTGTAAAATTTTGCATATATGTTTGAAATGTTATACTCTATCAGGGAAAAATATTAAACCATATAAAATTTCAAACATGCATGACTTTTGACACAAATCCAAAAGTTTTGAAAACCACTACATCTTGTATCGAATTTTGAAACCAAATTTGCAATCATATGACTTTGAAAAACATGGCAAAGTATGTAAAGCATAAAATGGTTTTCAAAGGTTTAAAATGTCCAACTATGATCTTTGGCAAAGTGTCCATTGATTAAACACTTGCCTCCCCCATAGTTGGTCTAGTTTTGATATTTTGATACTTTTAATGGTTCAACAATGTGCCACAAGCACAAGTGAGCCAAATGTATCACCCTAATGAATCAAGCACCTTTTTTTCAAGGCTAATGTCTCCAAGTTCATTCTATACTTCCACAAAACACATTCCAAGGCCTCTTCTTAAGGATGTAAACTCCGATTCGGGAAGAGGCTTGGTAAAGATGTCGGCTAGGTTCGACTTTGATTCAACATAGTGTAGTTCTATGTCTCCCCTTGCCACATGTTCTCTAATGAAGTGATGTTTCACTTCAATGTGTTTTGTCCTGGAATGATGAACCGGATTTTTAGTTAAATTGATTGTACTTACATTATCACACAAGACTTTGACCTTGGTGTAATGTAGCTCATAGTCCTCTAAGGTGTGCATGATCCAAAGGAGTTGGGAAACACATCCACCCATTGCCACATATTCTGCTTTCATTGTTGATAGGGCAACGCATGGTTGTTTCCTACTACTCCAACTAACTAAGGAAGACCCAAAGAATTGACACCTTCCACTTGTACTCTTCCTATCTAACTTACAACCCGCATAGTCCGAGTCGATGTATCCAATTAGATCAACACTAGGGGTTCTAGGATACCAAAGTCCGACATTGAGGATACCAAAGTCCGACATTGAGGATACCTTTTACATACCTTAGGATCCTCTTGACTACAACCAAATGGGACTCTTTGGCACAAGATTGGTACCTTGCACACATACCTACCGCAAAAAGTATGTCGGGTCTACTAGCGGTTAGGTATAGGAGGCTACCAATCATGCTCCTATATTGTTTAGAGTCTACCATTTTCCCTTCAATATCACTATCCATTTTCACATTGGTTCCTATGGGTGTAGATGCTGTCTTAGCATTTTCTAAACCAAATTTCTTTAACATCTCCTTAGCATATTTGGTTTGAAAGACATGTGTATCTTCATTGGTTTGCTTAACTTGAAGGCCTAAGAAAAAGGTTAACTCTCCTACAAGACTCATCTCAAATTCATCTTCCATGCACTTGATGAATTCTTGTAAGAAGTCATTATTTGTTGACCCAAAAATGATATCGTTTACATAGACTTGGGCAACAAATATGTCCTTATCCTTAGATTTTAGGAACAATATAGGGTCAATTGTTCCTCTTCTAAACCCCTTAGACACCAAAAATGAAGAAAGCCTTTCATACCAAGCCCGGGGAGCTTGTTTCAATCCATATAAGGCTTTTCTTAATTTAAATACGTGTCTTGGATAGTTGGGGTCCTCAAACCCAGGGGATTGTTCTACATAGACCTCTTCCTTAATGATTCCATTGAGGAATGTCGACTTCACATCCATTTGGTGGAGTATGAAACTCATGTGAGCGGCATAGGCTAGTAGAATTCTAATTGATTCTAACCTAGTCACGGGGGCATAAGTCTCATTATAATCTAGTCCTTCAACTTGGTTAAACCCCCTAGCTACCAATCTAGCCTTGTTCCTAGTGATTTTACCTTGGTCATCTAATTTGTTCCTAAAGACCCATCTAGTGGTTACAATAGTACAATCATTGGGCCTAGGAACTAACTCCCAAACTTCACTCCTCTCAAATTGGTTTAGCTCTTCTTGCATGGCCAAAACCCAATCAATATCTCTCAATGCTTCATCAATGGTCTTGGGTTCTAATTGGGAGATTAGAGCTATTTGACTAGTTTGATCCCTAAAGTATGACCTAGTCCTTACTTCTTGAGTGACATCACCCACAATTTGGTCAATAGGATGATCATGGTGATGTCTCAAGGGTCTAGAGGTTGTAGGTTCATTTACTCCTTCTTACTCATCCTCTAGTGTATTTCTTACTCCCCCTTGATCATTGCCCTCCAAATGTAGGTCTTGGATTCTTTGGACAAGGGGTTGGACCTCTTCTATATCCTTATCAATAGAAGCCTTTCTAGGGTAGGTACTAGTGGTTTCATCAAATTTGACATTTGAGGACTCCTCAATCACCTTTGTCCTCTTGTTGTACACTCTATAACCCCTACTAGTTAATGAGTACCCTACTAAAATCCCTTCATCGGCTTTTGACTCAAATTTCCTTAGGTCATCTTTGGTATTTAAGATGTAGACTTTACATCCAAAGACTCTAAAATAATGGACTTGTGGTACCCTTCCATTCCATAGTTCAAAGGGTGTTTTTCCTAAAAACCTATGTACCAACACCCGGTTTTGGATATAGCAAGCGATGTTAACCGCTTCGGCCCAAAAATAGCTAGGAAGTGAATATGCATTAAGCATAGTCCTAGCAGCTTCTTGTAGGGCTCGGTTCCTTCTCTCAACTACCCCATTTTGTTGAGGAGTCCTTGGGCATGAAAACTCATGCTTGTACCCATTTTCAACACAAAATTGTGTGAAACTTGCATTTTGGAACTCCCCACCATGGTCACTCCTAATTCGGTTTATTTTGATATGTTTTTTGTTTTCTACCCTCTTACTAAATCCTATGAAGATATCTAGAGTATCATCCTTATGTTTCAAGAAGTAGACTCATGTAAACCTAGAAAAATCATCTATTATCACTAGGCAATACTTACTCCCCACAAGTGAGGGAGTACTATGGCAATCAAACAAGTCTATATACAAAAGTTCTAAAGGTAAGGAGGTGGTGATTAGAGTTTTACCTTTGTGTGATGCTTTTGATTGCTTACCCTCTTGGCATGCATCACACAACTTGTTCTTCTCGTACTTGATCATTGGGAGACCCTTCACCAATTCTTCCTTGGTCACTCTTGCAATGCTCCTCATGTTGACATGTCCAAGTCTCCGGTGCCACAACCACCCTTCTTCTTCTTTAGACATGAGACACTTGACGACATTGTTAGTAGCATAAGATAGATCAAGATAATATAAGTTTGTCTCTCTAAACCCTTCTAATATGATAGTATTTGATTCACTTTGTCTTATTACACATTTCTTAGCATGAAATTCTACTCTAAAACCGGTATCACATAGTGGACTCACACTTAATAAATTAAACTTCATATCTTTGATTAAAAGTACCTTATGAATCGAAATAGTGGGAGATACCTCAATTGTGCCCCTACCAATAATTCTCAACTTTCCACTATTCCCAAAGGAGACCATCCCTTCTCTTAGGTAGCTAATAGTGGTGAACTTGCTCACATCCCCGGTCATGTGTCTTGAGCATCCACTATCTACTATCCACAAAGTTGGGGGCTCCTTCACCTTTACCTAGATAACATGGAAAACATACTCTTTTGGTATCCATATTTTTGATCCATAAGCATCATTTAGAAATTTCTTAGGTACCCATGCCTTCTTTGTGGTTCCCTTAGCCCCTAGTCTTCTAGATGCACCAATCCTACCGGTAAGTGAAATAAATGCTATTTCCTTGGTCTTAGGCCTATAACCCAACCCAGCCTTGTTATACATAGCTCTTTGACTGTTGATGATCATATCAAGGTTACTTGATCCTACTTGGAATTTCCTAAGGGCCTTTGTGAGGCCATCTACTTGTTTCCTTAATTCTTTATTTTCATTTTCAAGATGTGAAACATGTGAAGAGGTAGAGCTAGCATGCAAATCTTTAAGTTTAATAGCTTCTACTCTAAGCATGACAATTTGTTCCTTAAGATCCTTAACTTTACTTCTAGCCTTAGCTAAGTCCATGTTCGTGCTAGAAATTATTTTCACTAACGTAGAGGAGGATAAGTGGTATACCTCACTTACCGAAGCTTCTGACTCTGACGATGATGAAGTGGAGGAGCTCTCATCTTCACTACTTGAGCTTCGTTCATCATCCGATAAATCTGAGTGATCTTGTGTCATGAGAGCGAAGTTGGAGACTTGCTCTTCTTCTTCCTCTGAAGATGAGGGATCATCCCAAGTTGCCTTGAGGTTGGTGGCACCCTTCTCCTTTCCTTTTGACTTCTTCTTGTCACTCTTCTTCTTCTCTTCCTTCTTGTCATTCCTTTTCTTCAATTGGGGACATTCGTTCTTCATATATCCCTCTTGGTGACAGTTGTAGCAGATTATGTCCTTGGCCTTACCCTTACCTTTGGCCCCTTTCCTAGCATATGACTTGTTAGAAAAACTTTTAAATGCTTTACGAAATTTTCTTACCATTAAAGTCTCTTGGTCACTATCCATAGAGGCGCTTGACTCCTTTGAGTCCGATGACGATGAGTAGATCACCTTCTTCTTCTCCTTCCTCTTCTTCTTCTCCTTTTCTGCAACAAAAGCAATACCTTTCTCTTTGACCGAAATGTTAGCTTGCTCGTGTAGTTCAAATTCACAAAATAGATCATCTAATTTGACTAAAGATAAGTCCCTCGATACCTTGTAAGCATCAACCATGGATGCCCACAGGGTGGTCCTCAGGAATGCTTGTAGGACGTACTTGACGATGTCCCGGTTCTCTATTTTCTCTCCAATCACATGGAGCTCGTTTATCACTTCCTTTACCCTTCCATGCAGCTGGCTGACGGTCTCGTTGCTATTCATGGAAAGGGATTGCAGTTGGGCCACCAACAAGTCCTTCTTGGCTCTTCTGGACTCGTTTGACCCCTCGTTCAGTTCAACTAGCTTGTCCCATAGTTCTTTGGCGCTCTTGAACGGGCCAACCTTGTTCAGTTGCTCCTTCGAGAGCCCGCATTGCAATATGGTGGTGGCCTTGGCATTTGATTGCGCCCTCTTCATCACCTCCTTAGACCATGTTCTCATAGGTATTGGGTCTCCTCTTTCATCGACGGGCGCCTCGAAGCCATCTGCAACACTTATCCAGGTTTCAATATCATTCATGAGGTAGTATTGCATCCTACCTTTCCAGTACGCAAAGTCGTTCCGTCGAAGAATGGTGGTCGTGCGGTGGAGTATCCCTCTTGAAACGTCATTACAATTGCTCCGGTTGACTGTTAAATGTTTCAAAACGCACCTTGCTCTGATACCAACTGAAGGATCGTCTAAGGTGTGCAGAGGGGGGGGGTGAATGCACTTTTTCGGATCGTTTTGATCTCTACAGAATTGTTAGCGCAGCGGAAATAATATGCAAAGGAAATTAAACAATGCTAACAAAAGTATTTTACTTGGTATCCACCCAGATGAGTGACTAATCCAAGGATCCACGCCGCGAGCACCACTTTCACTATGAAAAACCGCCTTCAGGTGGAGAAACCTTTACAACGGCGATCTTCCTCTTTACAGAATGAAGTAGAATGAGTGAGTGGAAACAGGAATACTTTTCAGTTTGGCAGCACTTCGTTACTGTACGGAACCGTACCGTGCACGTGTACCGAGGAGCTCCTTTTATAGGTGAAAAGGACAGACTCGCAGTCTATCCAGCCTCGCACCAGTCGACTGCCCCGAGGGCAGTCGACTGGCCCAGCATTAAATGCTGGCTAACGGCTAGCCAACAGCTAGCCAACGGCTAGTTTCGGGGTATACCAGTCGACTGCCCCAAGGCCAGTCGACTGGTCCGAAGCTGCGAACTTTCTGTGGATTTTGGCAGTCGACTACCTCTGGGCCAGTCGATTGCCCTGCCTCCCAGCTCAGCTCCAGCCACTTCGGACCTTCGCCTTCGCGTGTGCCTTCAGGTCTGCTCCCTTGGTTCGCCCTTTGAAGTCCTCTTCCTCTGGCTATCGTCCTCGGATGCGCACGCAAGCCTTCCCTTGGCTTGCCTCCATGCCACCCTTCACGTGTGCCCTTGAAGTCCACTTCCCGGCTTGCCCTTGGAGCTCTCCTTCCTCGGATAGGTCCACCAAGTGTGATTCTCCAAGTCCTGCAAACTCAATCACACATATCAAATACAACATAACACTCTAACTTTAAACCTATTCACCCACACATCAAAATCATGATATTCCAATCATTCAAGAGCCGATTGCCTCGACAAGTATGAGTTTGTTCCAAATTATTTCAACTGATATTGTCATAGAGAGCTATATGTATTTGAACTCGTTGGACCTTCCAATTATATATTCCCATATTTAATTCGTGATTTTTAATCACATATCTAATATATAATATTTCTCTTACAACTTTCTCCCAGATGATCACCAGGTATCTTTATACATTACAAAGAAATTCAAAGAAAAATTGTCCTCGAATTCTATTACATGGGGACATGTGGAGAAGGATATGAAGATATTTTACTACGGAGAATTCTTAGTAAGTATTTTAAATATAAAATATATTTCTTATATAAAACTAACATGGTATTAAATCTCTTTTTATTTTTATTTGTAGAAAAGATATGTTTGGGCAAAGGGCGACAAGGAGGAGTTTAAGAGAATATGGAATGCCTATTGCTTCAAGCTTTACAGGGACATGCTATACAAGTGGAGGAAGAAAGAGATTCGACCTTATGAGATCCCTGAGACGGTTTGGCTAGCATGGAGAGCCGTCTAGGATGCCTAGCATTGGAAAGATAATGTTGTGATTGCTCAAGCCAATCGCAACTCGAAGCTTGTGGCCCCAGCACCAGATCCACAATGTATACTGTTGGATCCCGTTTCATTGTTGAGCATGCCACTAACTTGGTAAGTTTTTTAATTAAATTATAATCGAAAATTCTTACAATTCATTTGGATGATTTAAGTGTTTCAATTTTTGTATATAGGTTGCTAAATTGTAGAGACCTCCCACTAGTTAGGAGGTATTCAGCAAGACCCATAAGAAGAAAGATGGGTCTTATGCGGATCGATGCTCCTTAGCAATTAATGTAAGTATATTAACTTTAGTATTTTTTTTGCTTTTTATAAAGATTAATTAAAATTGTTTTTTTATAGGAAGCAATGACCACTAGAGTTGCACAGACCTCTCAGCCTGTTGCAGAGGGGGAGAGTTCTCAACCTCTTTCCGTCAACCAAGTAAATAACATTTATTATGATGTCGTTAGTAGAAGGAGGAAGACCGCCCTATACAGTTTTGGCTGTCAGACTAAAGTTATATACGATCGTGTAGGGATCTTCATGTGACAACAATATAAAAATGCAACGGAAAACAAGATCCATTGAACGATCCATGCGAAAAACCAGTACGAAGTTTGATCTATCTAATAAATATACATTTGGAGCATGTCCTTCGCTTATCCCACTAGTCCTTGGTTTGCCGGATCTCTTGCACATTCAAGTGTTTGTGCCTCTAATAGTATCCACACGAATACGATCTCCATCTCGAAGAGGAACCACCTTAGTTGTGCTAGTAACTTGGGATAGTTCACAAAGCACAAGAACCTCCATTAGGGAGTTTTGGACAAGGAGGAAGAAAGAAGAAGAAGAGATATGCACACCCTAGTCTTTGACAAGGGATGATATTTATATAGAGGATCAATGTGCCGGCTAGAGGGAGACGGGTGAATAGACGTTGCCCCTAACTCGATCACTCTCTTCCTGCACTTGTTAGTTGCGCAGATGGAATATAATTAAACTAAAACTAACAAGAGGAGAGACAAACCAATTTAACGTGGTTCGGAGATAAAACTCTTACTTCATGACAGTCTGTAAGGTGGATGATCCCGATCCATCGGTGGATGACTCCCCGGAAAGCCTTCGCTAGCTCGTGTAGCTCTTTGTGGGTGAAGAAACCTCGCCACAATACGCAACACACACCTGAGCATTTATACTACTAATTGACCTTTAACCAAAGTCAATTTCGTCAATCTTTGCCCAGCCAAACGGAACTCTCTTAAAAAGAGCTCGTTGCTGATCCAACTGTTACCAGTCAACTAGTGCCAACACTAGTCGTCTAGTCCACCTGAATTCGAACGTTACAACCCAACGTTCGAATTCCAGCCAACACCAATCCACTGCATAGAAGATCAGTCGACTGATCTTTCTGTGCCTACTACCAGTGGATTGATCCTAGCATCAGTCAACTGCCCAAACCCTAAACCTAGGGTTTCAGCCCCGATATAGTCACTCAGCACTCGTCCTCGCCCAACCAACCTAGACATAGCCTTTTAGCTCCTCCATTAGCCTTGCATCTCTCGGATGCCTCTCCATCCTTCATGTCTTGCCTTCTGGAGCTTCCTTCAGCCTCAGTCCTTGTTGTCGGATCTTCCTCATTTACCAAGTTCCCACTTGGACTTTTCTCCTTTGCTAAGAAGATTCCACTTGAACTTTGTTAGGACATTTGCGTCTAGCTAGAGGGGGGTGAATAGCCAAAGCACAAGAAAAAGATAGACAATAAAAAAAACAATGAAGGCAATGCTAACTCCCTTGATTTACTTGGTCTCCACCTCCTTGAGGTGACTAATCCAAGGATCCACACCCACACAACCAAGCTCCACTATGCTTTTCTCCTTTTCAACTCAAGCTTGAAGGTGGAGAAACCCTTACAAGATGATCTCTTCCTCTTACAAGATTAGAATGATTTTGGAGGAAGAAATTGAGAGTGTGTAAGCTTGGAGATCTCAGAATAAGCAAAAAAGATCGAGAGAATCAAGTTGTGTTATCTTTAAGTTCTGAAAGCTACTTTTGTATAATCATATATGAATAATCATAGAATTCATCTAACTTAACTTATCCAATCCCCCCCCCTTTGCCACACAATAAAAAATAGAGGGAGTAAAATAATCAAAGCTCCCCTTAAAGGAAGCTGCCCCTGAAAATACGCTCCCCCATTAAACCATAATATCTCGGTGGCAGGCAAACAAGCATCCATCACATAAACATAAGCAATATGTATACTAAAAACACAAATCACAATAGAAGACAACAAAAATAAAGACAAACCATAGAAGCAATACTAAAGAAATAAAAGGTTCATTCATAACTACAATGATAGTGCTACAAAGATTTAAAATAAAAAGCAGAAAGTACTACAATATTGTTACGGTGTTCGAGATATAATAGGGAGCTATGTCTAATCCAAACACAATCTCAATACCATAATATCTGAGGTACACCATAGCTAAGAATCATCGCCAGGAGGAGGAGGAGGAGCATGATACATCAAGTCCCAACGCTGCATCATCTCAAACATACAGCCTGACGCTGCAGAACGCCCTGAAGCTCCTGCCTGATCCCCTGAATCTCCTAGCGAACCACCTCCTCCAGTCGGGTGAACCGCTCATATGTAATCATTGCAAGAGCAACAGCAGGCATAACACCACCGGGAGCATCGACGCCCTCATCCTCATCATCAGAGCTAGAAGACGCATGGTCACGTCGCCAGACCATCACTCCCTGTTGTTGCTCAATCCTTGCCAAGGAGAGCTGCCGATAACCTATCCGATCATGTCCTTGGACAACTGATGATGCTGACCTCTAGTGACATCGACACCTCTAGATGCAAAAAATTCGATCAAAATATGCCCAAATGCCATGTAAATCTTCCTTTGTGCAAGACGCAAAAAGTGTACAATGGACATGAATATATGAAGGGCAACATCGATGTCAAGCCTCCTCTCCAAGGCATACATTATAACTAGGTGAGGTAATCGAATCTTGGACCTCCCCTTTGTGACAATAGGCAAAATGCAGTCAAGAACAATCTTATAGAGAATGTTACTGACTGCAGACATGCGATTAGCATCAAAGATACATTTAAGGGGATGTCGAGGATTATTAAAATAATGTCTATGAATTTAGTCAATGGTCACATTAGACAATGAACCCATGAAAGGCTCAACAACATTAGGGAAGCATGTGAATGGGTTCTCTGAAACCCAACACCCTAAAAAAGACCCTAACAATGTAGGTGTAAAGAAATGGTGACTCCCCCAATCATGGACTCATATGTCAAACCATCAGTACTAATGCAAGCGAGATTGGCCTAAAACTCTTTACAAAGATCTATATTGATATAATGTTGGCAACCCCCCAAAATGGGTGAAGAGCTCAATGAGATGAGGAGTGATCTCCTCAAAATAGGAGCGGTTTAGATACCGACAATTCATTAAGATAAAATTGGCATTCTCAAATCTTTGCCGGCATGCCTCGGAACGGAACCGAGGTGTCGTAGGATCAGTAGGAGGCTGTCGGGAAGTTCTCTCACCGACCCTACGTTTTTGCCTAGTCCAAAGATGCAAATACCATATGCATGTACCAAGAAGGACACAATCAAAAGGAAAATCAAGGTAAACATGCAAAACATAAAAGGTTAGTCACAAATCATAGAATAATGAGAAAGACGAAGTAAATAACCCGTTACCTTCACTCCATTCGCTGCATGGAAGAAGATGGACGAAGTTGACTCAAGAGGGGCTCCTCTTTGCCCTAGGTTCGGATCCAAGGTGGAGAAAGGATAGGGACAAGATTCCAAAGACTTTGGAACCCTTGGAGTGGCTGGAGAAGATAAAAGAGAGGAGAGGTGACGAGGGGTGGCACTAAAACCCTATGTTTGGCCACCCCTGCGCGGGCTGTCCTTTTAATGATTCACGACATTAGTCGACTGGTCCATGAGTCAGTCGACTAATGGAGCAAACAGAATTATCAGTCGACTGATACATCGAAGTCCTTAGTTTCTAGACCGAACTGTACCAGTCGACTGAGACATATTCCAATCAACTGGTTCTCTGAAATTAGCTTCCTTGCCGAATTTCAGAAATGCATGAAAAATTTCAAAAAATTTGAAAGAAAATCACGAAATTTTGTAAATATATTTCTTTTGATATCCTCTAATATGTATGTTTTCATCGAAAGTCAAAATATATTTGAATTTCTTGATCAAATCTCAAAATATTGAAACACACTTAACTTATGTATCAACTTTAAAACCTAGTTTTGAAATCATATGTTTTTCAAATCTATACCACCATAAGTAGAACATAGAATGGTTTTCAACGCCTTTAAAATATCTAACTATGATCTAAGGGTAAGATGTCTATTAATTAAACATTTACTTTCCCCATAGTTGGTCTATGATTACTAAAGTGATACATTTAATAATTCATCAAAATGTTATAAGCATATGTGAATCATTTGTATCATCCTAACATCTCATATACATAAATACAATGATAAATCAAGGGAATATGAGATGAAATGAGAAAATACACAAACAATGTCTCCTAGAGTTTTTGTGAGATATGTTGAAGTACTACCTTAATATTAAATCACACAAAGCTAAATGTATACTTATACAAAACCCATACCAAGTCCTCTCCTTAGAGAAGTGAACCCCGCTTCGGGTAGAGGCTTGGTAAATATGTCAGCAAGATTAGATTCTGATTCAACATAATGTAATTCAATAGTACCTCTTGCCACATGATTTCTAATGAAGTGATGCTTCACTTCAATATGTTTTGTTCTAGAGTGATGCACTGGATTTTTGGTCAAATTAATAACGCTCACATTATCACATAAAACTTTAATCTTGGAGTAATAAAGCTCATAATCCTCTAAGGTATGCATTATCCAAAGTAATTGAGCTACACAACCACCTATAACCATATATTCGGCCTCGGTTGTAGATAAAGCAACACATGATTGTTTTCTACTACAAGACACTAGGGAAGATCTAAGAAATTAAGATCCACCACTAATACACTTTCTATCTAATTTGCAACCCGCATAATCGGAATCGGTGTACCCAAATAAATCAATATTTTGAATTATAGGGTACCATAGACCGACATTGAGAGTGTCCTTGATATATCTTAAGATCCTTTTGACCACTACTAAGTGAGATTCTTTGGCACAAGATTGATATCTTGCACACATGCTTACAACAAATAATATATCAGGTCTACTAGCGGTTAGGTATAATAAACTATCAATTATACTTCTATATTGCTTTGGATCAACTAACATTCCCTCATGATCACTATCTATCTTGATATTTGTTCCAATGGGAGTAGACACTACTTTAGTATTTTCTAAACCAAATTTCTTGATAATTTCCTTAGCATACTTTGTTTGATAGACATGAGTTCCTTCATTAGTTTGTTTTGACTTGTAATCCTAAAAAAAAGTCAACTCTCCAACTAGACTCATTTCAAACTCATTCTCCATGTGTTTGATGAATTCATGAAAAAGTTCATTATTTGTTGACCCAAAAATAATGTCATCAATATAAACTTGGGCAATAAAAATGTCTTTATCTTTAGATTTTAGAAATAAAGTTGGATCAATTGTTCCCTTTCTAAAGCCCTTGGAAATTAAGAAGGATGAGAGTCTTTCATACCAAGCTCGGAGAGCTTGTTTTAACCCATATAAGACTTTCTTTAATTTATAAACATGATTTGGGTAATCTAAGCTTTCAAAATCAGGTGGTTGTTCAACATAAACTTCTTCCTTAATAAATCCATTTAGAAATGTCGATTTCACATCCATTTGATGAAGTTTAAAACTCATATAAGCTGCATATCCCAATAAGATCTGGATAGACTCTAATCGAGCTACGGGAGCATAAGTTTCATCATAATCAAATCCATCAACTTGATTGAAGCCTCTAGCCACTAATCTAGCCTTGTTTCCAGTGACTCTCCCTTGATCATCCAATTTGTTTCTAAAAACTTATTTTGTTGTGACAATTGTACTATCATTGGGTCTTGGGACCAATTCCCATACTTTACTTCTCTTAAATTGGTTCAACTCTTCTTGCATTGCTAGGATCCAATCCGTATCATTTAAGGCTTCATCAATCGATTTTGGTTCAAGTTGTGATATTAGAGCAATTTGACTAGTATATTCTTTAAAATATGATCTAGTTCTTACTCCTTGTGCAACATCTCCAACTACATGGTCAATAGGATGATCTTGATGATGTCTTAAAGGCCTAGAGATTGTGGGCTCATCAATTTCATGATGATTATTGCCTCTTTCATCATCCGATACACTTCTTCCTCCCCCTTTCTCAATACCCCCTAAGTGTAGGTTTTGAATTGCTTGGGTAATGTTTTGATTTCTTTCATCTATATCCTTGTTAATGGAGGATTTCCTAGGGTAAGTGCTAGTAGACTCATCAAATTCAACATTAGATGACTCCTCAATCATTTGAGTCCTTTTGTTGTATACTCTATATCCTCTACTAGTAGATGATCAGTACCCAACTAAAATATTTTCATCCGCCTTAGATTTAAATTTTCTTAAATCATCTTTAGTATTTAAGATATAAATCTTGCAACCAAACACTTTAAAATAGTGAATTTGAGGAATTCTCCCATTCCATAATTCAAAAGGTGTCTTTCCTAAAAATCGATGAATTAAAACCCGATTTTGGATGTAACAAGCGGTATTTACTGCTTCCGTCCAAAAATAACTAGGTAAAGAATATGCTTAAGCATAGTTCTAGCCGCTTCTTGCAAGGCTCGATTTTTTCTTTCTACAACCCTATTTTGTTGAGGTGTTCTTGGACAAGAAAATTCATGTTTGTACCCATTTTCTAAACAAAAACTAGAAAAATTTGAATTTTCAAACTCTCCACCAAGATCACTCCTAATTCGGTTGATTTTGAGATTTTTCTCGTTTTCAACCCAAGTGTATCTAGAAAAATCATCAACATAACATCCTTATGTTTTCTTTCTACATCCTTATGTTTCATAAAGTAAACCCAAGTATATCTAGAAAAATCATCAACAATCACTAAACAATATTTATTTCCTACCAATGAAGGGGTACTATGACAATCAAAGAGATCTAAATGCAACAATTCTATTGGTAAAGAAGTACTAGTTAGAGTTTTACCTCTGTGTGATAGCTTAGATTGCTTGCCCTCTTGACATGCATCACACATTTTATTCTTGACATACTTGATCTTTGGTAGTCCTTTTACCAACTCCATTTTGGCTACCTTTGCTATGTTCTTCATGTTGATATGTCCAAGTCTTCTATGTTATAGTCATCCTTCTTCTTCTTTTGATAAAAGACATTTAGTAGAAAGGTTAGAAACATAGGAAAAATTGATATAATAAAGATTTATTTTCCTATTCCCTTCCAACATAACATTTTTCGAGCTATTGTGTTTAACCAAAAATTTATTTGCATGAAACTCAACCTTATATATGTCATCACATAATTGGCTAACACTAAGCAAATTGAATTCCATGTCCTTAATTAGAAACACTTTATGGATGATGATTGTAGGTGATATACCTCAATTGTACCTCTACCTATAATCTTGAGCTTCCCACTATTTCCAAAAGATACCGTTCCTTATGTAGTTAATTGTAGAGAACTTGCTCACATCACCGTCATGTGCCTTGAGCAACCGCTATCCACAATTCACATGTTTGAATCCTTCTTTTCTTTTACCTAAACAACATGAAAAACATAACCTTTTGGTACCCATGCACTTGATCCAACAATATAATTTAAATAATTCTTAGGGACCCAAGCTTGTTTTACATTTCTTTTAATAATTTGCTTCTTAGGTGTACCATTTCTTCCTATAAGAGAAATATAAGCAACCTCTTTGGTCTTAGGTTTATATCCTAATCTGACCTTATTGTAGATGACTCTTTGACTACTAAGAATCATATCAAGATACTTTGATCGATCTGTAAATTTCTTTTCAAATGTTCTCAAGTCAATAACTTGATTTCTCAAATTGTTATTTTCTTTCTCAGACATGCTTGATTCACTATACATACATGTATTATTCCTAATGGACTTAAGTTCTCCTTTAATGTCTTGACCCTAGATTGTGACTTAGCCAAAACATTCTTGAGATAAGCAATAGTTTTATAAATGAATTCAATTTTGGGAGATTCTTTTACTTCATCGTCATTAGATAGCAATTCATCACTTGAACCTTCCTCCTCACTTGAAGCTTCTTTGTCATCTTCGAAGGCCATAAATGCCATGTGTCTTGTGACATGACATAGCTCATCTTCATCCGATGAGTTAATGCTTGGTGTGTCCCATGTAGCTTGAGCCACCATTGCCTCCTTCTTCTTTTTCTCCTTCTTTTTCTTTTTTTCTTTTTCAATTCCGGACAATTTGGCTTGAAGTGTCATTTCTTGTTACATTCATAACAAATGACATTAGTATTAAAATTTGAACTTTGACCACTTTTACCTTTTGAAGGTTGAAACATCTTCTTCACATTTCTCCTTGTAAATTTTCTTGTTCTTCCCATCATTTTCTTAACATAATGAACCACTTCACTAGTCGACATCTCTTCATCGCTATCCGAAAACTCTTGATCAGACTCGGATGATAAAGATTCTTCCTTCTTTTTCTTCTTCTTCTCCTTCTTCTCTACAACAAGAGTTATACTTCTCTCTTTTGAAAGCACGTTAGCTTGTTCATGTAGTTCAAACTCACAAAATAATTCATCAAGCTTAACTCTTGAAAGATCTCTAGAAACCTTATATGCATCAGCCATTGATGCCCATAAGGTAGTTCTAGGAAATGATTGAAGGACATACCTTACAAGATCCCAATTTTTAATTTTCTCACCTATTACATGAAGACCATTTACTATCTCTTTGAATCTTCCATGCATTTGACTCATGGTTTCATTGGTCTTCATGGTGAAGGCTTGAAGTTGACCCACCAAGAGATCTCTCTTGGCTCTCCTTGATTCGCTTGATCATTCATTCAACTCAATGAGCTTTTTCCAAAGCTCTTTAGCGGAATTGAATGATCCAACCTTGTTCAATTGCTCCTTGGAGAGCCTACATTGTAGGGTGGTTGTGGCCTTTGCATTTGGACATCTCTTTTGTCCACTCCTTGGTTGGAAGAGGTGCTCCGAACTCATCCTTCGGTTTCTCGAACCCATCTACAATACTAAACCAATTTTTAATGTCATTCATTAAATAATACTACATTCTACCTTTCCAATAGGAGAAATCTTTACCGCCAAAGAATGGGGGTCGTGCGGTGCTATATCCCTCTTGAAACGTCATCTTGATGTTTCGGTTAACGTTGAGTTCTTCGAAACGAACCAAGCTCTGATATCACTTGTTAGGACCTTTGCATCTAGCTAGAGGGGGGGTGAATAGTTTCTCTTGGATTTTGTCTACAAAATGTTAGCCAAAGCACAAGAAAAAGATAGACAATAAGAAAAATAATGAAGGAAATGCTAACTCCCTTGATTTACTTGGTCTCCACCTCCTTGAGGTGACTAATCCAAGGAACCGCACCCACACAACCAAGCTCCACTATGCTTTTCTCCTTTTCAACTCAAGTTTGAAGGTGGAGAAACCCTTACAAGATGATTTCTTCCTCTTACAAGATTAGAATGATTTTGAGAAAGAGATTGAGAGTGTGTAAGCTTGGAGATCTCAGAATAAGCAAAAAAGATCGAGAGAATCAAGTTGTGTTATCTTCAAGTTCTGAAAGCTACTTTTGTATAACCCTCGACATTAGTTGACTGGCAGTATCATCAGTCGATTGATGAACTTCAACGGCTACAGTAGAAAGCGTCTGATTTCTGCCGTCAGCCTTCAACGGTTACTTATCAATCGACTGGGACTTGACCTAATCGACTGATCTTTCTATTCGTTGAAGCAATCGACTGATTCCGCTATCAATCGACTGAACCCACCGTATCAGTCAAGTGATCCTCTCATCAGTCGACTAATACTTGATAAAACTCAGGTTCCATTTTTCCTTTGCGTAGACAGAAGCCTTCAAACCCTTCCATCAGCCTCGCGCCCTTAAGATGCTTCCGAGCCCTCGACTCCTCATCATTGCACTTGCCTTGAAGTGTTTTCCTCGGCCTTGTCATGCTAAGTCTTCTTCTATCAATTCTTCATTCCTGGACTTAAACTCAAGTTTAATGTTAGATCACCAACATTGCCTAACTCAAACACATTTAACCAAACATCAAAAGTAAATAATGTTTGGGACATGATTGCACTAATAGACTTTTCCCTTTGTACCTATATCTTGCATACGCACAATGCATATCAAATACAATAACAAACCTAACTTAAACCTTTGCTCAAATATCAAAACCTAGGGCACCTAGATTACTCCAACAATTTATACTTATCTAATGAATACTAAGGTTCTTTGCCCCTTGAGTTCCTCTCATCTTAATACTAATAAAACTCAATGAATATCAAACCTTTTGGTATCCCTTGAGACTCTTAATATTCTATTCATCTAATTAATAGAATGTCTCTTAGCTTTCCTTTTAAATAATATTTCATTAAACCTTTTAATGAATATTATTCATAATTAAGTGGTTGAGTCTAATCTAAATAAGTCTAACTCAAATTAGACTAAATCTTATAATCTAATTGGATTCATTTGAGTCTAACTCAATTACTCTAATTTCGGATCATATTTTAGTCAAACTAAAATCATCTTATCTCCGAGACATCGTGTCCTTTATATGTGACCCAATAGGTTCTTGTAACATTGACAATGTATCTAAACCACTTTAGATACATAAACAATGAGTGACATTTAGCAATGCATCATTGCTACCTAAGTGACGAGAATGTTGAGATCCGATATAACCTTTCCATGACTATTATAATGTATGACTTTGTCCTTTTATCCTTGATATTTAAATTGATCAATGAGGCATAGACCATGTCATCCCCTTATCAATCTTTGTATTTTTTGATCCCTAAGTAGACTCATTCAACTAAATGAGCTCAATATCTCATATTGACTCATTTAAGCATGGTCTTGCATTTTAGTAGTCCTAGTCGATTAAGGGATCCACAGATATCACTCCCGTCATATGAGAGGGATAAATCCCATCTACATCACTCACATCCCTCCACATAATTTGTTACATATCCAGTGATCACCTTTATAGTCCACCCTATTACAGGTGACATTTGATGATACCAAAATACACAACTCCTTATGTAGGAAACCGTACTGATTTCAGGTCTAAGAATTATTCATGCTAATAGTCATATGAGAAAGTTTATGACACTCATATAACGATCCATAAAATTTTCTCATGGTGGGTCAATTTAGTATACATTCTCTAATATATACTCATGTGTCAACTTGATATTCCATATCCATGACTTGTGAGATAAAATCATCAATTAACCTACATGTTAGTCTTAACGTATTAATATTGTCCTTGAATATTAATACTTTACTAGAAATAGTTAAGGGTAGTATTCTCTATATCATCTTACTATCAATTCAACTAACTAATATAATATAGATCAGAACCTACTATCCAAGGACATTATTATACTTATTTATTGGGCACAATCATAAAATAAATATAATAATCAAACTTTGCCTTTATTAAATAGAATATGATACTGATAGGGATGAGCATCCCGAGGTGGACATGTGGCATGGGGAAACTACGTGGTAAGGCCCGTCGAACCACAACTCCGAGGTCAAAACGAGACTATCTCGAGAAAATGAATCAGATCCCCGAGGGCAGACCGACAATTGAGCTCCCGAGACTATCTCGGGAGAATGGAAGAAAGCTCCTGAGGTCAGACCGAGAATCGGGCTCCCGAGACTATCTTGGGAAAATGAATGAAGACCCTCAGGTCAACTCGAGAGATGAGACTCCGAGACTGACTCGGGAGAGTAATGCCTAAAGATCAACATAGGAGTCAGAAAGTCTAACTTCAAGTAGTCGTTCCTCTTTCCAGAATAGGAAAGTCATCAGATAATTATTGTCCATGATGCACGACAATTAAAGTCTTAACGATCGTAGCGGTCGTTATCAAAAGATAGGATCTCTATCAAATAACCGGTGATTAAGGGACGTGGAGGAAAACGTGGTGACACGTGTGGCCATGACCTCAGGTATATAAGATGTCTGACCTCCAGGTAAGGAGGTAAGTTTTTCCGAACTAAGAGAAACTTTGATTCCTCGTTGTCCTCCGAAAGAGATAAGATTCTTGACTTGAGCGTCGGAATGGGCTCCACCAGAAAATCTTCCGTTGCGTCCCCTTTAACGCTCATGTTAATCTCGCAGACGTGAGCATCTTCTCCCCGTCACCGTCATCGTGGGTTGCGCTTTGGTGACTCGTCATCTCCGTTGCTCGCTTCCGGAATATAAACTAATCGTGAAAAGATCCTGGTATTTATTTCAATGATAGAATTGTTGTTTTCCTTCACTTTTTACTATAATAGAATATTCAAATCACATACATAATTTTCAAAATTATCATATACCTAATATTCTTTTAATTCCTCTTTTTTATTCCCAATATATATTTACCAATCGATTGACAAATTTACCAATCAATTGCTACAAATCTACCAATCAATTGAAAAAAGAATAATTAATCAAGTTGGATAATATTGAATCTGAGACTACTAATCCGACTCCATAGAAATTTTTCACCTGCCGCCAATCTATCAATCAATTGAGAATGATTATGTGGTTGTATAACATTTTCACTAATTAATTACTACAGAGTAGCAATCAATTGGTAGAATGTAACTCGATCGGGAATGAGTTAAACAAAATTATTCTTTTCAATATAGTATATCACATCGATGTTTTATATAATTAATAATAAACATTTGATATAATTCTCAGACTGAGAATGAGTTAGGGATGGTAATTTTCCTCGTGGGTTCGGGGCCCCGCGGGGAAAATCTAAAACGGAACAAGTTTGGGGGATATTATCGGGTATGGATTCGGGTTCGGAGATTTACAAAAATCCCCGCAGCAGATTAAGAGTGGATATGAGGATGTTATCCCCATCTCCGAACCCGCCCCAATAGTCTCGATAATAATAATACTAATAACTATTATAATATAAGTATATTTTATAGATTTTTTCATAATTTCTAGAGATACATTTTAATAGCAATCAATTTGAAATGGAAATCGGGGCGGGTATGGGGATTTAATCCCCGCGGGGATGGGGATTCCTCGATTTAGTATAATTGGGGATCGGGACGAGGATACAATTCGGGGATGGGGATAGGGATAGCAAACTTATCTCAGCTCCGCCCCATTGTCATTCCTAGAATGAGTATAAAAAAAGTATAGTTTTTAATATAACATGTCAAATTAATATTTAAAGAGATAGAGAAAAAGTATTGATTTAGAGTGATTTAAATTTTCTAAATTTATTGATTTAATCTTCTAAATACATATCTATATTTATAAATATCAATTTATTATATTATATTAAGAATAATATTTTTTTAATTTATTTTTGAGTTAATCGGAGAATACTCTCCAAATCAAAAATCCATCTTTGCATGTAGTCCCTACTTGATAAAATCTTTGCATATAGCACTCCCTGATGAGATCGACAAGATGATTTTGTGTGTTATTTTTTTATCAGTATAAAAGAGTAAAAACTCAATATACATTGTAAAGATTTGAGTATAAATTGTTTGAGATTGAATACTAATTTAAGAAATTTGAATATAAAATTTCAATGACCCCTCCTATGAATATCTTGATGTGGTGGCCCCTCCATCATGATCTTGATGTAACCTCAAATACTCAAATTTTTAAATTTTATACTCAAATTTTTTCAAATAATACTCAGTCTAAATCAATTTATATTTAAATTTTTATAAGGTATACTGAAAATTTTACTATATACTGAAATAATGTATACTTAAAAATTTTTAAATAATACTTAAATTTCTTAAATTAGTACTAAATCTCAAATAATTTATATTTAAATCTTTACAATGTATACTGAATTTTTATTCTTTTATACTAACACATAAAATCATCTTATCAATCCCATTAGGAGTGAATATAAAAATTTTATCAAGTGAAGATTGCATGTAAAGATCCGTTTCCATTTGAGGAGCCTTTACTATTTTTTTTATTTTTTATCTAGTTATATTTTAACAATCTATTGGTTGAATGAACAACGTAATCATTTCCAATGATAAGAGGTGTAAAACGGATATTGAATATCCAATTTGATAATTAAAAAATGTTATGATGTGGGTAATTCCGAAGTTTGACTACATAATTTAATAATTTATCGATTTAATTAGATCGCATCGAACCGCTTTAGATCGCATCGAACCGGTTTGTTCCGTTTCTCCCGAAACCGTCGCCGTTTCTGCTGTCTCTCTCGACCTTATCCTTCGATTCCGCCGGTGTAGCTCACTCGTCGCCTCCCTTTCGGCGACCGACCTCTTTTTCTCCGTCGCCTCTTCACCGAGCTGAGCGGCCCCTGTGCATTCGTTGCGTAAATGCGTACAGAAGGGACGAACTTTAGGGTGTGTGTTCTATCTTTTAATTCTGGCTCGAGTTTCGCCTTCTAGGGTTCTTAATTGGTTATTTTTGCCAATTTCGTGTTGGATGGTTTTACGGATTGCCAATTTTCCCTCTTCTCTTTGCTTCTCTTCACTGTCAATTGCAAGCTCTCAGTGTCAAATTAATAACAAAACAATGAGACTCATGCATTCTTGATGTGACTTGTTCTTAGATCAGGTATAACTCTTGCTGGATGAGCATTTTGGAAGGTAGATAGATCTCCAGATCATTGAGCGAGCTAAGTTTTCTTCTTTTTGACATCACATTAGGAGAGATGCAATTTTATAGTGCATAAATATTAGTTCTAGATCTAACCTCTACCTTTCTGTAACTGATGCATAGAACATTTTTGTGTTGTGGGAGCACCATTCTCACCCTTTTCCCCCCTTCTCGGTGCTTATGAATTGTAAGTTCTATTTCACAGGCTGCTGCAACTGCAAAAATATATATATATATATATATATATGGAGCTGATGAGTATGGTCACTTGTGGTGCCAACTAACTGATTAATTATGCTCGATTGTTTCGTTTATATGCTTCGATGTTCCGTAAATTTAGTGATGATAAACCAAAACAATCAATCTCTGACAGTCGACTACCATCAGATGACACCTGTGTAGTTCCATTTTTCTTCTGCAACCCGTGAAGCTCTGGTGCATATTGATTCAACACCCTTTCACCTTGTCTGGTCAATTTTCTCAGTTTTGGTTGGTGGAGTCGCTCTAATTAGCGAGGTTGCTGTAGACATAATCTTTGATGTAGACAAGTAGTGGTAGTCTTTGAGTGAGTACACAGACAATTCATTTGAAAGCATGTTGATGCAAATCTATGGGCAGAGTTTATTCCATATCCTATGTTGCTTTTGCAGTTGATTTTGCCTCTGTCTTCTGCAATTTTAATAGAGCAGGTTTAGTGATTTTTGGAGTAGTAGTCTTCTTCATGGATAATCAATTGCATAATATTTGGCTTCACTAGCATTAACAAGAAAGTCGTCTGTCTTTAGAAACCAAAATAACATTTCATTAGATGAGCACTTCGTGCATACCATTTCATGTATGATTAATATAATGATACTTTCTATGATCAAGATGATCATTCTGATGCATTGGCTATAACATTGCATCAAGATTACACAGTATTTAACCTTAATTAACTAATTGGCAGGATGGCGGGCAGCTCAAGCAACAACTCCAGCAAGCCTCTGCCAACCCAAGTCCTGTTTGCTTCTCTTGATCATGGCATCAAGCTCCTACTTGAATTGCAGAGGACTGGAGAAGGCCTGGCCGAATGCCCAGTTGGAAGGAACTATGTTAGGGAACACCAATGTCTGTCCATCACTGGTGGTGACCTTGAAAGAGAGAGACTGACCGGTGAGGTAGCTGTTAGATTGCCAATTCACGCCCCAATTCCTCGACATTGAGAGCCAGTCAGTTTGAGACCCTTTAACTGATATGGCCTGTATCGATCCAGCGGCACCAACATTGGTCACTAGAACAAGCTGAAAATAGTCGTGCCCATTGATGGTGAACCTTACTCCGCCATGCTTCTTGCATGGTACCCTATAAAGGTAATTAGTTCTGAATGAGCTTTCAATTTGAGGTAAAGAATATAAATGCATAGACTGGTCTCTTTGTTAACAGCGTAAACCTGTGGCTAACCTTTGGAACAAAACCGGCACAATCCCTGCACGATAGATCCCAATCTTCTCCCACGCTGGTTGGGACATGTCGAAGTGCTGGCGTGGGGGGTTACACCACCCCCCATTATTGTTGGGGAGTGCATAATTTGGGGGGCAGAAGTTGGTGGCCGTCACGGTCACTGACACGCCTTTCTTGCACCATTGCTTATCTGAATTGTAGTCACAAATGATCTTATAGCACTGCCCGCATGACGCCCCATCATTGAACAACGCAGTACTTAGTGCTGCTGTCCTGGTGCCATAGCCAGTCGAGTACAAATCACCATACCCACAAGCACCCGCTATAACCATGAAAACAAAAGTTATCAACCTAAAATCCATTCTTGTCTATACAAAACAACATAACAACAACACACAGTAGCAAGTATTGAGTAGTAACTTCTTAATCTAGTGCGATGAGGATACAAATGCATCTACTTACCCATAGTTCCAGAGGCATCACTGCCACCATAAAACGTAGCAGATCCCTTCGTCCAGCCTGATGGTGCAAAACCTTCAGCTATGCTGTACATGTAGCAAATGGTGATGAAAACCAAGATAAACTCAATGTGTATACCCATTTGCATTTGCTTGGTATTGGAATGATTTTCTACAATCTTTTTGAGGTTGTTTATATAGGAGGAGAAGTCAGCAAGCTGAAGCTTGGACATGTGAGAGCAGAAGGCAAGGCCCATGACTTGCGGGTGTCGATTAGTCATCTTCCTGACTGCTACTAGTAATAAACAGAACTTGCCAAGACTTTTAGATCTCATCAGTTTGCATGTTATCTTCCTCTGCCTTTTTTATATGTATGTGAACAAATTAATGTTCATGTGACCTTTTGGCTGCTCAGATTCATCAGGAAGATGAACTTCTTTAGTGAGAGGCATCACATGGTCACATGCTGATAACAGGTTTCAGCACATGGATCATGAAACCAGTGGCGCTAGAAATAAAAGAGGATCCAAATATTTTTTTTTGTTTGGCTTGGATTGGTTTCAGTTTCATTCAAGGTATGAAGCATATACTCCCTAGCCAAATCAAAAACTATCACAGGCTGCAAGTGGTATATTCATTCCAGTTGTGTTTATTTTTTTTTTAAATAGAATATCTTAATCTGTTTCTGTGATTGATGAATGGCAGATCTGTCTGCCATTGGGTGAAGGTAAAATAAGATTAAATGTTGATCTTCAAAATGTATACTTTATTCATTATTCCACTGTTTGAATTATTACAATTGATTAACTCTTTGCTGTACTTTCTTCCTTTGACAGGGAAATACGCTCCTGTGGTCTCACCAAGAGCTGAAGGTGAGTGCAATTTAATTAAGGTTCTACTGTTAAAGAATAAACTTAATAATAATAGAGGATCGAGCCAAATGACATAAGAGAATCTACATAATCGATCTCATTTATGAGATAAAGGCTTAATTATTATTGTTGTATTGTTTGTGAACTTAATTTTTGAGTAGGGGGTTTCACCATGAGAATCTATAACTGTAGTCTTCCTCCTATCATTCGATTATTTTTCACGAGTTTAAGCACGACATACGTTCAGTCATTTATCATATCACAAGCATCGAAAATGCTTATCGAGTTACTATTCCTTTATCATGTCACCATAAGATGTGTGATCTACTTAGCTACTCTTATTTTAGTTTTAAAAAACTAAATTCAATTAGTAATGAATGTTCTTCCATAATCATAAGAAAGATTCCAACACATGAGTTGACCAAATAGGGATGATTCATTGACCATGTTTTAAATATGTAATATTAATAATTATATATTTATGTTAGTTCAGGATGGTTGTTCATGTGGCATTAATTGCAACTAATTACTAGTCTACTATGAAGTTGACTAAACGTTTGTCCTTTATTACAAAGATAAAAAAGAAAAGAAAAGAAAAACTTAATTTGGGCATTCTGGAAGAGAGTTTTTTTTAGTATGTAGCTTATAGTTGAAGATTTGTAGGTTTACAAGTCAAAGAAAAAATGAAAGAATTAATCTTGAAGGAACCTGATTAATTGTGATGTTGACTTTAGGACCAGAGAGCTGACTTCTCATTTCCATGGCCATCGAGATGTATAACTTTGACTTTGTGATAAAGTTTACTTTAGATCGAAGAGTGCATGTTTGAATGAATATTTCGATTCCTTAAAGCTGTTAAGGGGGGATGATTGAAATTGAAGGCTTGAGATTTTGTTGGACTTTAAGAGGAAGATATGTTGAATCTTTGATACGATATTTTATGTTGAAACCGTTTATCAAGATAAAACAAATGCAAAAGAGATAAATTATGCCTCTAATTTTATGATTGGAGCAATAATCTAATATATTAGCCAATAGGTTTGAGCATAAAAAAAGACAATCAAGTACACGAAATTTCCATATATAGGTACAAAATCTCAAAAAAAAATTGGATCACATTAAATCTATTGGACACCATCTTCTTTTACATTTTACAAGAAATTGTCTTTGATTTTAAAGTCACATGGTAATAATTTTATTATTGGGTCAAGATGCTCCGGCACTCTCCTTTAGATTTGAACATAAATAAAAACAAATGAAATAGTTGACTTAAAAAGTGGTGAACTCAAAGTACAAAGAAGAAGAGGGTTTAAGAAATAGGGAAAACAAAATTTGTTTCAGTATTGCACCCTCCAAAGTCCATATGAAAGATTACAGGGTTGCGAAAGTGGTAAGACCTGCCTGAAGTTGCTGCGAAAATTCTATCTTTTGTTCATGTAAATTGAGGGCAAGTTGGAGGAGGTTGACCAGCTTGTGGCAGTAAGATCTTCGGTCGGTATTGTGGAGGGAGCTAGGGAGTTCACTCTGTCGTTGTCTTACAGACAAGGAGGCGCCCTTGAGTGAGTTGGCTCCGGTAAGAGATTTCGTGTCGAGGAACACGACTACTACAGTTATGTCATCATGGAAATGCCGGCGAACACCACGGTCGATCTTCTTGAGATCGGAGTGCCTCATCTCGCGCTTCTTGTAGCGCACAGCTTTGATGAGTCTTGGGGCACTTTCCTGAAGGATTTTATGAGAAGGGAATTCTCACCATGGTTGCAAGAACTAGGTAATTGAAAGAACTGCACTCTAAGCATCTGAATAAACACTATGGAACATATTGGCAAGGCAATCTAACATTAAATGTGTGTTTGAACTGATTTCTCATTAATTAAGACCAACACTCCTAGTTATCGGAACTGGTTCATCGGTTGAACACTTGGTCGGTTAGTCGAATTGCGTATCGAACCGAAAAACAACTTGGCCAATATAACTAAAAATCAGAAACCGAGGATGGTAAGATTATCTACTTTAAAGTCTCAAAGAGTTATCTTAATGCTCGCGAAAGAAATTTGATGGCTGCACTTGGATGGTTGTGCTCTGTATCGAAGGCCATGACTACAATGCGAGAATAGGACGACTGGAGTTAAGGGAGAACGCGGCTGGAGATCGTTAGGGTTCAGACTATGACAAACTTGGCCAGTTTACAATCAATCCATACGGATTCGATGCAACTTCGTCCGACTAGTTTGTCAGGTCAATGCACCTATGTCAGCAACCAGACAATCAAACATCCAAAAGCCATATAGATATAGCAGAAGACAACACAAGGTTAAGTAGCTAGCACACAATACCATGCCTAAGCCACCATGACTGTTAATTATACTTGGACCTTCTCAGTGGGCGATAATGTCTAAATTATTTTTGACAATTTTTTATTTTTATTTTTATCTATGAAGTTTGTTATGAAATTTGGAGTATTGATCTCCAAGATATATAAACTCAATGAAATGCTGTACTCTACAACATCAATAGTACGAGGAAAATGAGTTACACTCACAGCCAAGGGTTGTTATCTGATAATTGTTATAATAATATTATTGTCTTAGGTTAATTTAGATCAATTTAGGGTGAATACTGAAATAAAACACCAACTATTCAAATGTTAAAATAAATAAAATAGATTTCATAAGACTCACTAGAAGTAAAATTAATACTATTTAAATATGATCCATTATATACTGGCAAAAGATGATTCGCTCATCCCTAGCACCCCCGCCAACCAAAGGAAATATGATTGAAAAAAATATGATCCACTATATAGCAACTACAAGTAATTGCTCCGAAATATGTAACCGTTCGTAGTAGTTGTTACAATTTATAATAAAACTGTCCAAGTAAATTTCAAATAGTGACTGACCTCATCGTCAAAACTATCCCATATTCAGAAATCTCCTAAGGGATTTTGGAGGTACGATTTCACTGTGTTGATAAGAGATCTCACTATCAAGATAGCACCTCAGTCAACAGACCCCTCAAAGGAGAGATTTATTTGTTACTAAGAGGACTTGAATCCGGAACTTCAAACAATACATATCTCCATGTTTACCACTTGGAATAAGTCACTTTGACTTATATAATGCCCCCGGGGCTATGGTGCAGTGGTAGGGCGATTAGTCACTATCCTAGGTATCTACGGTTCGATCCCTAGTTACGACGTATTTTGCAGGAATTTTTCCTCCAAATGAGACGCGAACCTTGAGATGCTGGGCTTCTAGATCGCCCACCGTGAGCGCTTTCTGATTTACCCTGATCAATGAGAAATTTTCGTGTGATCAGGTTGACCATCCAGATTCATTTATTATCTGATTTAATATTTTTTTTATTACAACTTATAATAACTATTGACTTAGTTACTACAATAATAATATTGTCTTATGTTATTTTTTTATCAATTGAGTGTGAATGCTGGAATAAAATAAGTATTTAAGACAAATAAAGTGGGCTCTCTCAATCGCACTAGATATAACTTTAATATTATAAATTTATAGAGTTAGCGATTGGCTGCTTATAATGTATAACAACTATCTGCTACGATAATGATATTATTTTTTATGTGAATCTTGATTAATTGAAAATGAAAATATGAATAAAAAAGAATTTAAATATTAAAACAAATGAACTGGGCTTGATATGGCCCATTAAACGTAAAATTAATAATATGTTAACATGATCTCTTATGTAACAGCTTTGCTACTTACTATAACGTGTAGCAAGCAAGTCAGCTATCGTTCAGATCGAAAACTTTAGAATTTGATTAAAAATAAAGAATTTAAATTGGCCAAATAATTTAAGGATACTTTAAATAGTTTTGGAGAAAAAAAATAATTCTCTCGTCCTGAATACTCCCGTCAATTTATTTCAAGACTAATAAAAAGAAGGTAAATTACGGAGAATTATTAATTTAGACAATGACTAATACATATGAGAGAGCAAACAACTAGCTTCGTTAAAATTTGATCCCAGACCTTTCAATGGCAATGTCTCATTCATTAGTCATCAATTCATTACGTGGAGACTACTTTAAAGAGTTCTGGTGGCAAAAGACGAATCGCTCATCCCAGCGCCCCCGCTAATCCGTCCCAGAGCCAACACTGAAGAGGTAAATTACGGGGCTACTAGTCTGGATACTGTGGCTAGTACGTGGAGAGGATATGCATACTGGCTTTGTTAGAATTTAACCCTAGACTTCTCGATGATAATATTTATATGCTAATAGGCCATCCCAGATCAGTTGGTTTAAAGAGTTCTGGCTTGGCTAGAGTGTATATTTGATGATTTTTATAAAATGACATGAGTTAGTTATTACGAGATAAATATTATTATAATGGTAAGATTCGAATTTCATTCAAGTTGAGAAAAATATCTTCTCTATCATGATCAATTATAATTTTCTAATTTAATTCCTCATAGATAGTCATAGGATGGGTAGTGTGGGATGATAGATTTCATCTATTACTACAATTAAAGTGATCTTTTGAATCATTTCTCTATTTATACGTGGCATCCTTGCGCATGGGTACGCTAATCTTCTATGTATCATTCTAATTTTATCGGAGGTCTCCAAAGAAACAAACTTAAAGTATTTTTTTTTCCCCGAGCTTCGCTACAGTGGAAGGATATTAAATTATCACTTAAATATCTATAATTTGATCCATAGCTATATATGACACATTTATAAGAATTTTCTTTTCAAATGTGACACATAACCATGAGATATTAGGCTTCTAGGGCGCCAACTGTGGACGGTTTTTGACTTGCCTTGACTATTAGTGGAAAATTTTCGTGGGACCAGACCGGTCGACTCAGGTTCAATATTAGCTGGTTCATTTTTTTTTATTAAAGTGATATTTTCCTCCAAATGGTGCGTAACCACATGATGCTAGGTTTTTGGGCCATCAACTATGAACGATTTTTGATTTAGTTTGATGGTTGATGGTAAACTTCTATGGGCCAGATTGGTCAGTCCAGATTCGATTTACTTGATTCAATATTTTATTAAAGTGGTCTTCATGTCAATTTTTAATGGATGTAAGATATTTCGTTGGATATTTAATTTTCTCCATTAAAAAAATTATTACTTTAAAACAAAATATCTCTAAATTTATCTATTTATATCTTATTATCAGGTCGACCATACTGAAACAAAATTTTAGGGTTAATTTTATAGTAAGCTTAATCTTAATTTTATGATTGTTGTATTAAAAAAAGTATCTTAAAAAATTAAAATATAATTTGACATTTTAAAAATCAATAAAAGAGGAACATTATGAAAATTTAAACAAATAAAATAAAATAAAATAAAATGTATTTAAATATAAATAAGTCGGGATATAAATAGTTAAGACATTTATTAAGAGGAGTAAAAAGGTAAAACAGAATAATGTGAGAGGGTGCTTCTGTAATTTGACTTCGTTTATGGGGCTCAAGTGAAGAGACTGATGCGCCATCTCGTTGCCCTACCGACTGGTCTTCCGTTGTCGCCGTCCTTCGATTCGCCGGACTTCCCTCGGTATCCTCCCTTTCGTGCTCTCTCTGCAAGCTTCTTCCCCTTGCCGCATCGGTCTGGTATACATAGAAAGCTTCTGAGTTTGAACAGTAATGGTATGGCCGTTGTCCCCTAGTTGACTTTTACCCTATAGTTTTCGTCTTTGGTGTTGTATTGCTACGCATCACTGGTTTATTTGTTATTTTGAGTTCTTGGATTTATTGTTGGGAATTCTACCGCACATATTCATAACGGTTTTCTAAATTTCTGAAATTGGCTATCATATCATTCTGGTTCAAGTATGATCGCCACAAAAAGAGCATCATGATCCATCGAGGTTGAAAAAAGATCCTTTTGCCGTGTGTGGTGGGTCGACGTGCAAAAGAAAAGAAAGCAGCAGACGAAAACCATTAATTTCTTCTGTTTAAATGGAAGGACATTGAGAGAAGGATGGTATTTAATTTTGCTGAATTCCTCTATTTTCTTTCTGTTCGACTCATGGGGAAATAGAGGGAAATGAAGCTCAATAATCTATTAAACTCAAATAAATAATTTCAACATTCCTTCCTTTTCCGTCCAAGTAAATATGAATAATAAAATTTAGTGGAGATTAGATAATACAAAATAATAGTGCACGATGACTGGTAAAATCTTGATTTTGAAGATGAGTTTCAAATTACTATATGTTCTTGATTATAAGTGTTTTTCATGCCATGATAGGAAATCAAGTTATACCTGAAGTTTGCTAAGAGACAATTAGATTTATTGCAATGTCATTATTCTTTTGACTAACAATGTGGATACTGATTATGCACACGATGAGAGGTCCATATTGTGGTGCAAAAAATATCATACAGGAATCATTGACATTCTGCTAATGCAAAAGGAAAAAAAAAAATTGCACACGTGTGCTGTAGATGTTATAGAGATCAGCAAGGTTCTCTTTGATTGTGATTTGAATGTTAAGTTGGGTAGTCATAAATGGATCAAGTGCATATGTTATGCTTTGAAAGCCACCGCTTGGTGTCTTAATGCACACTCCTAGCATTCGAAAGGCAAATTCTTCACTATATTGAGATAACTTCCATATCCATTGGGCAAGTCAGACCAAGTTGCGGGAAACAAGATCAAGTATCCCTAGTGCACTTCTTTTCATTTCTAATATACAATAAAATTCTTTTTTGTTTACTTTTCAATTTCACATAGTCAAAACTCTCTGTAAACTAGAATTAACCTACCTCATGCTAAAATTGTATTTCTAGGACGAAAGAAGAGTGTGAATTCTTATTGGTCAATGTAATCAAGTGTTTTTATTTGACCACGTTAGGCACATTACATTAGGAAGCGTGGGTAATGAATTGGGAAAAACTTGACTTTGCAACCAAAGATTGACTCTGAGAAATTGACCATGCGGAATCTTCTTCTTGGAGGTAGTTTTGTTGTGCTTCTTTCATCTAAAGATGTTTTATTGTTTATCTTGAATATCTTCTTATTCATGGATCTCTAGACATACTGTTCAGATCACAACTTTATTTACCATGTCATAATTTTTTGAAGTTTTATTTTGTTTGCATTTTTGATAATGGAATCTGAATTTTATTTTCTTGACTTAGTAAACTCAAGCAAGGATTATTTATTCAAGAGGAAAAGATATGGGTATATCGATACTTATTGGGTTGAAGGCAACTGCTCTGTTTTTGGCATTTTACTTTGTTAGAGAACTGGGAGTAAACTTGATTCATCTACCACTTTTGCATGCCTCTTTGGTTTCATATTTAATTGCCATTGCATCTCTTCCAGCAGTGAATCTTCCACTGCTTTTGGGAAAGAGTTCTGATGGGAAGTTTCCTCTCTGGTCACTGATCATATTTGGACCTTACCTTTTGTTCGTTCGTTTATTTGTGCCCTTGAGGAGATGGAAGAGTGGGGAATCTCTGTACAATGAAATTTCTGAAGGTATATATGTTGGTGGCTGGCCTACTTCCATGGATCATTTGCCTCCTGGCAGACCTGCAGTGATTGATTGTACATGTGAGCTACCTCGGAGCTCTGCACTTACTCCAAATGGATATTTGTCTGTTGCCACTTGGGATACGAGAGCCCCTCAACCATCTCAAATTGAATCTGCAGTTCGTTGGGCATGTAGAAAAAGGGCACAGAAGGTTCCTGTCTACATCCATTGCGCCTTTGGTGAGCATTCTTTTACTTTTCTACTTAACTTGCCAAAAAGATAGTAGTAATGACCAAGTGTTTGCTCCTCTTATTGTCCTCTACTATTATCTGAATTTGCAGAAAATAATTTGATAGGAAATCTGCACATAGTCATGTAGAAATTTAGTACATGGACCATATTTTTTATTTCATTCGGACTATTCTTTCTTACATATTAAGCTTATATTAGTGGCATCACTCAAGCTTAAATCTTGATATTTTCTCATTTAATTTACTGCAAAATTTAATTTTATCTGCTCTAACAAATGAATTTTGAACCAACCCAATTTGGGACAAACACAAACACTGGTCGGTGATGATAATGAACTTGTGAATTGTGAGAAAAAGGTGCATATCTTGGCAATGGAGCATTTTGTGTTGACCTTTGACAGCTTATTGATGGTGAAGCTCGACGATGCGTTACTACATCGTATATATCCGTTTATAGGTAGTCAAGTCACGTTTAACTCATGAATTAGTTCATCACCTATATTCAAGCTAATTTATAAGTTGTTGAACTTAATTCTTAAGAATAGACTAGACGAAATGATTTCTCTTATTTTTATCTTTAATTGTAATCTAAATACAGTTAACAAAATGAGAAAGGAAGAGATCCCACAAATGGAATGATACAATCTTGTAATTTGTAAAGGATAAAAGAAATTATTAGTGCATGGTTTGGAGGAATATGAACCCACTAGGTTGGGTTTCTGTTGGAGATATATTTGTGTCCCCATGGGCTGGCTCGGTTGGTAAGGCGTCTGACCGTTTGTTCCGGAGGTCTCAGGTTCGAGAGTCGCCAGTCGCACACGGGGTAAAAACCTGGTCTGCTAGCTTAAATTCTCTCAGCCCCAAGCGCCTTACCCGACCAGTAAACCGTGATTTGCCTCCCTCTGGACACCCGTGGGACAAGGACTAGGGGGCCGCTAAGGTGGCGGTTCCATCTTTTTTGTTCCTGTTGGAGATATATTTGTAAAGCCTTTGAGAATGAGTACCTAAAGAAGCACTAAACTTACATCTCATAATAGTAACTAACAAATTTCTTGGTTCATACAAAGAAATCAAGGAATCAACCATCATGAACCCAAGGTTTCTCTTTTTCTGTACTTGTTTTTTTAAGGTGTAGTGTCAGGTCAATTTCCTTTGAGATTTGATTCATCTAGTTGGAATGAACTTTTGTTCTATGCCTTTGGTCGACTATGATGTTTCTGTGTTCTTAGATCTCTAATTTTCGTCGCCCGATGATGATTTCCTTCACACTATTTGCAAAATGTTATTCATACTCTTGTGCTGAATGCTATTTTTTTTCACCAGTCAACTACACTACTTGGAAGATAAACTTGTTTTCTTAAATCCATGAACTTGGAACAATCAACAGGTCATGGAAGAAGTGTGTGCGTGACATGTGCTGTGCTTGTCGCATTAGGTTTGGCCGATGATTGGAAAAGCGCAGAGAAGATTATTCGAGGAAAGCGTCCTTTCATACAGATGAACAATCTTCACCGCAAAAACCTAGAAGAGTGGTCGAAACATCGGCTATCACTGAAAAGTGCTGGAGTATCATCTGTTAGTTCTGCAATGCTTTCTGAGAGATCCTAAAGTGCTGTCGGTGTGCTTACACTCATCATGAAAGTGTTGTATTCTGAAATTTCTGATTTATGTGTTCTTATACAAATCATGTGTAATACTATTATTTTCTAAATTACAAACGTTTATTATTCATGATTTGTGGTAGCATCGGATATAATATTAGATTTTGTGCACATGAAAATGCTGAAAGTCATCATCATCATAATCAATCTTATGTGGTGTCTATTTATAAGGATACTCGCAGAACAGGTTCTAATCTTTTGAGCGCTCTTATGTTTTTTTTCCCCTCGTGATCATCATGGTGGCGTGTCTTTCACATTTTTTTTTTCAAAGACGCCCATCCTACTAGTTCTGTGTGAAATGATAGAGCTGTCTTCATATATATTATTTCTTTAAATACATATGAAATCACGAATCGATGACTAATTATACTAATTATATGAATAGGAAAGTCTACATGGTAATCATTACGACTTTAGAGTTATTCAACAATATTTATATTATAATAAAGAAAAATTATCCTAAATTCCCTGTATATAAATTTAATTTTTTACTCAATCCCTACGTCAGAAAAAATTTATTTTCACTCCCTACATACAATGTTTCAAGTGTTTTAACTACAGATTTATCGAATTACCCCTCAATTTTTTTAGGTACAAAAAGTCTGAAATGAAGTATAATTCTTTCTAAATTCAACTTCATTTAACTAAAATTCAGTATATTTTATATCAAATTAAGTATGACTTGATCAATTCATCCTAAGCTAATTAATTGGTATTAACTTCTAATCAATTAGTTCGGTGGAAAAAGAATTGCGCTCAATTTGATAGAACATATACTAAATTCTAATTGAAATATACTGAATTTAGAAAGAATTATATTTATTTTTGGATTTTTTATACGTAATTTGATAGAAAATATACTAGTTTTTAATTATATAATACCGAATTTAGGAGGAACTATACTCGGTGGAAAAAGAATTGCGCTCAATTTGATAGAACATATACTAAATTCTAATTGAAATATACTGAATTTAGAAAGAATTATATTTATTTTTGGATTTTTTATACGTAATTTGATAGAAAATATACTAGTTTTTAATTATATAATACTGAATTTAGGAGGAACTATACCTCATTTTGAAATTTTTGTACCTAAAAATAATAAGGGCAATTATGTATGAACTCCTAATCAATTGGTCCGGCGGGAAAAAAAAATTATGCTCAATTTGATAGAACATATACTAAATTCTAATTGAAATATACTGAATTTAGGAAGAATTATACTTCTTTTTGGAATTTTTATATGTATAAAAAATGTGATACTTAATTTGATAGAAAATATAGTAGATTTTAATTATATGATACTGAATTTAGGAGGAACTATACCTCATTTTGAACTTTTTGTACCTAAAAAATAATAAGGGCTATTCGTGTCGACAAGCGAAGACTGTTTCTCACTCAGATGACTCGGTCTGACCAAGATGACCCGGTCTGCTGTAACTCGGGGGGTCAGACCCGGGCTCAAATATGAATCCGGCTCAAATCACTCGGTTCGGACCAAAATAGGGCTCACAAGATGGTGGTGATGGTTGCAAATGACAGCGATCCCTTTTTTAGAGCCCCAAGGGGGGTTTATATAGGGGAGGGTAAGCTCTCTGCTGTGTCAGAGCTATCATGTCTTATTTAAGGAATGGTCAGTTGGCAGACTGGGCTTGTAGCAGCTTTATTGACCCTGTGAGACTGCCACAGCCGCCTGACACCCTGTCTAAACTGTCACTTTCGAAGCTCATTAACACCCATCGACCCAGTCAGGCGGCTCTGTCAGGTGATGATTATGTCAGGGGTTTACTACACTATTACTACAGAGGTGGTTTTACAGCTGTTCGGTCGGTCTGCCTTAACTCGTAGTTTGAGTCGGTTGGATAAGTCTAGATTCGAGGTTTCTGCATGCGGGGCGAACTCCGGGCGCTCGGCTGAGGACACTTGGCCCGAGTAACTGACCTCGGATGACTGACCTCGGGTGTCTGACCCTGAGTGCCCAATCTCGGGTGTCTGACCTCGAGTGACCGACTTCGGGTGACTGACCCCGGGTGGCCGACCTCGGGTGCTTGACCCCGAGTGGCCGACCTCGGGGACCTGACCCCGAGTGGCCGACCTCGGGTAATTGACCCCGAGTGGCCGACCTCGGGTGCCCGACCCCGAGTGGCCCACCTCGGGTGCCTGACCCCGAGTGGCCGACCCCGGGTACCTGGCTCCGAGTGACCGACCTCGGGTGCCTGACCCCGAGTGTCTGAAGCTGAACCGGGGTCTTATCTATCTCAGCCTCCACTCTCCCAGCTACGCCTTAGGCCCGACCCATACAATCGGGGGCAACCCGGCTCAACCTTCTTTGACCCGGATCACGCTCGATCAAACCTGACCGGGCCTCCCATCCTCTTCAAAAATCACTCGGCTGGATCACAAGACTCCCCTTCAAGTCTAGTCGAAGGAGGCGCTTAGTCCAACTGACTAGGCTCTCGGCCCGGTCGGTCAAACCCCCTTCCCGCCTTCTCACGCGTCACTTCATACTCCTAATCTTTCTTCTTAAATGCCAGATCTCCCATCAAATCACCCATCAATGCGAGACCACGTGTCACCTCCCGACTGGAGGCCTCTAGCACCGACGCGTCATCGGCATGGCTCGCGCGGCGTACAGGCGAAGCTTCGAGACCTAGGGAATGACAGGGAACGAACGGTCAGGATCGAGACCGCCTTTTTCTCCCTCCGCATCGAACGGTCCTCCTCGCGCCGTCGGTAGTATAAATAGGTTTTACCCATCAATTTTACCCCTCGTTACTTTAACCTCTGCCTTTCCTCCTGCTTTCGTCCGATCTCCGCCGCCCGACCTCCTCGAGCTCCGGCGACCAGTGTTTCCAGCGAACCTCGTCCTTTGGTATTCCTTTCCCTTGTCGAGTCTGTTCTTTGTCTTTCCCGACCTCATTTGGATGGCCGAATCATCCATTCCACCCGAGCCATGGTATTTAACCACTCGTTCATCACTAACCCTAGGTCATTTAGAAACCTTACGTATAGACTACCAAATACCTGAGGACCATCTAATGGCTCTCCTGGGCCATCGAGACCGACCCCACGGGCCTCCCTTAAATTACTTCACCATCTTCTCCGACCAATTATTGGCCGGGTTACGTTTTCCTCTCCACCCCTTCTTCCGTGAGATTTGCCGATATTTCCAAATATCTTTGTCTCAACTGGCTCCTAATTCGATTAGGATCTTGTGCGGTACCGTGATCCTTTTCACCGCCTATGAGGTCCCTCTAGAACCCCGAGTATTTAACTACTTCTATTATCTTAAGAAACAAGAGCCCGGAACTTCTACTTCCAAGCTCGGATCAAGTCGGCCTTTTTAGAGAAGGTCCGTCTTCCAACAAAGGTTGGAAGTCCCATTTCTTCTACATTAAGTCGGTCCCCCTTCGTCCTGGCCCATCGAGTGGGTAGAAGATCTTCCTAACCAGCCTTTACTGCCCAAGGATCTTCGCTCAGACCCAGGTTACCAGTTTGCCTTCTCGAAACTCGGGGGAACCCGCTACCACGCAGGCAAGCTGCTGATCGAGGGCATGCTGTATCTTTTTCGGCCGAGTCA
Source organism: Boesenbergia rotunda (assembly GCA_024364735.1). Lineage (NCBI taxonomy): Eukaryota > Viridiplantae > Streptophyta > Magnoliopsida > Zingiberales > Zingiberaceae > Boesenbergia > Boesenbergia rotunda. The sequence continues at coordinate 624,989 of JAGFNQ010000753.1, forward strand.
GATCCCAGCGGAGTTACCCGGCACGCTTGGTAAGTTTTTACTCGGTTTGTAAGCTTGTTAATGCTAACTAAAATTCTCTCCCTGGTGCAGCCGAAACCATGTACGTAGCCCGGGTCACTGATGCATTAGCTTTGGAGGAAGAAGCCATGGAGGCATTGGCGGCGAAGCTGGCGGCCGACCAAGCGGTGCCGCCTGTAAACTTTGTCCCTGCCCCTGAGCGACGCGAAGCCGGGGATGACTCAGCGGGCGACCTCCTGGTCGAGGATCCCAACGTGGTTCCTCAAGTCTTGAATGAAGGGCAACAGGACGAGTAGAAGAGGAAGAAGAAGAAGAATTTGAGCAGGCTGCTACCGAGAGCCTGACAAGGAGGCGCCGTCGAGTTACTATCTCCTCGGGTATACCTTCAGCTCAGGGACCGGCTGCGAGAGGTCAGGCTACGCCGACCCCTCACTCGGATCGTGCTCTGGCTGGCACTCGGGCCCCGTCCTCCAGCTCAGCTCTCCTTCGGTCGGGCACCCGGGGCTCGACTCCAACCACAACTCGTCCAGGTGCCCTAACTTTGTCCTCCGTAGGGCATCGCTCGGGAGCTTCCGCCTCGGGCACTGCCCATCTCCTCGAGTTCCTCTGACAGATGCATCAAACATCGATGCCGCAGAGGCTCTTTTGGCGATGCACTCACCTCCCCGAACAATGATAGACATCCAGCTCCCCTCGGCGACCTCCCTGACCCAGATAGTCCAGCCTCAGCCACTTAACCTGCACGGTCGATTGGTCGCCAGCTGAGACCAGGGACGGGCCCTGACCACGGATACGAACCCTATGAGTCTAGCCGATAATTTTTTCATGGAAGCCACTCAGGTATTCCCTTTTTTTCCTTACCTATCTTCATTTCCCTTTACCCTAATAGTATCTTTACTATTGTGTAGCATTGGGCTAGGAGTCAATCGGTCAGTCAGGCCTTAATCATGAACATTAGGGAGCGCCGGGCGGCCGAAATGAAAGTAAAGGAATTAGAGAGTAAGCTGGCTCATTGCACCCTCCCTCCGGGTGATGAGGGCTTGGATCAGCTGCGTTCGGAAATAACTATACTAAGGTTGCAGCTATCAGATTTTGAGCTCGGTCAGAGGAAGAACATCAAGCCATGGCCGCTGCCGCTCAGGAAGTAGAGCGACTGTCCAATCGGGTTGGCCATCTAGAGGGTGAAAAGAAAATCCTCCAGGCCCGCAACACCCGAGCCCGTTTCGACTGGGATAAGAAAGCCGCAGAGGCTAAGGGCCTCCAACAACAACTAAAGGAGTCGGCCACAGCTCATAACCAAACCCAGCTCGCTTTGAAGAATAAAGAGACGGAGCTGGCAGCGCAGCAAGAAGCCTTTCGAGCTCTCGAGGCTCACTGGCAAGCAAAGAGAAACAGTTGGCGGCTCGGGCGACGACTATTCAAGGAAAGGATGCTGAACTCGCTCGGCTGAAGAAGGAACTGGAGGACTACAAGTCAGGCGAGTCAGCGCGGATCGAGGCGGCCCGCTTGGCTTACATTCAGTCCGACTCTTTCCTCGACCAAGTGACGGCGCGCACCAGTGGCATGATCATGTTCGACGTGCGGGGCGCTATTCAACAATTAACGGAGGCCGCCATCTCCCCCCAGATCTTCCTCCCAACGCCGTGAAGCCCACTCGGGTCAGGGCAGGGATCCCTGACGATGCTTTCCCTCCATTCACTTAGATTAGGTTTAGATCTTTCCTTGCTTTATTACTGCTTGGCCTCAGGGCCTTAAGATTTTGGTGCTAATATGATTTTGCCTGACTCGGCCTACGAGGCCTAATTTTGTAATGGCCAAGGGTCTTGCTTTAATTACGCTGACTCTTTGTTTTTCCACTCTGCTTGTTATATTACTTTGCTCGTTTGTTAGCAAGGTATAAGCTTTTTACTAAGTGTTGTTCACTCGGCACATCCGGCTTGTTCGTCGAATGTCGACACTTTAAGCTATGTAGTGAATTTTCGCTAAGTGTTGATTGCTCGGGCCACTTGAGCTATTAGCTGCTCAGTCCTGTCGGCATCCGTACTCGATTATTTCGTTCGGTCGCGCCGACACTCGGCCTCGGCGGTGTCGCTCGGTCGGGTTGGCCTCCTAACTCGGCTATGTTGCTCGGTCGGGTCATCACCCTGACTCGGCTATGTTGCTCGATCGGGTCGGCACCCTGACCCAGCTCTCCTGCTTGTCTCCCACTGGATGACCCTCGCGGCAAACTAAGTTAGCTTGTATGCTTGCATTTGATTGCTTTAGCCTTACTAGTTTGACCAACTACTTAGTTCGTCTGCCCGAGCATGGGAAGCCACGCCCGGGTGTTAGATATTGTGGAAACGTGTTGCTTCATGCTTCACTTGAGTAAGAGTCTGGACACCGTCCGACTTACCCTGATCGAACGTGGTCTGCCATGCCTGTCCGGGCCCAATCGAACGTGGAACGCCACGCCCGATCGGCGCTGAGTTCGGTGGGTGCGTGGGAGCATGCCCACTTATAACTTGCCTTAGCAAGAGTTTGGACACCGTCCGACTTACCCTGACCGAGCGTGGACTGCCACGCCCGCTCGGGCCCGACCGAACGTGGAACGCCACGCCCGATCGGCGCCGAGTCCGGTAGGTGCGTGGGAGCATGCCCACTTATAACTTGCCTTAGCAAGAGTCTGGACACCGTCTGACTTACCCTGACCGAGCGTGGACTGCCACGCCTCCCGGGCTCGACCGAACGTGGAACGCCACGCCCATCGGCGCTGAGTCCGGTGGGTGCGTGGGTGTATGCCCACTTATAACTTGCCTTAGCAAGAGCCTGGACACCGTCTGACTTACCCTGATCGAGCGTGGACTGCCACGCACGCCCGGGCCCGATCGAACGTGGAACGTCACGCCCGATCGACGTCGAATCCGGTGGGTGCGTGGGAGTATGCCCACTTATAACTTGCCTTAGCAAGAGTCTGGACACCGTCTGACTTACCCTGACCGAGTGTGGACAGCCACGCCCGACCGGGCCCGACCGAACGTGGAACGCCACGCCCGATCGGCGATGAGTCCGGTGGGTGCGTGGGATCATGCCCACTTATAACTTACAGGAACTGTCTTTCGGATGTTTTGAGCCCTGCTTCACATTTTATGAGTACAGTTACAAGGGTTATTTCACTCAACTCTCCTCACGGTACAGCTTCAAGTGTACTGCACTCCAAGGTCTTCCCAGCTTCTTTCCTTGAGCATCCTGTAAGTAGTAAGCTCCCGACACTAATGCCTCCACCACCAAGAAGGGCCCGCCCCATTGAGGCTCCAGCTTGCCTACTTCCCCCACCGGCTTGACCCTCTTCCATACCTTGTCGCCCACCTGAAAGCTCCTGGGTATGACTCCTCGGTTATATCGGCGTTGCATCCTTTGTTGGTAGGCGGTCATGCGGATTGCAGCCTTAGCCCGAACCTCCTCTATCAAGTCTAGCTCCAACTGTCTATTCTTAGCGTTGTCATCCCCGTACAAGCGTCTTCTATCAGACTGACAGCCGGCCTCCATGGGAACCACTACCTCACTACCGTACACCAACTGGAATGGAGTGCAACCCGACCCCTCTTTGGGGTAGTCCCACTAGTCCGGAGAGCCCATAGAACACCAGACAGTTCGTCCACCCAAGACCCACCGACTTGATCTAACTTGGCTCTGAGCCCCTTCAGAATTTCTCTATTGACTACTTCAGCCTGACCATTACTCTGGGGATATACCACCGAAGTGAAGGTCTGCTTGATCCCAAAGCCTTTACACCATTCTCATATCATCCGACCTTGAAACTGTCGATCATTATCTGACACCAACTTGTGAGGTATGTCATATCGACAGAGAATATTTTGCCATAGGAACTTCTTTACTGCTTGGTCGGTAATCCGGGTCAAGGCCTCTGCTTCAATCCACTTGGAGAAGTAGTCTACTGCCACTAACAAGAATTTCTTCTGAGCAGCTACCCGGGGGAATGATCCCACTATATCCATGCCCCATTGATCAAAGGGATATGACACAGTGGACGTTCTTAACATCTCGACCGGTCGGTGCGATAAATTTTGATATTTCTGATAGGAGAGACAAGAGAGGGCCAACTTCTCGCTGTCCTTCTGGAGTGTAGGCCAAAAGTAGCGGGCCAGTAAGACCTTCCGAGCCATAGACCGACCTCCTGGGTGATTTTCACAGGACCCCAAATGCACTTCTCTTAATACATAGCCTGCCTCTTCCTCTCCAAGACATTTGAGTAATGGTCGGGAAAAAGCTCGCTTGTATAATACATCTCCTATCAGAGTAAACCGGGCCGCTCTTATCTTCAATATCCTTGCCTGCTCAGGACTATCCGGGAGAGTTCCTTCTCACAGATAGTCTATGAATGGAGCCCTCCAGTCTCCCGGTATTTCTATTTATGTTTCCCTCTCAACCTGGGCTACCAGCATGATCTGAAGTGAAGGCCGAGGGAAGAGCCCTGGATGGACAGCACTGGCCAGCCTAGCCAACTCATCCGCTTTGACATTGTCTCCTCGGGGGATCTGTAAGACCTGAACCTCTTGAAACCCTGCCTGCAACTGCTTGTAGGCATCCACGTAAGTTTGTAGCTTCTCGTCATTGACCTCAAACTGCCCCGCCACCTGCCGTGTCACCAACTGAGAGTCCGAGTGCAAGACGACCCGAGTGGCCCCTACATGCTTGGCTGCTTGCAGACCTGCCAGGAGAGCTTCATATTCTGCTTGATTATTAGTAGCCTGATACTCTAGGCGTACGACTAAATGAAGTTGGTCTCCCTTAGGAGACACCAAGAAGACTCCGACGCCACTCCCTGCCCGAGTGGCCGAGCCATCTACATACACCTTCCAAGTCTCTTCTTCCCTTTTAATGTGAAGTTTACTGAGAAAGTCGGCCAACGCCTGAGCTTTGATTGCCGTCCTGGGCTGGTATTGAATATCATACTCACTCAGCTCCGTTGTCCACTTAACCATCCGGCCAGAAATCTCGGGGTTAACCAACACCTTCCCGAGTGTGCTGTTGGTCAGCACTCGGATCGGATGAGCCAGGAAGTAGGGCGCAAACGCCGAGCCATCAATACAAGCACATAAGCCAATTTCTCGAGTGTAGTATACCTACACTCGGTTTCCTTGAGTAAATGCCCAAAGAAGTAGACCGGCTGTTGCTCGGTCTCCTTCTGGGTCACAAGTACAACACTCACAGCTCCCTCAGTAGCGGACAGATAAACATGCAATGGCTCTCCTTCTCAGGCTTAGCTAACACCGGCAGACTGACCAAGTAAGTCTTCAATTCTTCAAAAGCTTGGTCACACTCGGCATCCCACTGGAATCTGGTGGCCTTGCGCAGAATTTTGAAGAAGGGCAGACTCCTATCAGCTGACCGGGAGATGAATCGGGAGAGAGCAGTGATCCTTCCTGTCAAGCGCTGGACTTCCTTCAGGTTCCTGGGTGGAGGCATGTCGAGAAGGGCTTTTACCTTACCCGGATTAGCTTCTATTCCTCGCTCAGTCAGGATGTATCCGAGGAATTTCCCACTCTTGGCTCCAAACAGGCACTTGGACGGATTGAGCTTGAGACCATACTTTCTGAGAGTGCAACAAGTCTCTCTCACGTCTGCTATCAGATCAGCGGCTTTGAGGGATTTGATGAGAATATCGTCGACATACACCTCTACATTTCTCCCGAGCTGCTCTTTAAATACCTTGTTCATCAACCTCTGGTATGTGGCCCCTGCATTCTTGAGCCCGAATGACATAACCGTATAACAGTAGGTGCCCTCGGCTGTGACAAAGCTGACCTTCTCTTGATCATCTGGGGACAGTGGCACTTGATGGTATCCCTGATAGGCATCCAACATGCAGATGAGCTCACTCCCCGCGGTGGAGTCTACCATCTGGTCTATTCGGGGGAGTGGGTAGCAATCCTTAGGACAAGCTTTATTAAGGTCTCTGAAGTCTATGCAAACTCTCCACTTGCCTCCTGGATTGGAAACCAACACTACATGGGCTAGCCAAGCAGGGAATTGTATCTCTCGGATATGTCCTGCCCCTAGCAACCTCTCCACCTCAGTCTGGATGATTTTGTTCTGCTCTGGGCTGAAATCTCTCTTCCTTTGCTTCACTGGTTGTGCATCTGGGTAAACATGCAGCTTGTGTTCCATAATTTCGGGCTTGACTCCTTTCAAGTCTTGTTGGGACCAGGCGAATACGTCTTGATTTTCGGTTAGACACTCTATCAGCTGCTGTTTGAGGTCGGGCGGCAACCCAGGAGCTATTTTGACCTTAGTTTCCTCCCGGTCTGGCAGGAGCTGGACTTCTTCCTTTTCCTCTATCAATTCAGCCCAGGGCGAGGACTGCACCATGTTACAACTGGACGGCGGGGCTCGGAAGGTCTTCCTCACCTCCACTCGGACGTCATCGACATAGCACCGGCGCGCCACCTTCTGATCCCCTCTAGCCTCGCCTACTCGATCTCCTACTGGAAATTTAACTTTTAGATAGAAGGTTGATGCCACGGCTCGGAATTCATTCAATGTTGGTCTACCTAGGATAACATTATAAGATGAAGGTGCATCCACCACGAGGAAGGTAGACCACCTGGTTCTTCTCAGAGGCTCCTCTCCGAGTGAGACGGCCAGTCAGATTTGGCCGAGCAGCTGGACCTCATTCCCTGTGAATCCAAACAGAGGAGTGGCCACAGGCTGCAACTCAGTAGTCTCGATCTGCAGCTGCTCAAATGCTTTCAAGTATAAAATATTTACCGAACTCCCTGTATCCACAATGGTCCTGTGGACATGATAATTTGCTATCACTGCGGTGATGACCAGGGCATCATCGTGAGGTACTTCCACTCCTTGTAGATTCGTGGGTCCAAAACTGATCTGTAGCCCTTGCGCTTGGGCGGAACTCCTGCCACTTGATAGATGTCTAAACGTTGGACCTGAGACTTCCGAGCTCGGTTAGAGTCCCCATAAGTGGGGCCGCCAGAAATCACGTTTATGGACCCATGCACAACGTTCTGCTGATTAGCTTGTTCTTCACTTGCGTTCCCTTGCCCGGGAGAGCCGGGGGTCGGGAATAACTGTCTGGCTGCGGGGGTGGTCGGTCGGACATTGGGCTCTGACTGGTTCTGCGGTGCTCTTCCTCGACCGCGACCACCCCCTGATGAGCTCCTCTCGGGCTTCCTCGGCCGGCGCGACCTTGACCCCGGCCAGCCTGCCAGCAATCCTGGAGGTCGTGGGTGTGACTATTGTGGAAAGAACAATAGGGCTGCCATCGGGTCGGGATGCAACCCTGAGCCACCTACTGAACTATATCCCGCTTGACTCCCTGCCTGTGTCCCATAGCTAGGGGACTTCTGAGAGGTCCTCCGGGAGGCATAGTTCTTTGATGTTGCTGCGGGATCTCGGGTGTGGGTCTGGCTTCCGGTCGTCTGGTAGCCTGTGCTTCTTCGACATCCACATACTTGGTAGCTTTGCCTAAGAGGCTTTCAAAGTCCTTGGGAGGTTTTCAGATCAGAGACCTGAAGAATTTACCTTCTTGCAGGCCTTGGGCAAAGACACTGATCAGCACCTCAGGTGTGGCGTAGGTACATCCAATGCTACTTGGTTGAATCTTCGGATGTAAGCCTTCAAGGGTTCCTTGTGGCCCTACTTCAAGGTGAAGAGGTTTAGGCTGGTCTTGTGGTGTCTCTTGCTGCTTGCGAAATGTTGAAGGAACAATCTCTTGAAGTCGGCAAAATCTCTTACAGATCCCTCTGGGAGTCTGTCAAACCATCGTTGGGTCGACCCTGCCAGAGTGGTCAAGAAGGCTCGACACTTAATACCATCTAAATATTGATGCAGCAACGAGGCATTCTCAAACTTCATTAGATACTCTTCTGGGTCGGTAGCCCCTCCGTACTCGGGGATGGACAGGAGTCGGAAATGTTTGGGTACTGGCTCCTGTAAGACATGGCTGGAAAAAGGGAACCCGGTATGCTCAACCGGGTCCTGCCTGAGGGGAGCCTTCCCTTTGTCGGCTCGGGCTCGGCTGGAAGAAGCTTCATGAGGATCTGACTGCCCTGCCCCCTCCGCCGGGCCAAACAGCGCTCGGTGGAAATGAGGGTTGTCTTCCTGGCGAACGACTCCTTCAGTGCCCACGCGGGCAGTGGGCTCGGTTGGGCCTGCCTGAGTGAGTCGAGCGGCTGCCTGCTGTGCCGCCGCCATCTTCCTAGCTTTGGCCTCTACTAGCAGATCCAAGTCCTCTTGTGAGAGCATCACAGTCACTCGGTTGGAGTCACTCATCTTTGTCTTTCGATTAGGCGGATTCCCACAGACGACGCCAAATTTAATCATATCGACAAGCGAAGACCGATTCTCACTCGGATGACTCAGTTTGACCAAGACGACCCGGTCTGACCAAGACGACCCGGTCTGCTGAAACTCGGGAGTCGGAATCGAGCTCAAATGGGGACAAGGCTCAAGTCACTCGGCTCGGACCTAGATGGGGTTCACAAGTGGTGGTGTGGTTGCAAAAAATGGCAGCGATCCCTTTTTTAGGGCCCCAAAGGGGGTTTATATAGGGGAGGGTAAGCTCTCTGCTGTGTCAGAGTTGTCATGTTTTATTTAAGGAATGGTCAGTTGGTAGACTGAGCTTGTAGCAGCTTTATTGACCCTGTGAGACTGCCACAACTGCCTGACACCCTGTCTAAAATGTCACTTCTGAAGCTCATTAACACCCGTTGGCCCTGTCAGGCGGCTCTGTCAGGTGATGATTGTGTCAGAGGTTTACTACACTATTACTACAGAGGTGGTTTTACAGCTGTTCGGTCGGCCTGCCTTAACTCGTAGTTTGAGTCGGTCGGATAAGTCTAGATTCGAGGTCTTCGCATGTGGTGTGAACTCAGGGCGCTCGGCTGGGCACACTCGACTCGAATGTCTGACCCTGGGTGGCTGACCTTGGGTGCCTGACCCCGAGTGACCAACCTCGAGCGCCTGACCCTGAGTGGCCGACCTCGGGTGCCTGACCCCGAGTGGCAGACCCCGGGTGCCTAACCCCGAGTGGCAGACCCCGGGTGCCTGACCCCGAGTGGCCGACTCCGGATGCCTGACCCCGAGTATCTGAAGTTGAACCGGGGTCTTATCTGTCTTGACCCCCACTCTTCCAGCTACGCCTTAGGCCCGACCCATACGATCGGAGATAATCCGACTTAATCTTCTTTGATCCGGATCATACTCGATCAAATCCGATCGAACCTTCCATCCTCTTCAAAAAATCACTCGGTCGAATCATGTATTATTTATTTACTCACAGCATTATGAGAGAAAAATCCTACGTTGATTATTGTATCATTACCCTGGAGCCGGCCATTCTCTGCCCCTTTTTTATTAATTAAATTTGATTAATGTGTTTATTGTATAAACTATAAAGTCAATCACTTGAGCTATATCATCAGTTAAGTAATTGATTTTGTAGGATAAAAAATAATAAATAAATAAATAGAAAAGAGCGGGAACGCTCAGGCCACCGGCCTACCGCTCGTTGTGCCGCGGTCCAAACCCACTCATTGCTCATCTGGAATCTCACTGAGTGGTCGGCGGGGCCTCTTCTTTTCCATAGTGGCATGTGGGCTCCGCGGATAATTTATTTTTTAAATGTTTCACGAATTCATAATTTTCCGATAGTGCATATTTACCATTGCAATATTTATTATTTTATTTACAGTCCTTCAAAATTGCTCGTGTGAACTTTAGCTCATATTAATGATGTATTTTTTTTTGATAATTCATGTATTTTTGATCCATTGATTTTGAAAGTAAATACAATAAAATATAATATTTAAAGATTGATTTTTAAAATATTCATACCTATTTTTATATTTTAATTTAATGCTTCATCACTAGAGTACAATTTACTAAAATTATTATATAATTTTATTTAAAATTATATGAGCATAGTGTAGTAATTTTGATTAGCATTAGAATAATTTTAATCACCACAGAATTTTGATGAATGAAATACTTTTATTTAATATTAAAGTAATTTTAACTAATATTATAATACTTTAATTAACCTTTGAGTATTGCATTTTACCTTTAATAAATGAAACCTTCCGGGACGATACGCAAGAATAAGGAGCGACTTGGACAATATTGAATAATAATGAGGACTTCATGCAAAAATGTCTGTTCCGTTCCGTTGTGATATAGTTTAGCGTTCTTCTCTCTCTCTCTCCATTTGCCTTTCCTCTCTTTGCTCTCCTCGACAGAATCCCCAAATTGGAATCGACTCCTCTTGCAAGCCACGATCTTTACGCGATTTTAAGCTCTTTTCTTTGATCTCCGGCGACAAGTTGATCGCGATCGACTTCTTTTCAATGGGTATCACATGGAGCAGGGAAAACGGCGGCGGAAGAGCCGGTTTTCGCTTTGTCCGGCGAAGGAGCACGGGCCGTCACCAGCACCCACTTCCTTCTTCCGGCTCGGAACCTGCCGCTCCACAGCCAACTCCACAGCAACAGTCTCCGCCGGAGTTGTCTGCCAACCGCTACGTGTTCGCGGCGGCAAGCCCTTACCCGTCGCAGTATCCCACCGCGAACCCCCCGCAGCACTACCAATTCGATTACTACTCTCCTCCGCAGCCGGTTATGCCGGTTCCCCTCCCGGCGCCCTTCGACCACCACCACCACCGAGGCGGCGGGGTTCATGGAGAGTACTCGGCCCAGCACCATGGATGGGTGGGAAGCGGGAGGTATCCACCGTATGCTCCCTCGCCTCCTCTGTTCCCTTACGTTCAGCACCAAACGGCAGTCACCATCAGGAACGACGTTAACATCAAGAAGGAGAGCCTCCGGCTGGAGCCCGACGAGGAGAATCCTGGCTTTTTCCTCGTCGCTTTCAATTTCGATGCCACCGTCGCAGGAAGGTAAGCTTGTTTCTTCCATTCTTCTGTTTTTTTCCCTTCCCACAATAAAATAATTGTCCAGGTGCATGATGCCGCTCTTTTATAATGATCAAAATCTATGATTTTTTTTTATAACATCGTAATCTTGGCTCTGCTAGGTCGTCTATGTTTACACCTGCGCGCATCACATGCTCACCAATGTTTCACGATCAAATTTTCTATGCTTATGAAGATGACAACCATTTTTTTAATTAATTGAAAAAAACAACCTTTTTTTCGTTGTCCACTTGTTAGGATTCCTCTTAGACTGGATGGCCCATTTCCTCAAACCTCCAAAGTCTATTCCTTAGGTTAATTCTAGCTTCCAAGTCTCTAAGAAAATGGACTTCTCAGAAGTCACAGCATTCATCTGTCTCGTTGATTAAGAAAGGAAGTCCCAGAGCGAGCTTGGAAGACGAACTCGCCCCACTCCTGCTTCTTCAGATAGAAGAAGTGGTGGAAAAGTTCGGCTTGTGAGGAAAGGCGATACAACAAGAAGATGATGGCGGACCCACAGAGAAGGCGGATGGAGTTGGGGGTCAGTTGAGACAGATTGATGCGGAGATAGCGGCATACCAAGGCAATAAAAGGATGAATGGGGAAGCGCAGACCTGCCTGCAGGTGATCGCGCGAAATGGTAATGTAGTACCTCGGAGGCGTGGCTGGTTGATCAGAAGGAGAAGGCAACTGAATGTCATGGTCAGGCGGAATGTGAAACTCCGCCTTAATGGCCTCAAGGTCGCCACGAGTAAGAACGAACCTCGCCGTGACATACCAAGGGTGGGGGTCACGAGACGAAGAGGCCATGAGGGCACAGAAAAGGTAGGAAGTCTAGCCTACGAAAAGAAGCGTCAGTACAAAGAAGTAGCCGCAACCCTAGCCGGAGAAAAGAAGACAATACGCCAGAGGGAAAGACGAAAGGGTGGCGGTAAAAGTAGGAATTCACTCAGTTATGTAGGGTGACAGGGCCACCTGGTGATGGGCCACGGCAGAGGCGGCGGGCAGTAACAGCCGCATGAGCAAGCCCAGCGGGGCCCAGGAAACAAGGCGCCTCGCGCCCAACCTCGTTCCCCGGGAACGAACGGTAAATACCTCGGTGATTGGAGAAGGAATGGGGAGGAGACACATGGAACCATCCCCAGTTGTGAGCAGTAGTGATGAAGATTTCCAGCCGCTCGGTGATACTGAGCCATCAGCAGCAAAAAGACAAACAGGGTGACTTCACCAACCGACCGGGATCCCTAGGCTTCGACAAGCCTGCCGAGCTTCTCCCCAAGGGGGACTAAGACTTCCCGGCGCATCAGGCTTACTTGAACGGACGCTGGTCCAGTCAGTCGGACTCGTCGCCTCCTTCGACTAGACTTGAATGAGACGCTTATGATCCTGGCCTTGCCTACGGGTAGGGGCATATGTCAGGCCCACCGGCCAGCCCTGCGCCAGGAAGGCTTAGTAGACAGGTCAGCAACAGAATCGACGGGTAGGGCCCCGCGCCTATAAGCCCCTCCAAAGAAAGAAGGGAGGGTGGGGTTTAACGGGCCACCAATAAGGGCGGCCGGGCCGTCCTCCTACTATCCAACTAGACAACTCCTGGTTGTCCACACTCCTCGACCCTACTCTGACCTAGAGCGGGGTCGGGCGCCACAGTCAGGCGAGTAGCAATCCATACTCTCTTTCTCCTGCCATCACACAGGTTGGATGTCCAACTTGGATCCGGTAGACAGCCCGCGGTAACCCCCGACCCAGGACGTACCCTGCGCTCCCTCTCTACCAGTCGGACGCGTGGCTGCCCACGCTCACTGGTCCTTACCCGATTCGATCCTCAGCACTCGAACTCGCCAGTCGACGCTTGGGGTACGGGCTGTCCCGCCCCTACTCCCCCTCACATCATTACATCCAGGGTACGACCCTGCTAATGGGGTTCCTCATGCCTTATCCACCTCTGACATCCCTGCGCGGTTAATCTGCCCATCCAGTACCCTCGTACTGCGCACCCAGTACTCACGTACTGCTCGAGCACCCCGCGCCATGCTGCACCGCTCTTCATTGCTCCATGCAAGCTGACAGCTACCACACTCTTGTCCCGTCAGTACAAATAAGGGTTGTCAGCTCCCCCGATTATATAAGCTTGGCACTCCCCCTACCGCAGGTACGCGCACGCGAGTTCTCTCATCCCTTGCCTCATTTCAATTCAGTTTCCACCCATCTGCCCTGGGAGACTGACTTGACCGTCGGAGTGCCTGACCGAGGGTTTCCCCGGTGGGTTTACTGACGGTCGCTGTTTTGCAGGGACGTGGCAAGGCGCAGTCCGCATCCGCACTCGGCCACCTTGTCGGCTCGTGCCACTCGAGAGGCCCGCCTGGTCCATGGGACCGCCACCCCACTTCACGACAGGATCAATATTCATGCCCTTAAACGTCAATTTTAACCCAATATATTGAGTAGTAATTTTTTGAACATAGATGTGTTTGAAAATTTTAATTCGTCGACTAATGGACCAAACATACTTGGATTGATATGATACTAGTTCTTATATAGTCGTCTAGTTCTCCTTATTACATATATGTCCTCAAACATCAATTTGAACAAATATATTGAGCATAATGAATTTTTGAATATAAATTAAATTTTTGCAAAATATATTCATGTTTAAAAAATTATTATTTTCAATATATTGGGTCAAATTGATGTTTAAAGGCATGCATGTAATCAGGACAAATATACGAACACATAGAAACTAATTTTATATTAATCCGAAGACCTTTTATCCATCAGTTGATTTTGTCCAAAATCTACTAATGGACCAAACCTGCTCGGATTGACATGAAACTAGTCTCTATATCTTAGTCTAGTTCTCTTGATTATATCTACGCTCTCAAACATTAATTTGACCCAATATATTAAGAACAATAATTTTATATCACTCCGAGAACTAGACAAATGTATTAAAACTAATTTTACATCACTCCAAGATCGTTTGGTTCATCAATCGATTTTGTCCAAAATCAATTTTGATGCATAAATAAATCGATTCAATTGATTTTCATTATCAATTAACTTATTTGCTCAATATTTTGGCAAAAAAGAAATCGATTCGACCGATGTTAAAAATCAATCATCTTATTGTTTCATCAATCGACTGATTTTTGGACGAGAGGTAAAATAGAAAATAAATACATGATTTAACCACTTTTAAACTTACGATTTGTTAATTTCTGAAATCTACCTACATGTTCCATGAAAAGCATAAAAATCTATAAAAGTTCACCAATTGAGTGCATAAAAAAACAAAGTTGCCCCCACGAGCTAGAATGGTGTTGTCACGTATTAGTTTGGATCGATTCCAATGGGTGCGAAAGCCCCATGGGCTATCTCACTCTTACATATCTTATTGTTCCTATATCAAATCCTCATGATATATCTACTTATATCTAGTTTGGGATCTATGATATTGGACCGGCTAAGATTAAGGTTATCATTTTTTTTTTTTTGCCACGGATAAAAAAACAAAGTTGATGCATAATTGGTGACGATCAAATTCTAAAACATCTTATATCATTGTGTATTACAGTGCATTGGTTCCAGGGTTTGGACTACAACTCTATAGCCACTCGCCACTAAGGCAAAGTGGAGCAATGGGGGCTCTTACATGCAGAATTGCATAAACCATTAGCTGTGTTTTGCCCTTTTAAAGAACAAGGAGCTTCATTCTTATGTTACGAACTCATACGAGAAAACAATGCCGTCAGAAAGTGTTCAAATTCAAACCAGAATCTAGTACGAAGTAAATGCTCGTTATTTTCAATAGACATCGAGCACCTGATACAAGAAATAAAATTCAATCTCCAGATCTCGGGAGCTCGAAACTCTAGAGAAAAGGGAGGGTCAATATATATGTCGCTTTACCTTGTTCTCCAGAATTCCATTAGAAATCTCCACGTCTGCCTTCGCCCCAGTTTTTATAGCGATGATCACGTTGCCCTTCACGTTAGAACTTAGGGAATAGTTCATGGAATAGTGCAGAGCAAACTATTGAATTAGATAATGACAAGTGAAATATATAGCAGGTAATGGGACAAATATGAAAATTGCATCATCTGCGTGTGGTCGATAGGAATTGAACTATTCTATTCCTTATAAATTCTCATACGATAAACATTTCTATATTTAATTGCAACACATATTTATAGATCATGGAGCTGTGGCAGAAGTTGGTCATGTTTAATGGGTTTGCATGTTTAGTCGCAAAACAAGTACCAGGACAGATACAAGAGGGTTACAAAGTGATTAATTTGTATGGTGCTCACAAAAGTATGCTACGTGAAAGTATTCTATTAAAAGAATAGAGCCACTATGATCAAAGTGTCCCACTTCTTTGATTAAGCAAGGAGATTTGTCATGAGTAATATGGGGTCATCATATTCAGATATCATTCAACTTCTTTAGGCGAAAAGTTGTGTCGATTGAAGAAAGTAGGAGATTGTAAAAAATTAAAATAATTCATCTTTGAATTGGAAATAAATCATGCGTTGAAAGGGCCCAATTCAGGAGATAAGATTAAGAAATAAAGTCAAAATCGTAGGAAGTATTAATCTTTGGGTTTGCTAGATGCATGCACCTATGCTTTCTTGATAATAGAAAGCATTAAGATTTTATTATGATTAAGGCTTTCTGAGAGCAAAGGCGATGCTTTGATTTTGAGAATCCACAAAGTTTCAAGAATGTATCCTACTAAATTCAAATGAATGGAAGGGCATATGTTGAGTTAAAGTTGATCATAAAATGAAGCATAAGGTAGTTCTTCATGGCGTTTTGTTATTATGTGCCGAAGTGACACCAAAGGAAACATGTCTAAAATTTTGAATTTTAAGAAGAAAGAAAAGGAAACTAAAATACTCCATAAGAAACACGTGTCTAATTTGTTAAGTGAAAAAGAGAGAATAGATAAATCAAATACAGAGAGAATACCTTCAACACTACTCCTGGACCAAACCAAACATTACCAGAAACCTCTAAGCTGTCAAGGTCAACAATACTAGGTATGAACTTGAAACGAGAAAGGAAGTCGGAAACCTATGATTGAGAAGCAAAATTAATCAAACAAATCACTAGTAACGAAAGACTAATTAAAGTTAAAACCAATTTGGTCATGATTTTACCTTCGTAAATTCAGGTCCAAGTTCAATTGAGGGGTTAACAGGATTTTTTCTAGCTTTGTTACGAACAACAAAACCATCAACTAATGTGTATAGGTCGGACTGAGGGAGAAAAATATAAAGTTAGGCAAGACAAAAAAGTAAAAAAAAAAAAAAAGAAGGGAAAGCTGAAATCATATTGTTCCTTATAGAAAAGATGATGGATGTATACCTGCACTAGAAGCAAATCAGATGTTGACTTCACTGGCAAAAACCGGGACCGTGGTACATTAATCCCAATTGCATTGTTAAAAAACTGTTATAACATGGTTTGGTACATTTTAGATATATATGATTTGAACTACAAGAGACAAAGTATCTAATCAGCCAAACGATTACTCGAATTGCCGCTCCAGCTGCAGTTTCCAGTTGAAGAACTTTCACACCATCAACTTCCTAAATAAAATAACTAAATTAATTTACTTTACTAGAGGAAGTAGAAAAAAAAACTTCAGTTGCACAACCTTTGGATTTGGAATAATCTCCATTTTAAGTGCATCTGCTTCAAGGAGCCGCTTGATGGCCTTCAAGTTCACCCAACTGAAATTACAAACTTTTAGAGCACGGCATGATCCTCCACTTTCATATTATAAAATTTATTCAATTAGTACTTACAGGTTGTTGGTGTTAAAGATCTTGAACTTTTCGATTGATTTAAATTCCTTCACCTAGAAACAAAAGAAGATATGGGTCGTTTCCAAATGATGGCACTCTTGTGGATAATTCAATCTTATGGCCCATGAAAAAGAAGAGTTAATATTTAGTTTTGCAATGAGATGAACAATCACCAGATGGTGAAGCAACTTACATGAGCATCAGGAACTTGCGAAATCTCAAGAAGCTGCATCAGAAGATGGGGTAAAAAATAGGAATAGATGGAAAAAATAAAAGCAACTAGTAAATTAACGAAGCTTCAACATGCTGTTTACATGGGATAACAAATATTAGATCTTCTAAAAGAGCAAAATCCAATGAACTATCGAAGTTCAGCTAGTACAGAAAATGTTTACAAGGCAAGTGAAATTGAAGAAGGTTCAAGCCAACAATTGTACACGGATAACTACTGTCATGATTTCTTCATCCTACAATTCCACAATGAGGAAAAGAATAGCATGCCTAAAGTTTCTGTAAATGCATAAACCAATCAATTGGTAGCTATATCAAATCCTTATAAGGAAATTAATTGGCCAGGTTTATTGGAAAGTCAATAACATTTAATTTAAGAATGATAACAACTATTTGCTTCTCCATCATCTTCAGACATGATTTGGATTAAACAAGATACAAATCCTTTTTTTTTTGTAGATTAAATAAAAAATTATTTTCATGATTGGGTAAAATAAAATAATTGGAGTTGTAGGTGTAATAGATAGAGAGACTTATGAAAGTCATAGTTAATGTAAGAAAAGGTGATTTAATTGCTATGAATATTCCAAGTGATATGACCTTGCATGAAGTTTAATTGATGGATAAGGTCCACACAACTAATTTCAAACAATTAGATCCAGAACTAACATGGTTTGACAATCATGATTTTATGATCTATTTTGAATATAAACTTTTAGTTGCAAATTACTGTGGAAATGATAGGTTCTTGCAAGTATAACTCATTCCACGAAGTCTAGCTAAAACCAAGAGTTAGTTCTTATAAAACCATGGTCATTGTAGTCAACAAACATATGCATCACTGATTTGAAAATTTGGAATCAATAAGCATGCCTAGGATGTAATCAAACTAGTGTCGCATCAAAAACACTAAAACCAAACTTTTTACCTGAATCCTTCCTGCATATGAGATCAATGTACCACCTTTAACATCAGCCAATGTTTTAGGTGTCACCTGAACACAGACACACACAGAGAGTACAAATGTTAATGCATGTCCTAAACTCAGTAAATTCTCAGAAGAATAAGCCCATACCTCCATACAGAACTCGTTCTGCTCCTCAAACAAATGGTTCAAGATTTCTAGCAGACAAAACATTCTTATGTGAGGCAGTGGAAAGCAAATTTAGATAGGATAACGGAAAGTGACTAAGGTAATAGCAGGCATACTGATGTCAATAATAGCACCCAAGTTATCTGAATTTGCAACAAAGACATATTCCTTCCCCTGAAGAAAACCATGCATAGTAGACTTTAACAAACAGACAAAAAATGAACTGGTCACTAAGTAGCAAACTGAAGCTGTTCTTCAAGCTAACCAATATTAGTTTGTCATCTGGGTTGCCAGTTGCAAACCTGTGATAATAAGGCATCAAGCTTGCCACTGTTCTTCAAGGCAGGGAAAACATCACCATGACCAGGAGGATACCTATGAATTGGAAATATAAACACGTATACTAAATAAATTTTCATGACAATCTGCACAAATAATGCCTCCATCAAGTCATGTTCACAAGACATCCAAATTCCAACTTCCTATAGAATGAATTGTAATGTATGAGGACAGGGTGAAGTAGAGATTTACTCAGTTAAAAATAGTTGAGAGAAGACAGACATTGATTTTGATTTACATCTTACAAGTTTCTTCCTTCACATCAGAAAAGTGGTCCATTCGGTGGAAAGTTCAATTATATAGTGAAAAGATGGTTTTCCTGTTTTTCAAAATATGCCATATTCTTGACATTAATGAACTAGAACTGAAACAACCCTAGTCTAAGGAATATGCCAGGAAGGAAGAAGGCAGTACACATAGAAGCAATGCAGAACGTCCATTCACTTATCTGTTTCTATAACGTCAAAGACACACTATCATAATAGAAATACAGGATAGAGTCCTATCAAACTACGATAGCATTCTCTTGTTTGGAGACATGAGAAAGGCAAAAACAAAAATCTAGGGAAGTAGGTCAGAAAAAAGACCATGACACAAGAATAATACTCTTGATATTCCCATTTATCTGCTTTTTTATTATCATGCCAAAAAGAAACTACTCAAAGTACCAATAGAGAAGAAAAGAAGCAATGTAAAGCACGTTTTTTTAATACATAAGTATTATTAAGCTTGTTAAGTTTAGTATGGCGGTAGATGTGCTAGCATTGTAGTGCAAAAGGATCAGAATTAATGCTTTAAATGTGTGGCATGGTGCAACCTGAGACAGGTCAATTAACTTTAAATGCATAACATTTAAAGGGAGAATTGATTTGGATGATGTCATTCTCTTTGGTTAAAGGTGATCATGATGCAAAGGGGAGTCCACGTCATAAACCTGCATGGCCAAGTGCAATCATCCTAAGTTTTCTTGTACAAAGGAGTGAGCCTTTCTAAGTCATTTTACAAATTTTTATGTAGAATAAACCAAAAAAGTTAAGTAAAATATCACAGAGGAAACTAAAAGCAGTGAAAGATTGTCCTACATGTGGTTTAGTCAGAACATACCAACCATCCTTCCCAGTTTGGCCTTTGCTTGGGAATGGCAGAAAGTCTTCAACAACCAAGAGAGGGTACTGGCTCTGTAGACCAAATAATACAGGTATGAGAACTTTTTAAATATTAAATTTCTGCCACTCTCTGAAATGATATAAACTGAAATATGTAGATAAATTTCAAACCTGCTCAAATGTATGTATCTCAATTTTTGAGTCGGAATATTTCTCCACAATCTTCACATAAATCAAATGCATAAGCAGAATTAGCCATGATATTACCATGTGAGGTTAGATTCTAAGATAGACATCAAATCAGGCAAGTTATTCTCACCTTCAGTGTATCATCATGAGTGTTGAAAGAATTCATCAGAAGTAGAGGAACATTGCATCCATACTTTCTGTTGAGAGACTACAAAAGATTTTCCATGATTAAATATCTCTCATATCAAGAAAAAAACTCACTAAGTTATCCATACCTCGATTTGGATTATAATCAAGTCAAGGAAGGTAAACCCATTGCGCACCTCAATTACAGATCTGTAGTTCATGCAAACAAAGCTCAATTCTTATTCCTGATAGTCTTGATCTCTTGAGTAGCGTGTAAAAACAAATATTTTATGCTGTAGTATCTGATCTTTGAAGCTTTGTAAATAAACAATGCGACGTGATTAAGAAGACAATATTTGAAATAGAAGTTTATGCAAAATCAGACTTTTGATGATTAACATGTGACAACTTGTCTTACTAATACAAGGGGCTTGGATTAACTGATTGATTCTCTGAAAAATAGTTGGGACCATAATAATGATATTCGGACTGGACTCATTAAAATATTTGGTGGCCATAAATTACTGTGTTTAACTACTAAAAAGGCAGAATTTATATCTTAAAATTATTGTCAATAGCATTGATCACTAGATTCCTATCGATCAGTTAGTAAACAGGGTCTAAATCACAATGATAATAAGCAATATTATAAGTTGACTTGTACACACTATTGTCTTCTTTTCATTGACCTACAAAAAACATGAGTCAAACTACCAAATACTAATTCCTTTTGCAGTTGAAGTATGGATGCAGGATTAGACTAGAGGGGTTGGTGCCAGTCCTAAGCTGGGTATACAAGGCCCAACCAAATAAATAAAGTCAATTATGATGATGTGTGAAGTACACAATTTTTGAAGTCGTCCAGCATATATGAATCATAAGGCAGTGCAATCTTTTCCTGCTACTTGGAGTATATTAAAGCCAAGTTCCCCATAACAAGCAATACCCTGGATGACTCACAGAAGTAGGAACCAAGGCAATCTTTCCATTAACATTCTTGAGTACATAACAATGCAACACACAAACTCGTACGTTGTCCGTTAGAGACCATGGTCCAAGTACACAAGCGAAAAGGCAGTTAAAAATCCAACTACTAGCTAAATCAGTTCATCAGTTTAATCATTGTTTGAGCAATAAAATGGCAAAGCTTGCGAAAGATTATTTTACTTGGGCCCTGTGCATCCCATGGAGGTCTCCAGTCCTCCGTTGAGTTTTAGCACCGCGAGCTTTTTCAGGAGCTTCTTCGTGGCCCAGACATCTGCAACACGCTAATCACAATCGACCAGAGAACTAGCAACTACGTGTCCAAATTCCGACTAGAGAAGAAAACAGAACCTTCCGGAGGTGGCGCCAGCGAATCGTAAGGTACGACCACTTCATCAGCCGGAGTCTGGATCTTGCTCCATTCGATCTGGTCTTCCTCTCCGCTTCGATCCAATCAACACAACAAAATCCGACAGCTCAATCACCAGACTCGAAAGAGAACATCATATAGAACAAGCTTCAAGAGCAATCGTGTCCAAAAGAAAACACGGCTTCACTCAATTTTACCTCAAGTAGCGAGACACGAGGTTGACGAATCCAGATTTCTCGTTTTCGCTACCGAAAAAACATACAAAAACTTCGATCATATCCAGTCTCATTTTCCGATCATTTTCACCGGAATCCATGAATACCAAAAATAAAAAACTGGGGCTTCGGCCTCACCTGATCTGATCAAGAACAACTACAGCAGACTGGAGCTTCGCAATCTTTGCATCGGCCATCGGTAATCGAACAGACGGAGAAAAAGATGACGAGACCGGAGACTAGAACTGAAGCGGACTGTTATTTATAGGGCAACGAGGGGGAAGACGTCTCCGTCCGTCGTGACGGAATTCTCGCAGCAGTGACGGTCCCGTCACCGAACAGGGCTACTAAACACGCGTCGACACTAGGGACGGCGATCAGATGGTGGTCGAACACAGGCCGTTAGTTCGCGTGACCGGGGGCCACTCAGCGAACCGATTTTTTTGTAATAAAAATGCATTTTCTACCTATAACAGAGCACATTTTAAAAAAAAAAATATTTAGATATTTGAGATGCTTCTTTAAACTCCACTTTAATATTCTTTATATAAAATAGCAGCTGCTAAATTAATTAAGAATAAAAAAGAGTATTTTAGACATAAAATAAAGG
This sequence comes from Boesenbergia rotunda, assembly GCA_024364735.1. NCBI lineage: Eukaryota > Viridiplantae > Streptophyta > Magnoliopsida > Zingiberales > Zingiberaceae > Boesenbergia > Boesenbergia rotunda. Next base: position 647,010 of record JAGFNQ010000753.1, read on the forward strand.
ACAGAGCACACTTTCCATAAAGTTTAAATAAAAAAAATATACTTTTAATAGTATAAAAAAATTACAGAAAACTCCCCAATACCCACTTGATCTTTACATGCATTCCCCATTTGAGTTTTTCTTTGCATTCACTCCCTAATGGATTGAGTATAAAAGAGTGAAAATTGAGTATACATGAGTGAAAATTGAGTATAAAAGAGTAAAACTCGAGTATAAAAGAGTGAAAATTGAGTTTCTTGATGTGGTGGATGCAATCTTACATACTCAAATTTCTAACTTTTATACTCAACTTTCTTCAAATAATACTCACCAACTGTCTTGTCAATCCCATCAAGGACTGTATGCAAAGAAAAATGTGAGTAGGAATTGTATGCAAAGATGAATTTGAAGATGAGGAGTTTATAAAAATTTTCCTTTTTTAAAATGGTTTTTTGAATAATAGGAATAAAACGATGCTCTTCAATAAAATTAAAGTTTTGAAAGTTAATAATTCAATAAAAATATCATTCTTGAAATTAAAAAAATTCAAAACGGCACAGACTGAGAGAATATTTGAGAGAGTTTTTGCTTCTTGAAAAATAATTTTTATAGAGATTATCTTGAAGTCAATGAGAAGCTAAAGTATGTAGTATTTAGAAATAAAAATTAAAAGCTGATACAAGATAAAAAGATAAAATTTGAATGTTTGGTCAATAATTGCTTCCAAGCTTAATTTTTAATTAAATGATAACAATATCCTTAAATTATATAAATTAATTTTTTTTCAATTATCTAAATATAATTTTGATATATCATCAATAATATTGATGTGTTATATTTATTATTATATTTTAAATATTATATCAATATTAATTTTTTAAATAATATATATGTTTAAAAAATATAAAATTAATAAAATAAAAATATAAAAAATAATAAAATTTATATAAATTTATAAAAATATGTATAAAAAATTTTGAATATATAAATTATATAAAAATATAAAATTTTAATTAAAAGTATGGTGGCAATTATATAAAATGACAAATTTATTAAGGGTATAAATGTTAATTTTTAATTCTAGACCATAAGTAAAAAAACAAAAGCATAAAAAAAATATCAAATTCTTACCTCTAGCTTTTAAGTAAAAGTTACAAAAGTTAAAATAAAATTTGGCATTCACAAGCATTCAAAAGTGGTTCTGTGTAGTCAGAATCTAAAAAATAGCTAACAGGAGCTCTCTCAAACACTTCCTGAGTCCATGACGGGTCGTAATCAAGGCCAATTTGAGCCCAACCTCAACTAAAAACGACGAATCCAAAAGCTTCGTGAAGGAATTGGCATTGATAAATAAATAAAGCATCAGAATGGGGACAAGAGAATAGCCGACCTACAAGGAGGAGGGCACCGCGGAGCAACCCTTGATTCGATACAAGGAGGTAGCACATCAACTCCGCCTGCTAGGTTTTCCTGATCTCCGCCTTATCTTCTCTTTCCGAGTTCTTTTTGATTGGTTTGATTGTTTTTGGGGTTTTATTCGCGCGAGTTGAGTTTAGGTGAAGTAGCAACCCTTTCCTTTCCTTATCTGTGAAATCTCGTGTCTTTTGTTTTATTTGTTTTTTTTTGTTTTTGTTGGATAGAGGTTGGGTTCCGCTAGATTTCGTGTGTAGTAACTATGTAATTAGTTTCAATAGTTGGCTATGAATGATGGCAGAATTGTAGGTGTTTAAAATGCCTTCTCGATTTTAAAATTGTAATCCTATTGAAATGACATGGCATTTTCGTTAGTAAATTGAAGCCGGAAACATTCTTGTTATCTTGATGAATGGTATTGCTCTAATTGTAAAATACAGTTAAAAAAATTTAAACGTAAATAAACATAAAATACCATGAATAAAGGATTAAAAAAATAAAAATAACCGTATAAAAAAATTTAGAAAAATTTACAGAGATAAATAGGCGTGAGAACAACTAATATCAAATAATTTAAGGAATAATTTAATTTTTGAATTTATTTTTTATTATATATATATGTATATATATTTTCCTCCCCACGCCTAGGGATGACAATTTTCCCCGCGGATTTGGATATCCGCGGGGAAAATCCGAAACGGGGCGGGTTTGAGGAGGTATTATCGGGTTTGGATTCGGGTTCGGGGATTTTTTAAAAATCCCCGAAATAGATTGGGGCGGGTATGGGGATGCTATCCCCATCCCCGAACCCGCCCCGATATTTTTAATAATAATAAAATATTAATAATTATTAAAATAATTTAATAATATTAATATTAAAGATGTATGAAAATCTTAATGAGTATCGCTCACTAGTCATTCGCCGCCTCCCACAAGTTGAAAATCTCATTGTTTTTACAACCATGCTTGGGAAATTCTATTTTTTTTTTAACTTGGAAAAAAATGGATATTTCAAGTGGGGATGGGGACGGGGATGGAGATTTACTTCCCGTGGGTTCGGGGACGGGGATTCCCCGATTAAGTAGAGGCGGGGATGGGGACGGGTTTGGGGATGGAGATTTACTTCGGGTACGGGTATGGGGACGGCAAACCCATCCCCGACCCGCCCCATTGCCATCCCTACCCACGCCGACCTCCTCTCGTTTTCGCCGATGCCAAAGCTCCTCTCTAACGCGCTTGACGCCGGCGGCCGCCTCCAATACTCGGTCGATCGACGCCCGTTTGCCCCCAGCTGAGCCATCTGTTAGATATCTTGAATATCTAGGGTGAATGGAAAGGGAGGTGGTGGGACTTTAGTCCCACATTGAAACTTTCTAGCGAGTAAAAAGTGAGGAGAAGAATAAAGGGATTTCCTTGTGAGTGAGGCTTTAGTCCCACATTGGGAGTTTTAAGGTAAAATATTTGATTTATATTGTATCACAAGCATGATAGTTGTGAACAAATGCTAGGGGAAAGACTCTCTCTCACGTGTGGGTGCGCAGGGGGTGTAAATTTAGGACCCAAATTTGTACTGAACCAAGTGAACTCGTGTACGTGCACAACCCGTGCACGTCGAATGTCCGACCGGTCGGGGCAAAATTTGTCCGAGCAGATGAAATTTGCCAAATTGATTTTTTTGCTCAAATGTAACTGATGCATTAATTTTGATTAGTGCGAGATCAGTAACACCCAGACGTTTGGATCTGGTCGGGTAAATGGCAGTAAATGACGATTAATTCGTCATTAACTACTGCGAGGATCTGAACCTATAAAAGGGGTTGTGACCGAGAGCAAAACACACAGACGATACAAAATTCTCCTCCACTCCACCTCGTTCTCGACCCCCGCTGATAGCAGTCGGGTACCTCCTCAGTTCGCCACGAGCAACGAGTGTTCCGTTGTGCCCGTGGTTTGCTGTTGTATCATGAGAGACAGAAGTCCATCTGAGTCTCGAAGCACCGCCGGAGGATGACGAATCTGTTTCAAGGAAACTGCGCTACGCAGGCCTCAGCAATTTTCTGGTCGGGAGACGTCCGACCTCTACTCGGGAGACCCCAGTCGGGAAACTCCACTCGGGAGCTCACTCGGCCATTTCGCTCGGGAACTCACTCGGCAACTCGGGAGCTCACTCGGCCATTTTACTCAGGAGCTCACTCGGCCATTTTACTCAGGAGCTCACTCGGCCATTTTACTCGGGAGCTCACTCGGTCATTTCGCTCGGGAGCTCACTTGACCATTCCACTCGAAACTCACTCACTCACTCGGGAAAACTGCTCGGGACGGGGAAATCTGCTCGGGATCTCACTCGGCAGCTTCGGCGGGATTCAGCTCGGGAGCTAACTCGGGAGCTCTGGAATTCCACTCGGGAAACTGTTGACTGCAGAAAAAGCAGCTCGGATCATTCAACAGAGATAAGTTGAAGTTATTTTAGTAATTTCAATTTATTATAAAATCTCGGAAATTCCTCCAAACACCATCACTGCTCCTCGTCTCCCCTACGCCTAACTGGTTTCTTCATCGCCGGCAGCCGACGGTTCGGCTGGTTCTCTTCTCATCTGACCTAGGCCGCCGCCACCCTCCAGGTTTCGTGAACCAGTGTTTGGGAAGGAGACCTTGCCCTGTTCAGTGGCTGATCGGGGTTTTGGGCAGGGGATTGCTGCGCTGGCGATCATCTGAGGTAAGCCCTGGATGTCTTTTGTTGTGGATTACATAATGTCGTTTTGGATTTGTAGCAAGCAAAGGTAGATCAGAGAATGATATGGCAGTTTCGGATTTGCTTTTGGTTTTCGATCTTTGTGATTTCGATTGGGAGTTGTCCGTTTTTGGATTGAGTCGATCTATACAGGGGTATTAGGTTTTGTTAGTTTTGCATTGTATGTCATGTTGGTCTTGGTAGCTGTTAGTAGATGATTAAAATCCATCTGGTATTGGAATTAAATCATAGTCTGATCGGTTAGTTGAAGCATGTTCTGTTCTAAGGTTTTCCTTGCAGATTTCATGGTTCGGTTTTGGGGGTAATGCCGAGAGTTGTGACTATTGAACCAGATTTGATCAGTGAGAGGATTGGGAAACAAACATGTTAAGTCTAGTGTTGTTTAGCTTGATTCATAGGGATTGGATCTTGATACGATTTTGGATTGTGTTGAATCCGACACGTTTGTTCTACTCCGAAAATTTTTCGGAAGGTTCCTAGAATTTTTCCGAGCTTTGGGACTAATTTTAAGGGTGTAATGGATAAGGAATTAAAACTCTAGGGGTGGTTTTGTGAATAGGCAGAACTTGTTTGGGCTAAACTGCAAAAAGGCCATAACTTAAGTGGCTGCTAGGGTTCGGCGACTCAGCCGCATTCCACTCCACAGCCGCTCGACTCTCTTCCTTTCGACTCCTTCGCCGACAACCAAGCCAAACGCGAGCACCTTCCACCTTTACCGATCGAGAGCCGACGACACCGACTCCCTCAGTTTTCCCTCCTTCCGGCGAACCTCAATCTCGGATCTAGTCGGTGTCGAAGCCTCAAGTCCTCTCGCGAACAATTGCTAGGGTTTTCGTTTCGGGCGATTTGGGGCGCGACAGTTTTCGCAGGCCGACGAGTCATCGCGCTATCAGAGCCCACCGGAGGGATATCAGGTTGGTGGCTTGGAGTGGTTCCGTTAGCTAGGGTGAAGCTTGTGGGGTTCTACTGATGCTTCCATTGGGCGTTCGAATTAGCTAAAGTTCTGGCCACGATTTAGCTGCGAATCTTCAGGGAGTTGAGGTAAGGGTTGTTATCTAGTTTTACTAGTGGAATTGTTCCAAATCAGGATCGGTCTGGTTGTTGGAATTTCTGTCTCCTTTTAGTTGAGCTCCATACTTGCGCATGTTCATCAGGTCCTGCGTGAGGAGCTATCTTGAATTGAAGTGGCAGGAGGAGGGCTGTCACTTTGGGGAATTCTGCGTGCGTGCAGGTAAGTGTGTTTAGGTTGTAATGGATTTCTATGTTGTCTTTGTTAGAAATCTGTGATCAGTGCCGGAAAGGAAATAGTTAGGTTTTGTTCTGTAAGTGTAGTGGTTAAATTAATTAAGGTATTAACGTAATCAGTTTGAGATGAATGTTGTTTCAGTTTCTTGTGAGCTCTACCTTGTGAGCTCTTGCTGATGGAGCTGTGGAATTCAATGTGTAAAGTTTGGGTTTAGTATGAAACATAACCCCAATAATCTACGTGTGGCAAATTCGAATTTAGGATTGGACCTAATGTAATTACGCGGAGTAATTACAAAACCTTTCATTTAATTAGAAGTAATTAAATGGAAAAGGAAAGGGTAGGGGTAACCCTAACACGGTTTAGGGATTAATTAGCTGATTATTATTGGTGTATAATAGCTAATTAAATGCATCCTTGATACAGGAGCTTGATCAGATTTACTGCAACTTATTTTGACGGGTGGTTCTGTCTCGATTGATACGGACTTCACTCTTGGAGGCGGGTACCCTTTGACTTATCTTTATGATATTGTCATCTTGTTATGCATAGACTGTTATAGATAGCAGTAAGATTATACGCTATCCCTGTTTATTATGCCTGTTCTGGATACTTGTTGTTCATCTCTGAGTTATTGTGCCTGTTCTGGATACATGTAGTTTATCCCTGAGTTATGATGCTGTTTGTTCCATACAGTCTCGGATATTGTCATATCTATATATATGCTTAGAGATAGTGGTGTATCTCCTGCCTTTGACCTTGAGGGATTGGTAGTTTTCTGGTCAGTATACCTTGTAAGTTACCTGTATTTCCTGTTATAGGATTTCAGACTGAGACTTAGTATACTGAGGACTTGGGAGGGAGGTATGTGTATCTATCATACACCATCTCTGCATTATTGCATGCTGACCCACGCGGACGTTGTGGACGATGTCCTGACTGGGTACAGATTGTCACAGCTCTACCCACGCGGACGTTATGGACAATCCTGACTGGGACTAGGGGGTGACACATGTCATTGCATCAGGGTGCTTTATATGTTTGGGGCATGCACCATCCTTGCATTGTTGCATGCCGACCCACGCGGACGTTGTGGACCATGTCCTGACTGGGTACAGGTTGTCACAGCTCTACCCACGCGGACGTTGTGGACGACGATCCTGACTGGGACTAGGGGGTGACTCATGTCATTGCACCATGTGCATATTTTGCATTGTGCATTGTTTGCTGCACTTATTTGCTGCACTTGTTTGACATCGCATATACTGGAGACTTGTTATCTGAGACTATATGCCTATTTGTCTTCTTTTGGTATTTATTACCCTCTTTCCAGGTTAGATGGATTCAGGTATGTATCTACTCAGTGTTTTCAGTTCCCGTCTTTCCCTATTGTTGATATGAGACTGTATTAGCAGAACTCTTGTTGTTAGTATAACTTTCTATGCATATCTGTTGGGTATTCGCTGAGTTATGGACTCACCCCGTTGCCATATATTTTTATTTCAGGTTGATGTCTGCCGGGAGATCCCTAGCCGCCAGTCCCTAGCTCCAGAGGAGCTCCGCTTGGTTTTATTTTGTTTGTTTTGCTTATGGACCCTGTAGTATTTCCTATGCTTCCGTTGTGGTGTTTCGAACATGTATTCATGTTTAATTCGATAGTATTGTACTTTTGAGTCCTATGTTGGACTTCGTTTGGCTTTGGTTTTGTTCCTGCCCCCTGGCAGCTCAGGTGAGTTCGGATTTTGGTTTTACGACGTTATAGTCGTTTATGCAGTTATATATGTGTGAAATGGGAGGCCTGAGGCCCTTTAAACTGCGTGGTTGTGCTATATATATATTGTGTGTGATATATTCATCTGTATGTGTGTGTAAATTGTCCGCCGGACAGGGGAGGTGCTGTCCGATTTTTCTATTGGATCAGCGGCTCCTGGGTCTCGGGGCGTGACAGATTGGGTTTTAAATTGGGTTGGTTCCCTATTGAGTGTTTTGTGTAGCTAGAGTATTTGATTTGTAATTGGATGAACATGACCGAGTTGGGCCCTTTTTCTATTATTGTTAATTTTGATCACAGTTTGTTAGTTTTGTGGGATGGGTTTCTGTTTCTGGTATGGTAATCTGATAAGACTACAAATGCAAGTAATGGTTTGGTGGAGATGAATTTGTTTGATCGGATTGCTGTTAGTGTGCATGCATGGACTTTGATGTTATTATGCGGGGTTAGCCGTGGAGTTTAATGTGTGGATTTTGGTTGGATGTGCTCTTCCTAATGGTCGTGAGCCACTTGATTTTGGAAGTTCGATCCGGGTTGTCTTAGGCTATGGATTGGTTATTTAAGTGAAGGGGATAATTAGGATTAATTCTAATATAATTTAGTATTTAGTTTAGTCATATATGTCACTTGTATAAATAGCTAAACTTAGTTTTTGATACAGGATTGACTTTGGACTTACATGGTTGATCGTGGGAGGTTCATGAGATACGATCTATATTAAAGGTGGGTACTTGTTACTTGATTCTTGTAGATTCGTTTACCTTAAATGTATGGTTATTTTATAAAACTAAATCATCACCAATCGCTAACCATGTATCCCACGGCAATCACCCATAAGATCAAAGAACATAAATCACCTCCCAATCCCAAAACAGAGTAAACCTATTCCATTATTTGTAACCCGCAACATTGGCTTTAGGCTACATTTGGTAAAGGATAATCAGCCTTGTAATGCAATCAGGATTACATTACAAGATTGATTACTTTGTTTGGTACAGTTTTAAAACTGTAATGTAATGTAATCTGTATTACAAAAACTAGTAAAAGTGTTGTAATCTGGATTACAAGGTCAACAATATATAATCTGGATTACATTACTGACTCAATTACATTACAAACTGGATTACATTACCCCTAACTAAACGCAATCTAATTCGTAGCAAGATCACAAAAACCACCTTCAAATTCATCCACAAAACAGGGCATCAAACCAAACCCTTGAACCTCAATACCTCACGGAACCTCCTCTCAAAGTCAGGACAACTTACCACAACATCAGGTTGTCATCCACGATAATACACCTACACATAGCAGGGCAAACCAAAAGGAAATTTACAGCTACCTCCAACCAAAAGAAGCCCTCTGCAACAATACACCCACATCTCAATTCAAACCATGCGATGTTGTTCTCAAGAGGAGACTGGAGAGGTCGAGTGCGCGAGAGGAAGGACCGGAAGAGAAACCTGCTGAGATGAGAGGTTTGCAATTGGCCAATGTCGTCCGACGAGAGGTTGTGAGATCGGAGATTACTTCCGTCGTACGATACCGAAGAAGGATGAGCCATCGTGCTCGTCCGAGACTGTGAGTGAACCCTAATATATATTTTTTGGATTTTAATAAATAAACCCTTTCAGAGTTTGAGGATTTTTGAGGTCGCAAGAAGTCCAACGGTGTTGTCCATTGTATATTTTGACTTCTCCGAAAATATTAAAATTTCATTAGAAAAATCAACTAAAGGATAAACTCATTCATATCAAATTTGCGTTGACCTTGATATGGATTCATATCTTGCCCTGTTCATGACTTACTCTTTTGTATATAGGATCTGATGTTATTATGATATTCACTGAATATTAAACTAATATCGAGGTACTCCTACTTCGTTAATTAAGAACATAACATTTTATGTAACATGGTTCACGTGATGATCTCCTCTGCCAATGTCCAATTCTTAACTCATTGTGTATTGTCAAGCACTGATTTTTAGTTTTTGCTAGGATCTCAATCATTATGGATAATTAGTTTTATCCTCAACAGTCTACCACATTCTTCAAAATGCCTTAATTTCTTAATTTCAAAATTATCAAATGCTCCTGTAGTTTTTAACCTGTAATCATTTGACTCCCTTACCTATTAACACTTAAACTTATATGTAACCGAACCTTGAAATGACAAGTTTTAGTTCTATAGAACAATCCTACATTTTTTTGCCATAATTCCATTGTATAAGTAAGGGCGTTGGGTAACAAATTGTAATGTAAATGAATTTTCCCATAACTAATTGGTAGTTTGAAATGTCTTCTTAATTGGTATGGCTTGATATGGAGGCCCCACGTTGGAAAATTATTAAATAATTTGAAGGTTTATATTTTTGACTGGACTAGCTCAATTATTATTTATTCTCCAAGCTATTAATATAAAATGTGTATAAAATAATGTAAAATTATTTATTTAACATAGATGATATGTTGTTTGACACGTGTCCTATTGCAATTTTGTAGATAGAGACATGTGCTCGATTATAATTTTCTGTAGTTAAAAGGGCTTCAAGTAAAATAAAATAAAGGGTTTATTTATTAAAATCCAAAAAAATATATTAGGGTTCGCTCATCGTCTCGGACGAGCACAACAGCTCGTCCTTCTCCGGTACCGGATGCCGGAAGGAATCTGTTAAATATCAAAATTTAAGAGTCGAAAAGGTAAATTTCGAAAATTAAAAGCCTAGTTGGAACTTTGCAAACATGGAGAGTCTTTTTGTAAAATTTCCAAAAACACTCCCTCAATTCCCTGCCTAAATGGATTTTCCTTCGTTTTCTCCCCGACACCCGACTTCCCCTGCGATTTTCGGCCGACACAGCATCCACGCGTTGCGGTTGATCGCCGCCCCTCCTCTCCGGCCACGAGCGAGAGCACCACCTCTCGGGCGACGCTGCTACTCCTTCCTCTTCTCCTTTGCGTCATCCGCGCCCACAGGAAAGTAGACGCCGCAGCCCTAGGTTGTGCGGCGATCCTCCTTCCTTAGCGCCGACACCACCTCTTTCCGTGAGAGCGTCAAGGCAGCGGGGAGATCACAAGTTGCAAATTCTTCGGAGTTATAGCGCGCGTTTACTCCTGAGCCGTGCCCTAGCGTCTGTCCATCACCACCAAATTCCCTCTGCCATCAAGGTAAGGGTTTGATTTGGTTGGAATTCGTTGTGGAGTTGAATAGCTATTTATCATTGAATTATTTTGAAACCACACCCTAGTTCTCAGAGTAAGGTTGAATTCTTGAGGATTATATGTGTGCTAGTGTTGTTTTGGAGTATTGAATTTTATTTCTAATCTGTAATTGGAGTTAGATTGGTTAGACTTGTTGAATAAGTTCTGAGCTTAATCTCGTTTCTTTTCCCAACCGGAGTTGCGAGCATATTGTTCTTGAAGTTGGAAGTGTTAGGTAGAACCACAAAAGATATGCTTGTCAGCTTCTGTTAATAAAGTAGTATAAAAATTTTTCTTTTGATGTTTGGATGTTGTGTTAGGGGTTTGTGATGCTAGGTCATGAGATTTATATTGGGTGTGGTTCCTTTTAGAAAGTTGTTTTAAGTTGACTAATCTTAGTGTTTCCTTCCCTACCATGAGCTCCATTGTGTATTCTATTCTGTTGTAATCACTTTCCCTTCACTGCCGTGTGTGATGAGGTTGGGTTTGAGTTGGTGAAACTCAGTTGCTATGAGTTTTGGAGGAGTTGCTATTAATGAGTTGTTGATTTGTTAACAAATGGTTTCTATTTCGGGATGATGGATTAAACTAGGTCAACTAATTGGATTGAGTCTAGAATTGGTGGTCTAGATTGCCCTAATCTAGTTTAGTATTAAATTTGCTACTTTATTAATTGCGAAATTAGCTAAATTTTATCATGGATACAGGACCTTGATTCAGACTCGTTTGGTTGATCGTGGGAGGTTCTTCTCGTTTACGAATTTCTACATAAAAGGCGGGTACTTCTCGTTATTATTCGTGTAGTTCTATTATCTTTAAGCATGGTTGTTTATGTCTAACTAGGATGCTTGACTTTGTTCTTTGCCATTGATTGTTTATTGTCGTCGTTGATACTTTTCTTCGTTATTCGAAATTTTGTATCCGTACAGTTCCGCTTGTACGTGAGTATTTAGAGGTTCATTAAACATAACTAGGTTTATTTGACATTAGAAATATCCTGCCTAGTAGTTTAGTTGCATGTTCGTTGGTTTCTAGTTGGCTTCTGGTTTGTTCTTTGTTGGTTTCTGATACTTGTTGCTTCTACCGGCGCATCGTTATTTTCCGGTTGTTCGTGCATCTTGTATCATGCACCATATCTGTACATTGCATACTAACGACTATTGACTTTCATTTGATTAAGCCATCGTTAGTCATTTAGTTGCTCAATTCACCAACCACTTGTTGTCGTGGTAGTTGCTAGAGTGCGAGCAATTGTCCTGTTATGTCACACATGTTGGAGTTGTAGGCAAACAGTGACGCCCTCACCTTTGTTTTAGAGGGATATTAGAGCTGTTGATAGCTCCTCCTTTATTCCGGGGCTTGGAGCAGTTGACTCCCCAGCATTAGAGCTGTTGATAGCTCCCCTTTTATTCCGGGGTTTGGAGCAGTTGACTCTCCATGATTCTGTCCACTCAGCCACGTGTATTAGTGGTATTTGTTGGAGTGTGTACAGTTGTCACAGCCCTACCCACTCGGTCACACAGATGTGATGTGTTGGCGGCTTGAGCATTGATTGCATTTATGCATTTTCTTGTGTTTGTTGCATTTATATGAGCTATGATTATTGCACTTGGTGGGCATGCATGTATATGTTGAGATTTTGATGTCGCGTTGTTTTATACGTGCTTGGAAGTTTTGATGTTGTTATATCATTTGGTTTTTCTTACATGTTTAGTTGTCATTATATTATATATCATGTCATTTTATATATGTTGTATATGTTTAGGTCTCTTTATATTCCTTATGGACTGTACCTGTTGTATCTCTACTTATTACAGCTTGATTATGCCATGCTATTGTCTATTCATATACCCGTTAAGTCCGCCCGGTCTCACCACCCCTGCTTCATTGGTCTGATATTCTCGTATTAGAGATATGCTTATTTTTGGATTCATGTTGGAGTTTTTCTTTTTATTCGGACTTTTCGTTAGTTTTATTTCGTTTAAAAGACATTAACAGTTTGAAATGTTTAAGCTTAGTTTATGTTTACCAGTTTCATTATCACCCCGTTTGGAAAGTTTTTAAGCAATGGAATTGAATTTAATTTCATCGAGAATTGAATTCCCGCTTTGAATTTAATTCTTATGTTTGGAATGAGTCGGTAAATAAAGAAATTGAATTCAATTCCTTTGTTTGGAATGAGTCTAAAACTAAATGAATTTGATTATTTTTACTATTTAACCTTTTATTGATAGGTTAGGAATCAAACATTATATTTATGTGAGGTTATTTTAGTATTTTCATTTGTTAGAATTCAATTCCCACACCAAATCACACCTATTTGGGATGGAATTGAATTTCTTAGTCTTGTTGGATTTCAATTCCCATGAGAATTCAATTCCTTCACTTAAATTACTTCCAAATCATGGAATTCAATTCAATTCCCGGATGAAATTGAATTCCATGGGTTTCCAAACAGGGTGTATTATAAACTGCGTGGATGTGTATTTTAATTCCAGTTTTGATGGTTGAGTCATCTTATACGGTGAGATGATGTAGTATATGTCCCAACTTGTTCGCCGTACAAGGGAAATGTTGCTCGATTTTCGAGTAAGTATGTGTCTCTCGGGGCGCGACAAAATCTACGATCTGACAACTTCTCGTCAGATGACGCTGGCAATTGCAAGTCTCAGCCTCTCCAGTCTCTTGGGAACAACATTGCACGACTAGCTTCCCCACTTCTGGATTGGCCTTTCGGCTTTAAGCCGCTCGCTCCACTTCGGATAAACCGGAGACAAGCGACCACATTGGGAATTTGGTTTTTTGTCAACTAAGATTGTTAGGTTTGCTCTTCCAAATAGTTTTCATCATCGTGTAGGCTCTATCAACGAAACCTAAATAAAAATTAAAGAAAAAAAAAACAAATTTCAAGAATTAATTTGATACGACAGTAGGGCTTGCGCCAAAATTAAATCCAGGCAATAGTTAAGAGACTATCACCATGATTAATTATTCTCAAACTATAATATCATTTCTCACGTTTCTATCAGTCCGCAGTGGCTATCTCCACTGATTTTATTGTTGGAAACTATGCAGTGGTTAAACTTTACGGAGAAGAATAGCATATTAGGTTAGAGATTGAACTTGTCAAATTTGGGTTAAATCCAATCTTGTTATTCATAGGCCATGAACGAGGGTGTTTAGATCATACGTGTGATTGAGGTTTGATGTTGCTAGGAGATGCTTGAATTATTTGCACACTTTCCTATATTTTGAGATTTACTTGGTCTTTTATCGTATTTTGTTTATATAGTTGTCAATTTATGTATATTTTAATATTTAAGTTTCTCCTTATATTTTCAATTTTGAAGAACTCACATATCAATGTTTATATGCACTTAGGGTTTGTTCTGGCTAGGGGTGTCAATACGGGTGGGTCGGATTGGGTTGGATTTTTTTTTTAACTCTCAATCCAAACCCGACCCGAATCCGATTTCAACCCGAAACACCCAAACTTGAACTCAAACCCGACCAACTCGACTAACCTGAACCCGACCCGAATAACCCGAAAAACCGATTCAAAACGTCTTTTTTCGCTATTTTCCTTATAATTCTTCGCTTTTATCTCAATTCTCTATCATGATGATACTAATATTGATATTAATATACATAAAAATATCTTAATTTTTAAAATAAAATTTAATTTAACCCCAAAAAATTCACCCAACATTAAATTCGGGTCAACCCGAATCCGACCCGAAAAATTTCAACCCAAAATCCTCCAACCCGAACCCGAAAAATTTCAACCCGAACCTATTTTTTTCGGATCGATTCGGATTGGGTCGTCGGGTCGTGTTGATTTTTGACATCCCTAATTCTAACATGCCAAAGTGAAATACTATGATTGCACTTTTATACGGTGGTTTTAGCATAACAAGTGCTGAAGAGATTGTCACATGACCATCGTGGGAGCTATCCATTCTAATGGCCATGGAAAGTTGGCAATCCACTCAGGGTGTAACATAATATGATTTATTTTTTTTTTGTCTCAATAAAACCAGGAGATTATGTTAAATGATCATCATAGAATGGATTATTTTTTTGACATGTTATTCCACTAATTACATCTATTCAAAATTTAAATATCTATAACAGAGGTCAAAATTTTTAACTTTTAGAAGATAAATTTGTACCAGCTTAAAAATTGACAACGATATGTTTGGAGGAGGGCTATTAATTACTTTTAAATACATCTCTAAATTCTTTAACAGCTTCTTTTCTTAATTAGCATGTTAAATATTGGAAATTTAAGGGTTGTGAATGAAAATCCGAAAAGTAGGGACCTAATTGGAATTAAGATAAGTTGGAGGGCCTTTTTGAAAAAAGACAAAAACCTTATAAACCCTAAAAATTTCCTTTTGAAACCCGTTTTCCCCTGATTCCCTTCGTCTCTGCCGACGCCGCACGAGCGGTTTCACCTCGACGCCGAAACCGCGCCGGTTCCCTCCTCGCGCGCCGCTGCCACCTCTCCGTCTTCTTCGTCTTCTCCGGTGTGCATGAACAGGGTCGAACCCTAGCCTGCGCCGCACCGAACGCCGCCGCCGAGACCTCTTCCTCTTGCTCCCGTTCGCCGTGAGCACAAGTCCAATCGCCGGCTTTACTTCTTCGTGGTGAGCTTTTGGTTTTCTTGGCTTTATCCTTAATTTCCTTTGGGAATCTGCACTTTGGTCCTTGTGGGGTGCCACTGTCGGCTGATCCGTTTCTCCCTTCTCCTAATCAACGACACTAGGTCTACAGTAGCCGCCGGTCACCTTTCTCCTTGCTCTCTGTCGCGTGTCAGTCGCGAGCCAACGCCAGAGAGGATGGGGCTCTGAGCAGAGTAGAGGAACTGAGTTTGAGGAGGACTCGTTCCTCGCCGCATCTCCTAGGTTGGTGGTTGACCTGCCGGATCCCAGAGTGAAGGAGCGCCAACGTCAATTCAGGTATGGATTATTTGGTTTAGGATCGTTGTTGGATTATTGGTAGATGTAGATGTATTGAATTTGTTGGATTTCTACGGCAAACTCAGTTGGTAGTTTCTGTTGTTTAGGAATTTTGATTGCTTTCTTGGATTGGTAAGAGGTATTGAGCTGAGGTGTTTGAGTTGGAATGGGAGGTTTCCTTGATCCTACGGTTTAGTTAGATGTGGGAATATTTGTTGAATTGCAATTGGATGCTGATAGCAAAAGCTTAGGTGCTGTGGCTTTGATTTGGTGGATGCTTATGCTTGGTTTTGGGTTCGTTTTCTTATGACATTACTAATGCTCTGTCATGAGTTTTTAGGGTTTGAATGGTAGGTCTCTGGTTTGAGTTTAGCTTAGCCTCAGTTTGAGATCCTTCTACTATGAGGTAGCTTGGATTTGACTGGTTGTGTTTAGATGAAGTGTACATTAAAGCTTGGAGTGGTTGATCATGATCTGGGTTTGGGTTGGCTTCGTAGGATTAAACCTAATTTTGATAGTTGGGTTAATCCTAATATAACTTGGTCTTTAGTTTGTATTTCTTGTTATGATAGCTAAGTATTGTCCTTTGATACAGGACTTTGACTCTAGTCTTGCGCAGTTGATCGTGAGGCTACTTGGATAAGTTCTACAATAAAGGCGGATACTTCTCCTTTATACTCGTGTAGTTCTTTTATCTTTAAGCATGATTGTTTATGTCTAACTAAGATGCTCGACCTTGTTCATTGTCGTTGATTGTTTATTGTCGCCGTTGATACCTTTCTTCGTTAATCTTCGAGTTATTCGAAATTTTATATCCGTACAGTCTTCCGTTGAATTTCTATTTTGTAAAGTACCGCTTGTACGCGAGTACTTAGAGGTTCCTTAAACACAACTATGTTTAATATCCTACCTAGTAGTTTAGTTGCATGTTTGTTGGTTTCTGATACTTGCTGTTTCTACTGGCGCATCGTTGTTTTCCGGTTCTTCGTGCATCTTGTATCATGCACCATATCTGGACGTTGCATACTAACGACTATTGGCTTTCATTCGATTAAGCCGTTGTTAGTCTTTTAGTTGCTCAGTTCACTCAATCACTTGTTGTCGTGGTAGTTGCTAGAGTGCGAGCAACTGTCTGTTATGTCACACATGTTGGAGTTGTAGGCAAACAGTGACACCCTCACCGTTATTATAGAGGGATATTAGAGCTGTTGATAGCTCCCCCTTTATTTCGGGGTTTGGAGCAGTTGGCTCTCCAGCATTAGAGTTGTTGATAGCTCCCCCTTTATTTCGGGGTTTGGAGCAGTTGGCTCCCCAGCATTAGAGCTGTTGATAACTCCCTCTTATTCCGAGGTTTGGAGCAGTGGGCTCCCCAGCATACTGTCCACTCAACCACGTGTATGAGTGGCATTCGTTGGAGTGTGTACAGTTGTCACAACCCTACCCACTCGGTCACACAGATGTGATGTGTTGGCGGCTTGAGCATTGATTTCATTTATACATTTTTTTGTATTTGTTGCATTCATATGAGCTATGATTGTTGCGCTTGGTTGACCTGCATGTATATGTCGAGATTTTGATGTCGCATTGTTTTATACGTGCTTAGAGGTTTTGATGTGGTTATATCATGTGATTTTTTTTTTCTTACATGTTTAGTTGTCATTATATTATATACCATGTCGTTTTATTTATGTTGTATATGTTTAGGTCTCCTTATATTCCTTATGGACTGTATCGGTTGATTTCCCTACTTGTTTTATCTTAATATGCTATGCTTATTGTCTATTCATATACCCGCTGAGTCTACCTGGACTCACCACCCCTGCTTCTTCTTTTTGTTTCAAATAGCAGGTAGTTGCATTTCTTGGAGCCAGAAGAGGATCCAGTTGCCAGTCCCACATTGTCGAGGTTGTCTCCATATTGGGTTATTATCGCAGTACTTTATTTTTGCATTTTCGTTGTTTCCACATTTTCATTTTCTAGTCTGGATATGTTTTTATTGGTCCGATATTCTCGTATTAGAGATATGTTTATTTTGGATTCATGTTGGAGTTTTTCTTTGTATTCGGATTTTCCATTAGTTTTATTTCGTTTAAAAGACATTAACAGTTTGAAATGTTTAAGCTTAGTTTATGTTTATCAGTTTTATTATTATAAACTGCGTGGATGTGTATTTTATTTCCAGTTTTGATGGCTGAGCCATCTTATATGATGGGATGATGTAGTATATGTCCCAACTTGTCCGCTGTACAAGGGAGATGTTGTCCGATTTTCGAGTAAGTATTTGCTTCTGGGGTCGTGACATAGTATATTTTCAATTTTTTTGATCAATGACTACCTATTTGAGGTGATTTATATGAGGTGATTAGGATAGTGACATTATCCTACTAAGTCTTCAGTTTACTCCTCTTTTTAAAGTTCTGTTTTTGTTTTTGTACTCTTCCATTGGAATCAACTGTGATTTTTCGCTTCATTTTTCTCTAAATTGTTTGAGACATTGATTTGAATATTTGGTGGTCAGATTGTTTCCTAACTACTTGCTGCCTAATCTTTGAGCAAAGCTTGATTTTTGGGTGAAATAGGTTGCTTAGGCCGTATTAATTTCTAAGTCATCATTTTTGCTCTTTTTATAAAGAAAGAGAGAAATATCTAGCTTCTAGTTATTGTGCTTAGTATTCATACCTATGTTTTCTATTTCTTTACCTGCATTATGTGCTATATTTCTTGCAGATGGCATTTAGAGGTCGAGGTCGGGGTCGCGGTGGTGGTCGTGGTTTTGGATCAGCTTTTGACATTCGAATAGGGAAGCATGTACCTTATGAAGACTTTCCGGTAAGCTGTCTTATTATGATTTATGGTGGGAAAAACTAAATTTCGCCCGTGACGATCTAATCATGGTCGGTCCTAAGCTAGGATAAAAAAGGAGGGTTGTGTTAGATTGTCAACTAACGTAAAACTATAGCCAATTCTCAATGAATGGATCCATTAAATTATTGTGCTAATGCTAAGTTGTTTCTCGGATGGAACGTGTTGCAGGGTCTGTCTATAACGTCTCGACATGAATCGCTACATTTCCAGAACTTTGGTGTAGTGTTAAATATGTAAGACTTTGCATTGCAAGGTCCGACTGTAATGGATCGGCAAGGGCCGCTACATCTCTATGAGAAATTTGATGTAGTGTTAAATAAGCAAGGGTTTTCACACCATAGGTGGGATAAAAACAAACATTATAGAAAGACTAATAGTATACAATTTGGGTATGAATCTTCACTAGTAAAGCAATGAAGGTAGTAGATACGATGATTAGGAGAAGAATTAGTATTTTGTGTGTATAAGAAGAGACAAAATGAGTAGGCGAGAAGACAAAAATGATAGAGAACTCAGGTTTGAAGTTATGATACACAAGAAAGAGTAAAACAAGAAATGAATTGAGTATTTTTTAGATATGTTTTTAAAAGATCAAGTTATTGGAGTAGTTAAAAAGGGAAATATAATTATAGCTCTCAAGATAATAGTGACGAAAGAAACTGTGAACGTAATAAGCATATATGCATCTCAAGTAGGATTAAATGAAGAAACTAAATTAATATTTTGGGATAACATAGATGAGGTATTATAAAATATTTCGCCAAATGAAATAATTTTAATAGGAGGCGATTTAAATGAACATGTCGGAGTAAAAAATGAGGAATATGAGAGGGTATATGAGGGTTATAGGTTTGGAACAAGAAATGAAGAAGAGAAAACTATATTGGAGTTTGCGATAGACTTTATACTAGCTAATATCTTTTTTAAGAAAAAAGAACACTTGATCACATTCAAAAGTTAGAATAATAAATCACAAATTGACTTTTTTATGATTAGGAAGAGAGATAGAAAGAATTGTAAAAATTTTAAGGTCATCTTTGAAGAAAGTTTAACTACCCAACATAGGTTATTAGTGTTGAATATACGCCTTCATCTCAATAGAAGGAAAATATACACGACTCTTAGAATTAAGTGGTGAAAGTTAAAGGATGGAAGTAAAACATATTTAAGGAGAATGTAGGAATACAAGAATTAGGTGAAATATACGGTGACTCTAATACGATATGAGATAAGATTGTTTTAAAGTTAAAAATAGTAGCCAAATATATATTTGGTGAGTCAAAGAGACTATGTAAGAAATCTTGGTGGTGGAATAAAAAAAACAAATAGTCTTTAAGAAATTACATATTTGTAAGAATGAGGAAAATTAAGAGGCTAAGAAAACAGTGAATGAAACAAAAAAAATGAAACTTTTGAACGATTATATCGAAACTTAGAAACAAAAGAAGGGGAAAGAGACATTTATAGAATAACTAAAGTGAGAAAGAGGAAAACAAGATATCTTAGCCAAATAAGATCTATTAAAGATGAATGCAATACGATACTAGTAAATAATGGAGAAATAAAATAGCTGTGGACGATTTATTTTCATCAACTTTTTAATGATAGTTTAGGCGACCAACTTAACTTAAGCAATTTAAATAGGTCAAATGAGTACATAAATTTAAATTTTTATCGTACAATTCAAACTTCAGAAGTAGAACAAGTTTTGAAAGAGATACAAAATGGAAAAGTCATGTAACCAGATGATATCCCAATAGAGGTATGAAAGTACTTAGGGAAATAAGGTATTAAATGATTTATAAAATTATTTAATATGATATTAAAAATATAAAAAATGTCTAATTAATGGAAGTACTCTAGTTCTCTAATATAAAAACAAAGGAGAGGTACAAAATTATGTAAATTATAGGGGTTTTAAATTAATGAGTCATATCATGAAATTTTGGAAAAGAGTAATAGAAAAAAGATTAAGGAATGAGACCATAGTAATCGAAAATTAATTTAGGTTCATGCAAGGTTGACAATAGAAGAGTTGACAATATTACTTTCATTTGTTATTTAATAGCATAATATGATTAATGAAGGGTAAATTTTCCTAAACTCCCCACTTACCAAGTCAACTTTGCATGCAATCTCTACCCAAACATTTCTTTGCATGCAGTCCCTGATGTGATGTTTGGTGAGTATTATTTGAAGAAAATTGAGTATAAAAGTTAGAAAACTGAGTATGGCAGTTTGCATCCACCACATCAATAACCCTGTACTCAATTTTCACTCTTTTATACTCAAGTTTCACTCTTTTATACTCAGTTTTCACTAATATATACTCAATTTTTACCTTTTTGTACTTAGTTCCATTAGGGAGCAAAAACAAACAAAAACTTGTGTGGGGAGTGAATGCAAAGTTTGACTCCCCATTAGGGATTTAAAGCAACTTTACCGATTAATGAATCACACTGATCACAATTCATAATAAAAAACATATAGGGTCATAGTTTTTGTTGATAAAAAAATTACATTATAATTAATTTCATGTTCCTGTGGACCCATTGCGATCTGCCAGTAGTGTGAATTCTATCACACAATTTGCACAGAAGTATTAAAAATAGCAAATTTGGAAAACACAAGGTAACAGTACACAAATTAACACATGGATTCAAATGGAGGGGTTTTTCCAAAAGAAAAATGAAGATTGTTGACTACAGTAAATATTAGTTGTTATTTTGTGTTTTTCGGCCTTGAATTGAAGCTTCAACGAGATGCATGGTTCATTAGTCCCAACTTTTGTGTTGTAGTGGGAGTTGCTCACCTTTGGATTCTTTGTACTCTTGTCTACTATCAAGACTGCATCGTTAGCATTTCATCAGGTGTCTAGCTTGCTAAGTTTGCTAAAAGTCTTATGCTTTCGAACTCTTTATTTGAGATATCACCCTAAGCTTTTAGAATAGTATTATAGTATGCAAATTTTGAGCTACTTCAATGTCTTTAAGGAAAGATTAGCGTTGCCATTTTTGATGCATAACATTTTTCAATATAATATTTCCATGTAATTAATAAGCATAGTATGGCTAGTTTGTTGTTATGTTCTTAATCTTTTGCGAAGATATCATCCGACTGCTACTTTTAACATTGTTGATTAAATGTTCTACAGGAAGATGTCACTTTGCCTAGTTTGCCCACTGTTGATCCTTTACCAGATGAAGTTAAAGCTTTGATTGCATCAAAACTTAAGTTGGAATTTTTCTGGAAGAACTCTTGCTATAATTTGCAAGATGTAGCCTCGAAATCAAGTAAGATCAATTTCTGAACTTGTTTATTGTGGCTATTGCCAAGCAATTGCTCAAGGGTACTTTTTAATTAATTATTTCGTGGATATCAGAAGTGTTGTTACTTGTTAGTGATGACTATGTCACAGAAGACTAAAATGTTGTCTTCTGAGAGCCATCAGCTTGATAATCTTTCTTTTGACATGTTCCCTTATCTTGAATTATTATCTGTCAGTAATACTTTCGTATTACTGCCAATCCTTCTAAATATGTTATTCCTTTTCTCTGTACTGTTTCTTCAATTGCGGGATTCTTTATATCCACTTTATTTTCTTTCTGTTTGCCAGAGAACCAAGATGCAGATATCGAGCGGTATTCTGACAGGTTCAAGATAAAACCACAAGGGAAACGTGAATCACTTGCCTCCTACCTCAAATTAATACCTTCAAATTTCCCATCTGAACTAATTCAAGGTAGCAGTCTGTCTCTATTTTTCATTTTCATCATTTTTTGTTGGTATCGTTGAAGAAAAATTTGGTGACATTGCTAGTTTCCAGGATCAAAACTGCAGCAGCGTGATAAAAAAAAATTACGATGGGACCGGGACCCAGGTTTGGCAATCTCTTTGCACTTATATTCTTGTTGTTTTGACCGTAATTTTAGTACTTGTTTTCTTGATTTAATTTGCTCATTAAAAGGCTTATTCTTCATGTGATTCTAAATTGCAGTTTGGTTTGTGGGATTTTTTTCACTAGTTTGTTTTTTAAAAAATGAAAATGATAAAAAGAAAAAACATTTGGCATCAACTATTTGACTTCGTTGTCTAATAGTTTTTTTCAACAAGATGATTGATCTTTCCTGAAAATAATAAAGGGATTGTTGTAGAAAATGCTAAGCAACAAAAAAAAAACACACATAAAATAAGGACAAAAACTGGACTGTTTCTGAAGCAAGGCATTGTTAAAGAGCCCTTTTCAATTTCTATAAAATATTCTTAGTGAAACTTGCTCAAACCTGGCACCCGTTCGCACTATCATTGAGTTTAGTACAAGTTGATAGCATTCTTGAACTTCTATTTATTGGATGTTGGTGCTAAGATTTTAAAATAACTCCTTGATTAAGATTCAAGACAATGTATTTTGAGTTCTGCAAGGTCAGATTATGTTTGAAGTTTTTTTTTTCTCTTTCCAAACATCATTATTGTTTTACAATCTGCAGAAGACATGTAAAAGAACTTCCTGGTGCTAAGATTTTAAGATAAACCCCTGATTAAGATTCAAGATAATTGATTTTGAGTTCGGTAGAGGACAGACAAGTAATGAATTTTATTTTACATTTTTTTTCATCCCATCATTAGTCATATTCCTGAGTTCTATTGTAACTGAGATAAAAAAATACTCTTCCTTACCCTAATTTTATTCATAAAGATATACGTCAACCCGTTTTGTTTGACAATCTGCAATTTCATAGGACCGATTTTTCTCACTTTATTTTTTTATGATATATGTATTTTCGCTATGCAGGTGAAAAGATGTTTGATATGTTTGAAAAGCTCGAACAAAACTACAAGGTAAGGAGCAGACCTTAACATACATATGAATTAGGCTTTGATATATTGTGAAACTGCACTTACATCGTGAGTTAATTTTTCTGATAATATCTGTTAGATAATTATTATTATCTACTAAATAATTGGCCTTAAAATTAAAAGAAAGAACATTAAAACTAAAATAACTTCATGCAATTGAAGTTATTAATCAAATATAACTCATTCATATATATATAATTATTATTAGTTCTAATGCATGTAAATAATAATAATTTATTATAACCGATGCAGGGTGAATACACGGAAATAAAGAGGTTATATATATATTGGTCCTCTGCCTATACATGAGAAAGCATACTAATATGTTATCATATCACGAATTGAGTGTTTTCATAAAGAAGGGGAAAAAAAAGAGAGAAACCAATATATATACAAAATAATTGCATTATGGCTTCTTCATCAAGCTAGGTATGTAAAATATATTGACTTCAAGATCCATTTCATAAAATAATTATAATGATCATATAAATTAACAATATTTACATATTTGCCCTTTCCATTTGTAGATCAGTTGGGTTTATTTTAGTTAAATGGTTCCACATATCTTTTATTTGCAACAATTAGTTCTAGGAAACAAGACTCATTCTTAACGTGCATTACTTTTGATATATATATATATATATATATACACTTTTGTAATTTCAGGGACAAGATGGAAAGGTCGAAGAGAAGAAAGGTGAAAATGAGGAAGAAGATGTAGAAGAAGAGGTAGAAGAGGAATCAAGTGATGATGATTATAATCAGGTGAGCGCATTTTGAATTTTTCACATCAGAAAGTTCTTCATTTGATGGCATTCTAGCTTTACTGTAAATTTATTTCTATTATCGTAAGTTCATTACCGTTAGCAGAAGATAGGATTGGTCCGAGTTGGGTTTGGTTAAAATGTTGCGAGGAAACTTGTACTGAAACCCTGTAATTGGTCTCCGAGTTAACTAGGCACAGAGGAAAAGAGTGTGCCACCTGGAAATGGTCCCTGACTCTGACATATTATCTTAAATAGGTTCTGTCGACTTGATACAGTTTACTCCCACTTCTAACATTAGAGAAGGATGTCTGACTAACATTACGGACACAATGTTGTAATTTATTTTACATCCATGTTTACACCAACAGTCATCGTAGGGCACACTGCTATTTTTTTTCACTATTAGGAAAATTGTCAATGATTCTCCTTGCTTGACTAGCTTTACTATCTTACAGAATGTGGATTTCGACGACGACGAGGATGATTTGAACATGGAGGAAGAAGGGCGTAAGTTTCTTACCATTCTGCAGTTTCAAACATCCGCTTCCCCTTTTGTAGTTGCGATCTCTTAGCAAAACCAATTGATACATCCATACTCTTACGAACCGATTCCATTTTTCGAGTAAAATTAGTTGCCACAGCTTTCATCTTCATGAATCACCATTTGCGGTTTCGACTGATATTATCAGTGATAATTGCAATGTTTTTCCTCCTGTTTTTTTTTCAGATGAAGATGTGTACGATTAAAATGCCTGAAGCTCCAGGGAAGGCCAACCAGAGCGACACGGTTCTTGTTCTCCAGTTCATCTCTGTGACCGAGAACACAAGCAAATAAGAGTCATGCGCAGCCCCAACGCTTCATGGATTTCTTGATCAACGCAGCTACTAAGCCATAATTAGAATTAGTTAGTGCAATATGTAAGTAATTAATGATATCTAGAGTTCTTCCATCCTTTTCCTTTGTTTTATTTGATTTAAACATTGTTGAGTTTTTTTTGATCTACGGCACGGTAATGATAAATGAAGTGTCTTATTTGTTGGAACTCAAAAAATTGTGTGGATTACTCGGTGAGAAATAACAATTAAATAATTTAATTTACAAGTTTTTGTTTTTTTTTATTTTTTTTTTGCCTTTCAAAATTATTTTTTGGCCTTGTTCTGATTGGCTTTCTTTTTACTAAAATTGTTAAGTTAATATTTTTTATTCAATTATAGTAAAATGATAATTTTGCTCATCTTAAGTATCCCTAACAAGGAAAGTAAATAAGGGATTAATTTATAATTGAGATGGGAAGAGTTTTTTTTCCCAGGATTATATTCGGGAATTGATTGGGGGGGTATTTTTTCTTGAATTTTTTTTTCTTTACATCTCAAAATTACTTGTCGTTCATCTTCAGTGACATGTTCGATTGTTGCTCAAATACCGTAGGCGGCCTTTGACATTTGTCTCAATCAAATTATATCTTGGGGAAGATGAATCCAAAGAGATCTCTCTTCAATTATGAACTCGTTGGATTCCAATCTTTATCTGGCGAGATCACAATTGACGGCGATCTCGATGGGTTTATCATTTCCTTAGGATATAATTTGATTGGGATAGACTTTCAGATATCGTCGGCAGTGTCCGGGTGGTAATTGAATGTGTCATCGATGATGAACAATGATTTTAGGATATGAGAATAAGAAATTTTTGAGACAGAAAATTTGAATATTCAGGAATATATTTTATTGTTAGTTATTAAGCAAATTTATGGTTGGACCTTGGGGTACAAGCTTTTAAAGCGCATAGATGTTTTAATTTTATTATGAAATTTTGAAGGGAAAAAATACAGAAAGGAGAGGTGATGGAATTAGTGACTAATTTACAAAGTTGTTATAAGTTTAAAAATGAGTTTATCGTAGAAGAGATGATCAATGAATCATGCGCTCCACATAGAATTAGATTAGTCGTCTATAGAACTCGTTAGGCTCGGATGCTCTTGAAATTATAGTACAGTGGAAGAGTGACTAGTTAATCTCAGGTATTCGCGATTCAAGCTCTAGCTATGACATATTTTATAAAAAAAATTCCTTCAAATGGACGCGAATCTTAAGACGTTGAGCTTCTGAACTGTCCGCTGTGAATACTTTCCGATTTACTCTAGCAGCCGATGAAAATTTTCGTGAAACCGGATTGATCATTCGAGATTTAATATTATCCAACCTCGTTAATTATTTTTTCATTAGGCTTAGTACGACTTAAATGGCTATGCGGGTTCGGTCGACTTGATTTAGAAATGGGATTTTTAAAACAAATTTTATTTTGTATTTTTTTATTCAAATGTATAATTCGATCTAGAGAATTTCACATAGGTGGCTCTTCACACAATTCACATTCCAAATACGGCTTCAATCGCGAGAGCCATCCATCCTAATCGACTTCGATAGGAAATCCTCCTTTCTCATTGCTTGGATAACCTCATTATAAACAACAAGTGAACTACTTCGTTCCCCATCGCGCCACATATCTATCATCTTCGATCTCTCTTGCAATCTAACATTCACTTTTACATCAAATACTCGAAACATATATCATGTCAAGCCCTAAGATATCTTTCTTCATTGCCTTTTTCCTTATCGCGATGCTCGTAGCGTCGACCATGCCAACGACAAATGCACTCGGTTGTTTCAAGGATTGCTACGACCGATGCGTCAATGGTAAGATCGGCAACGTGCCTTGCGCCACCATGTGCGCCCAAGCTTGCGTAGTGCCAAATGTTGATGTTGAGAAGCCAAGTTCAAGGGTGGGAGTTAGCACGACGATTCATGGCCTATAACCATGAGAAATAATGAGAATTACATATCCTCGTATACTTGTTATTTTTTTAAAAAACTTATTATTTACTGTTAAATGTTCCTTAATTGTTTCAAATATTAATTTATAATTGTGTTTTTTAAAATTCTATTATTGTGAAATATTAATTCTTATTATTATTCCATTGGGATATACAAACTAAACAATAAACTTGAATGCACAAGGTAGATCCCTCAACGGTCTTTTAGAGTCGGTGTACGGATATGGAAGAAGATAATTTCAAGTATACATGCATAATGCACATGCCGTGACGAATGACAGGTCGTGAATTCCTGCAAAATTCGATCCCTGATACTTATGTTGAAAATGTCATGTGATAATCGTCTATGTTACGCCCCGTGACAAATTTGAATGCACAAGGATCCTCACAAAAAAATGAACAACAAAAAACAAGAAAAGAGATTGTGTTATCATGATTTGTAAAATCGCGATCTGGATGGTAGAAACACACAATCTTACCATTTAGAAGTACCAAATCGATCCTCGATTGTTCGAAATCATCTTTTATAATGGAGTCGGAGCTAAATCATTGAGATCACTTAGGATGGATACATAGAATCAGTGCCATCGTATATTACAAATAATTTTATGTATTTTTTATTCAGCAGTGATTCGCAGCGCGAATCAGTTCCGCGAAAGGCTCAGCGAAACAGTCAACAAACCACGTGGCAAGTGAGTTCGTGGCTGACAAAGCACACCCACGCGAACGCTCGGTGCGAGAAAAACCCTAAAGTCTCATTTCCCTTCTCGCTCTGATCTCCTTCCACCCGCTTCCGCCCCTTTCTGCTCTCGGTGTGATCTCCTTCCGGTGAGTTCGTGGCTGACAAAGCACACCCACGCGAACGCTCGGCGCGAGAAAAACCCTAAAGTCTCATTTCCCTTCTTGATGTGATCTCCTTCCGCCCGCTTCCACCCCCTTCCTGCTCTCGTTGTGATCTCCTTCCGCCCGCTTCCGCCCCCTTCCTGCAGCGAGGTTTCTGTGACCTCCTTCCACCCCCTTGCGAGGTTTCTTCTGTCGCGCCTTCTTGTGCTCCCTTCTTCCCCCTTCCTGCAGCGAGGTTTCTGTTTAGGGCAGCGAGGTTTCTTCTTGCGCCGCGAGCGTTTCTTCTTGCACCGCCGATCTTGTGTGCCGCCCACATCGGCACGGGTTTTCTCCTTTCCAGAGTGAAGACGCGATCCACCAGCCTCCTCCATCGCTTCACCGACCCAAGCGCAGCCTGTGCACTTCCTAGTGTTGGAATTGCTACATCCGACATCAAGTGTACGTGTCATCTGATTCCTTTTTTTCGTGCGATTGCAATCACTGAAGTGTTATGCTTTCTTGCTTTTGATACTAGATCAAAATGATGCTGTCCTTTATTCAATGCATTTTTTTTTGCAAATTGAAGAACAAAATGATGTTGTCGGTTATGCTTTCTTGTTTTTGGTACTAGATCTAATCTATTAAAGTGTTATATCAAATGTTAGTTATATTATCTACTGAAGTGTTATATCAAATGTTAAATATATTATCTACTGAATTGCGAAGCTTAAAACATTCTTTCTTGCTTGATGTTTGCCAATAATTATTTGGTTTGAATTTAGGTTGTAATTTTGTTATGGAGCAAGAACTATTAAATGAGGGTGATGTGCAAACGTTGGGCGATTCGTCAAATTCAAATGCACTTGATATTCCACCAGTTGGGATGCAATTTTCATCTGAACAAGAGGTTCGTGATTTTTACAAATTATATGCACAAGGACTTGGGTTTGGTATTTCAAAGCTAGGTTCCAAAAAAGGAGATGATGGCAAACTGAAGTATTTTTCATTTGGATGCTCTAAAAATGGTCAATCCGTTCCTAGAGTGAAAAATTCTTTTTATCCTAGACCTTGTACCAAAACGGCTTGCAAAGCAAGGATTAATCTTACAATTCTGAATGATGGAGTATATGTCATTACTAGTATTCAACTTGATCACAATCATGCATTAAGTCCAAGGAAGTCAAGACATTTTAGATGTAATAAAGTGTTAGATTCTCAAACAAAGAGACAATTAGAGTTGAATGATCAAGCAGGAATAACTTTGAGTAAGAGTTTTCAATCTTTTGTTGTTGAAGCTGGTGGCTATGAAAATTTATCATTTGATGAAAGAAAGTGTAGAAATTACGTGGCTGAAGCACGGAGATTAAGGCTTGGGAATGGTGATGCAGAAGCTTTGAATAATTACTTTTGTCGTATGCAAAGTAGAAATTCAAATTTCTTTTATGTGATTGACGTAGATGAGGATTCTCGTATAAGAAATCTATTTTGGGCTGATGCCAGATGTAGGGCTGTATGTGATTCTTTTTTTGATGTTGTTACATTTGATACTACATATCTTACCAATAGTTACGATATGTCATTTGCTCCGTTTGTTGGAGTAAATCACCATGGTGAATCCATATTACTTGGTTGTGGTTTGATATCCAAAGAAGATTCTGAAACTTTTATTTGGTTATTTAAATCATGGTTGACATGCATGAGAGGACGAGCTCCACGAGCTATTATTACGGATCAATGCAAAGCCATGGAAATTGCAATTCTTGAGGTATTTCCGGACTCTCATCAGCGTTTATGTCTTTGGCATATTATGAAAAAACTTCCTGCCAAGTTTAGTAGTCATGCCAACTATAAGCTGATAAAGAGAAACATGAATAATATTGTTTACAATTCTTTGACATCTGACGAATGTGATTGTAATTAGAAAAACTTTATTGAAGCGTTTAACTTAGAGAAAAATGATTGGTTGAATTCTTTATATGAAATTCGTCATAAGTGGATGTCTATGTATGTAAAAGATAAATTTTGGGCAGGGATGTCTACAAGTCAAAGAAGTGAGAGTATGAATGCATTTTTTGATGATTATGTTCATTCGAAAATAACTTTGAAACAATTTGTTGAACAATATGACAATGCTTTGAAAAGCAAGATTGAAAAGAAAGAAAATTCTGATTTTACATCTTTCAATTCTATCATTCCGGTCATTAGTGGTCATCCAATTGAAAAACAATTTCAAAGTGTTTACACTAACAAGATATTCAAGTTGTTTCAAGATGAAATGCGAGATTTGATGTTTTGTAATACTTCATTTGTGAAGCAAGAATGGTCAACACTCTTTTTTG
This sequence comes from Boesenbergia rotunda, assembly GCA_024364735.1. Lineage (NCBI taxonomy): Eukaryota > Viridiplantae > Streptophyta > Magnoliopsida > Zingiberales > Zingiberaceae > Boesenbergia > Boesenbergia rotunda. The sequence goes on from JAGFNQ010000753.1 coordinate 676,814, forward strand.
AAGTGATAGAAACTGTATATGGAAAAGAGGGAGCAACTCCAAAAGAAGTCTCCTTTTGGGTACAATATAGTGAGTTACAATTTCAGATGAAGTGTTTGTGTCATCTCTTTGAATTTCGTGGAATTGTATGTAGACATTTGATGTCTGTTCTAGTGAAAAGAAATGTCACTATACTTTCAGAAAATTATATTTTGGAACGATGGCGCAAAGATATTAAACGGGGATATCAAGGAATCGCCAATATTTATGATGATTCTTGTCGTCATGCAGAGGAAAGACGAAGATATAATAATCTTCAACCATTGTTACAGGAAGTGGGGCAGCTTGGGTCAAAAAGTGATGAGAAGTGCTTTGTTTTAACATGAATATTGAAAGAAGCGAAAAAAAGGATTATGGATATAAATATTGATGATTCATTGGATGGTCATCAGGACAGCAACATAATATATGAGGAATCAACAAATGAGAGGAAAAAGTTTCACAGTCCACTGAAAGTAAGGTCTCGTGGACGTCCACCTACGAAAAGAAAACAATTCAAAATTGAGCAAATTATGAAAAAGACAAAGGCAAAGTCTCAGAAAAAGGTTTGGTTGTCTATTTGATGTCATTTGCTACTTTGGTGTTAAATGATTTTACAATTATTATTTATTAACATTGAACATATGCACTTTTATCTATAGGGTTCTACAATTGATGAGTTATCAAATTTGAATCCCCAAGTACGATCGATGATCAATCCAGTCAAAATGTAAGTTAACACATAAAATTTTTATATTCCCCAATTATGTTCATATAATGGATGACCATAATTATTATTAATCTTCTCTTTTTTATTGGTAGGTTGTAGTTGAGCAAGTTGTAGGGTTATGGTGAATACATTCTGTCAATTCAGATAGCCTACTGTAAGTGTGATTCTTTCTCATAACTGTAATTCCATTTCTAAGATAGCCTGCTGCGATTCCATTTCTAAGATTGCCAATTTTGATGACAGTTCTCTATTTATTTAATTCCTTGCAAATTTAGTTGATTGTTGACCAAACTATAATACATGTTATTTGCTCTAACTCATAAGGGGTGATTGGTATTCTAATTTTGGTCTTCTGTTAGAGTTTGGTCTATCTGAATTTCATTTCAGTGTTTCCTGTATGATTTCATTCTTGTTCATTTGGTTATATGACTACCTAGTTATAACCCTAAAAGTGCCAAAGCTGCAGAAATTGCAGATGAGCAGAAGAGGTTGGATCAAACTAACGAGAGCTTGGTGGAAGTTTTTGCTGTTTTTGAAGACTTTCTGCTGTTTCTGAAGTTTCTGTTGTTTCTGAAGTTTCTACTATTTCTGATGTTTGAAGACTTTCCCTTAAGCTGTTTCTGAAGTTTCTGAACTTTCTGCTGTTTCTGAAGTTTCTGCTGTCAGATTGTTGTTGCTATCAGATTGTTTTGACTTGCCTTGTATTGTTGTTGCTATCAGATTGTTGTTGCTATCAAATTGTGGATAAACAAAAGATTATTGTTGTTGCTATCAAATTTTGATTTTGTCTTGTATTGTTGTTGCTATCAGATTTAAAGTTGAAAACAAGTTGAAAACGTAATGTTATTGTCAGATTTAATTTAACGTATTGTTGTTTCTTTTGTTCTTTTGTTTATGATAAATTCCTTGAAAACGTAATGTTCATTTGTTCTTTTGTTTCTTTTGTTACTGCCAAAGAAGCTGAAACCTGGAATTTCGCTCAAATCTTTTGAAATTGCTGTTGTGCTCATAAGCTGAAACCTGGATTTAGAAGGTTCGATCATGTCCCAGCTTCCTTCTTTTGTCACTGATCAATCAGTGGATCGATCAGAAATGATCAGAGTTTTCTATGCAATCACTGATCGATCAGTGGATCGATCAGAAACGATCAGAAAACATACTGTTTGGTCACTGATCGATCAGTGGATCGATCAGAAACGATCAAAAAATATTCTGTTTGGTCACTGATCAATTAGTGGATCGATCAGAAATGATCAGAGTTTTCTGTGTGGTCACTGATCGATCAGTGGATCGATCAGAAACGATTAGAAAATATTCTGTGATCAGAATACATTTCACAAGAACCTGGATCGGTCATCGTGACCGATCAGGCACTTGCCTGATCGGTCAGGTCCCTGATCGGTCTTGAAATTCCAATGATTGGTCTGGATACCCTGGTCTTATCCCGCGTCTTATCCCCTGGTCTTTTGATCGGTCAGTGAGACCAATCAAAACATCTGTGAGACTGATCAAAATCACTGGACCAATCATCACTGGACCAATCAAACATCACTAGACCAATCATCACTGGACCAATGGGTCAGGAGGTTATCCCCGAACCTTATAAATCCTAACCCTGTCTTATTCTCTGTTTGTGTTGTATTTCTGTTTGTTTGTTTTCCGGTAATCAGATTGTTTTCCGCTAACTTGGGGAATTTGATTGTTGGATGCAAAGTGGAGTATAGACAAGTAACATATCAAAGGAACATAAGAAAGAACATATTCGGATAGACAAGCATTTATGTTTGCTTCCCTTTGATAGATTTGTGAAGTTTATAGGCAACAACTCAAAAGTAGCTTCCTTCTGATCTGGTGTCAAAACAACATAAGCATTCTCTTCAAGAGAAATGACCTTCTCCTCAGTAACAATATTACAGCAACAATCTTCATATACAATGAAATAACATATCACTAGCTGCATGATAAGACATAATGATTACATCAACCACAACAAAATCAACCACTCATAATATACCTTACAAAGTTACAAAGTCCTTCCATTACATAAATAAGTTAGTTGCTTACATCAACCACATCAAAATCATCATAACCCAAGTAAATACAATTACAGTGATAACAAGTTTAAACTTCCTATTAAGTGAACATATTTCATCACTGAACTTCATAGTAACAGAGTTGTTCACATCCTCTAAGAGAACATCGCAATCACCTGCACTCTCGTAACTATTAGATTTCTTCAATTCACTAATCTCCATCTGTAATTTCTTGTTTTCCCTCTTCAGATCATTAATAATTGTCTTAGTTCTCTCTGAAAATTCTGAGTTATGCCATGAGAAGAAGCCACATCCCTTTTCTTGAATATCGAATATTATTAATAAAAACTAATAATTAAAAATATATAAATACAATTGATTTCGAAACAATTTTATAAATCAAGAAAACTCACTCTAAAATTTAGACAAGAAAAAAATCATCTTCCTGGATTAGTTTCCTTCCATGATGTCCAAAGAGGAGCTCTCAGCCCACAATAACATAATATATGGGGGATTTCACCTTGTTCATCATTCATGCGTCTTCGAATACCTAAATAAGTTGTTGATGAACAGCTGGCTGCCATGAATATTTTATCATTTGTCCTACAATTTTTTTATATCAACACTCCAATTCATAAAATATTGTAAACTTTACTAATACAACAATTTTCCTTTTAATAAGAGGGACAACTCTTAATGCTTAAACTCATTCTTACTTAAATAATACATCAAGCTATCAACATTGCCAACCCAACCATCTTGAAAACCAACCCAACCATGAAAATATTAGAGTCATGAAAACTAACCCAAAGAAAACTATCAGTGGCTTGAATACCACATGCTATCAACATTGCCACCCAACCATCCTGTCCAACTGCTCCAATCCGTGCCAACAAAACCCATCAGCCTAATGTGACTTGCTCCAGGCTCCTTCTAGCTTAAACTCATTCTAGCTTAAACAATACATCAATACATCAATGCTATCAACATTGCCAACCCAACCATCCTGAAAACCAACCCAACCATGAAAATATCAGTGTCATGATGCTTAAACTCAGCCTAATGTGACTTGCTCCAGGCTCCTTCTATCTTAAACTCATTCTAGCCTAAACAATACATCAATACATCAATGCTTAAACTCATTTAAAGGTGGCTAAAGATCTAAAACATGGACATGTAGAATGAGCGAATCTTCTGAATCCAGGCTACAGGCGGAGGCAGAGGCTGGAGGCGCTGGGCTGGAGGCGAAGTTTGGAGGCGGAGGCTGGAGCCTGCAGGCGCTGGTGAAGGCTGGAGCCTGCAGCCTACAGGCGCTGGGTTGGAGGCGAAGGTTGGAGGCGGAGGCTGGAGGCGCTGGCCTTCACGCCTTCGATCCTTGAAGGGGAGGGGGTGGTGAAGCGATCGCGGCTTCGATCCTTGTCCTCACGCGAGAAAAGGGTAGGGAAAGGGGAGGAGGTGCTGAAGCGATCGCGGCTTCTACCCTTGTGCTCACGCGAGAAAGGGTCGGGAAAGTGGAGTGGGTGGTGAGGCGATTGACTTCGTTTTGTTTTAGGGTTTATCTCGTGCCGACGCCAGCGTGGGTTTGCTGAGCGTTTCGAGCGATTGTTTGTCAGCCACGTGGGTTTGCTGACTGTTTCGCTGAGCGTTTCGTGAAACATTTTCGCGCTGCAAATCACGACTCTTTTTTATTGGAGGCTACTTTGCTAGCCTTTAAAATGGGTCAATTTGTGATTGTTTTTTCTGCCCATGATGCCCCAATCCTAAAATGTTTGATTTTATAGTATTTTATTTTGTGATATAAAAATATAAAAATTATTAATTAAATTATTAATTAATTTAAATTTTAAATATAATAATATCATACAAAGCTTTTTGGTATGAACGATTTTACAATCCAAACCTACCTATCAAATCACATTACACTTGCATAGAATCACGATCCTATAGACTATGTGTGCCATGATACATTTTTAGGTCTATATAAATAATTTACCCCTTGATATGCGATATTGATGATCGATTAATCATCTTCTATATTGTTTATATTTCTCTCATTTGCTTGCCAACAATGGAAGATACGAGTTTAATCGAACCGAATCAAGTTGAATAATAAGAGACTTGAGCTCGATTTAGTTCAATTTTCCCTAAGATCGAGCTCGATTCGAGTTCGATTCAAACTTTAATTCTTAAAGTCAAGGTCGGCTCATGATGATTAAATAGTTTGAAAGCAAGTAGCACGTTTGATAATAATAATTATTAAGATATTATTAAATTTATAATTCAAGTGATATATATATATATATATATATATATAATCTTAAAGACATAATCTTAAACGACGTAATCATAAACTAAAAATAAATATACTTGGTCTATACTAGTGCGCGCGATAAGATCCTTAGCATAAATTTTATAGTAGGGTGCGAAGGCTAATATTGCTCAAGTTGGATAAGTACTATGAAGGCTAAGTAATTAAGGAAAATAATCCGCCTGAAAATCCTGAAGATAATCAGGTAAGGGCTCAACTGGGGGATCTTTTACCGGTAACACTCACTAAAAGTATAAACTCATTAAGTATTAAGGTAGAAGAATAAGATATTCTCTCTCTTGATTAGTCTCTCAAAATCAAAACCCACAAAACACCCCAAAACAACTCTAAATCAACTTCTAAAAGACTGAGGCTCATCTAGATTCAACAATCAATCAAAAAAAAAGACACCAAAAACTCCTACAAAATATTGGTATCACCTTGTGAGTACCAAGTATTTTTTTTAATTTTTTTTTAAGTTTAATATTTAGAGTTTAGGATTTAGATTATAGTATTTAAGTTAAAGAAATTATAAAAGAAATTATATGAATAGAGCTCATAAGGTGAAGATCATAAAATAATAGAGAGAGAAACGATACCCTACTTACCTTACGTTGCGCATCTCGTGTGTGTTGATGCAGTCTAACCCTGATTGTTATTTTGGTATTGATACCGATTTAAGTTTTGATTTAAGTCTGGTTAAACGCATGGGGATTAAGTCCTAGTCGCGGACTGAGCACGAAATCCTAGCTTGGAGGGCTAGGTGATGAAAAATCCTAACTTGGAGGGTTGGGTGAAAAGTCCTAGCTTGGAGGGCTAGGTGAAAAGTCCTAACTTGGAGGGCTAGGTGAAAAGTCCTAACTTGGAGGATTGGGTGAAAAGTCCTAGTTTGGAGGGCTAGGTGAAAAGTCCCAACTTGGAGGGTTAGGTGAAAAGTCCCAACTTGGAGGGTTAGGTGAAAAGTCCCAACTTGGAGGGATAGGTGAAAAGTCCTAACTTGGAGGGTTGGGTGAAAAGTCCTAGCTTGGAGGGCTAGGTGATGAAATCCTGGTGAGTGAAGCCAGGTCCTAGCTTGGGAAGCTAGGTTGAAGTCTCAGTGAGTGATACTGGGCACGGAGTCTTGGTCCGGGGGACTAAGAACGAGTCAGAGAAGGGCTGGAGGCTTATTCTTGTGACTTAGAGTGGGTTTGGCCTTGGCTGGATCGGTCTGGTGACCGATCAGGGAAGTTGGCACAGAGTTCCCTCGTGGATCGGTCTGGTGACCGATCCAGCGATGTCTGATCGGTCTGGTGACCGATCAGGGAACATACGGTGACTTTGGCAAACTTTACTGATCGACTCCTGATCGGTCTGGTGACCGATCAGGTTTACTGTTCGGACCGTTCTGGTGAACGATCAAATGTCGCAAGTTTCTCACTATGACCGATCAGGGTGGGTCCTGATCGGTCTGAGCATGTCCTGATCGGTCTGGTGACCGATCAGGCCACAGCCTGATTGGTCTGGGGACCGATCTGGAGTATGCAGCAGACTGCTGGATAGGTCTGGGGACCAATCAGGAGTGTGCAGAAAACTACTGGATCGGTCTGGTGACCGATCAGAGTCGTCTCTGATCGGTCTGGGGACCGATCAGGAGTAGAACTTTAATTCAAATATGCTGTCAGAAGTTTCTGATCGCGTCCGTTTTCACTGCCGATTCTCTGCTACTTGCTGATTTCATTTGATATCGATTTGCTAAGCCTCTGTTGGAGTGTGCAGGTGATAGCAGGTGATTCAAACACTCAAGGAGTGTCAATGGGAGGCTTTCCTTGGAGCAGGTTTGTTTGTTTCTCCTTCTCAGGTTTCAACGGCAACTGGAGCAGCTAGCGACTGACGGAGACTCAGCTAGAGAGGAGGTCTTCAGTGGACTGAGTGCTCAGGGAGGTCAGTGGGTTCGGGCTGGCTCAGGGGATACTGATGGAGCCTGGCGATGAAGCAGGAGCTTAAGAGGAATATGAGAAGCAGAGGAGGCAAGAAGAACGAACAGGAAAACAAGCAAGTGTGGTTGTGAGTTTCGCTGTTGTTGTTGTGCTCCTTGTGTAGCTTCTCTCTTGAGCTTTCTTGCTACTGTCTTGTGAGAGGTTCCTCCTTAGTCTAGTGTGCTTATCTTATATTCATCTACTGAGACGATTGTGGAGAGGTTGCTCACCGAGAAGGAGGCTATTACTATCCGGGGTTCACCGGGGCTTGATCTGCCGACGATCAAGGGATCGCCCACCTTACGGGCACGCCAAGGAGTAGGGGCAAGTTATCCCCGAACCTTGTAAATCCTCGTGTTAGCGTTCTTGTGTTTGCTCTTAGCTTAGAGTTTACGTTTCTGCATACTCTGTTTTCTTTAACTTCCGCTGTGCTACTAACATTTGAGGTGCAGAAAATCGATAAGTGCTAAAGTTCGGTGTCTGGCTATATTCACCCCCCCTATCTATAGCCATCCAAGGTCCAACAGTGTGCACGTAAAAAAAAAATTTTGTTTGAATTTTTTTTGTCTAATATATTATAATCCAATCCCTAAATTCTAAGGGCAAAACCCTAAATGACATACCCGCAAGCTAAAAAAAAATAAAAAAGGAAAAGACTTGCGCTGCTCACAAGATATATATATATATCCTGTGCGATTCTGCATCTGCACTTGTAGCGACTTTCACTATAGTGCTTTGTCACTTTTTATTTTTCTACTGTAGTAGCGCCCCATCAGAATTTAAAAGATGGCGAGCCTTCTTTCCCCCTTCCCTCTCAAAAACCCAAACATTTTAAACCCTCCTCCTTTGGGTTCCGTCACGCCTCCCTTCATCGTCGTCGCCAATCACACGCCTCTCCTACCTGTGTCCATTCATTTTCATGTACGTGTCTATATTCTACTATATATCTTTTAATTGCTCCTATCTCGTCTTAGAGTTTAGGATTTAGTATGTTGTAGCAGCTACAAACCGTAGCAATTACAACGTTCTTATTTTGGGAATCATAGCTGCTATATATAACGTGCTAGCTAAACCCTAGTGACGTTGTAGCAGCTATCGAATCACGTTGTAACAACTATGATTATATAGTTGCCACAATGTGACTAGGGTTTAGCACGTTATAGCAGTTACGATTTCGGAGCTGCTATAATGTTGTATGTGCTGTTACCACATGGTTACACTAGTTTCGTAGCTGCTACAATTGCTACAAAATCACATATTAAGGTTTCAAGACCCACTTCAAGGCACTCCGCATGCACTCAACCGCCCAATGTGGATGTGGGGATGTTGTGCTAGCCACCTGAGTGCAATAAGGCACTCGGAGCAATTCGGGGCACCCCGTATGCACTCAAGCACCCAATGTGGGCATGCCGCCGAGGGGGGGGGGGGGTCAATAGATCATATGCCTATAAATTTAGAGAGAGTGACATAGAGCTATTTTTATGCTCCGAACCATTCTTTGCGGATGTCGTTCGTGATCATGTAGTTTTTCATTTTTTTTAAATGTTTTTAAAACTCCTGATTATACCAATAAGATTTTGCCTTTAGAATTTATGAGTTGAGTTATATAGTATTAAGCACAATAAAAATTTCAAATCAAAAATTTTTTTGGATGTGCACAAGATGTGAGATCCATATATAGAGAGAGAGAGGGGAAGAAGATTCACTGTAAATCTAAAAATTGTTTTTTTTGTCTTGCGGGTATGATTTGGGGTTTTACTTTTAAGATTTAGAAGTTAAATTATAGTATTAAGCAAAATAAATTTCAAATCAAATTTTTTTTAGATGCACACAGAGTGTGCAATGTAAAATACGTAAGATAACATATTATATATAGGGAGAGACTTTTAACTTTCGCAAGTCTCTTAACAAACATATTCGTAAGCTTCTAAACAAACATGTTAACAAGTTCACAAATCAAATACTGTTAAACTCGAGCTCGACTCAGATAATATTTTCAAAATCTAGCTCCAACTCAGCTCGTTAACTTAGTCGAACGAATTATTTTCGAACCGAGATGTGAATACTTCTCGAACAACTTAGCTTATTTACCCTCCTAGTGGAAGATAAATAACTCGATAATATCTAAATTAAAATAATTATTTTATTTAAGAAAAATGAATGTGATTAGTTCTTAAATTGACACAAATTGGAAGAGAAAAAGAATACGAGAAAAATGATACGGGTATAAACCTTTAGAACCTTACGATCAGATCGAATTAATCTCGACCGTTCGTTTGCTTGCGAGTTGGAGATCAAATAAAGATAGAATCATGTGATTCTGGGAAATAAAAGGTCTTTTTTTTTAATCAAAATGTCTTGTTGTATTTTTTTTTTTTGTCTTAGGTATTTAAGGGCATCTGCAATGGAGATACAGCTAGCATAAAACTCTGCTCTCAGGATGAGCAGAAACAGAGTCAGTCAACCTAGCTGGATAATGGAAAGCTTAAAAATTTAATTGTTTAAAAAATTAATCGAAGGACAAGTCTACTACTTTGTTGAGTGGGAAATTAGGTTTCTTCCTGCTCTAGGTAGCTCCCCTCCGCCTACTAAAATAAATATTAAAACTACCAACACAACGTTAGAGTTATATAATTTCAAACGGTTCCCAACACAAGAAAATTATGAATGATATTAAACAAGTGTTTCTTAAACTCCTCAAATTAGAAGAACACCATGAATGTTCGTTTCAGTGATTGAAAAGCTTTGTGCCAAAGGACTAAGTGCAACCTATTCATATCCGGATGTGCTAGCTGAAATTGTTGGCAAAAAGTATCTTTCTCATAATGATTTTAAATGATCCTGTCGACAAGCGAAGATCGACTCTCGCTCAGATGATCCGGTCTGACCAAGACGATCCGGTCTGCTATAGCACAGGAGGTCGGCGTCGGGCTTAATCACGAGTCAGGTACCACCCCTCGGGTCGGACAGAAATGGGGCACTCAAAGGGGAGTTGAGGTTGCAAAATGACAGCAAATCTTCTCCTTAGAGCCCCAAGGGGAGTTTATATAGGGGAGGGGAGGCTCTTTGCTTTGTCAGAGCTGTCATGTCTCATTAAGGAATGGTCAGTTGGCAGACTGAACTAATGGCAGCCTTAGCTGCTCTGTGAGACTGTCACAGTCGCCTAACAGTCTGTCTAGGTTGTCCCCTCTGACCCCCATTAATGTTGGCGGCTCTGTCAGGTCATGACTATGTTAAAAATCCTCTTCTAATAATGGGGAGATTCGGATGATCTTTAGGGTCGGCCACCCTGGGTCGGCCACTCTGGGTCGGCCACCCTGGGTCTGTCACTTTGGGTCGGCCACCCTGTCACTCTGGGTCGGCCACCCTGGGTCATCCACCCTGGGTCAGCCACCCTGCCACTCGGGGTCGGCCACCCTGTCACTCTGGGTCAGCCACCCTGGCACTCTGGGTCGGCCACCCTGGGTCATCCACCCTGGGTCAGCCACCCTGCCACTCGAGGTCGGCCACTCGGCCACTCGGGGTCGGCCACTCGGCCACTCGGGGTCGGCCACCCTGTCACTCTGGGTCAGCCACTCTGGGTGACCCCGACCGGGAGACCTATTGCTTACCGAACACTCATGAAGAGATATGACAAAACGCTTCTGCTTTATCCCGACTAAACTTTCCCGACCGGTGATCCCCGACCGCTAAAGTTCTCGGCCGGGTACGTCTGCTCGGGTGCCACTGATTGGGCCCTATCTCCTGATCCTTTTAGCCAGATCAGTATCTAGCGCACTAATCTGATACTGAACCCGACCCACTTTGTCTGACCCAGACCCAATCCGACCGGGCCCCTAATCAGCTCCAAAAACTTACCCGACCGGATCACAAGCCTCCCCTTCAAGTCTAGTCGAAGGAGGCGTCAAGTCCGACTGACTAGGCTGCTTGCCCGGTCGGATAAACCCTACTTTCGCACCCCTGACCCTCATTACGGCCTCAAGATCATTATCCTTAAATGTCGAGTCCCTTGTCAAGTCAGCCATCAATGTGCAATGCGTTTATCTCCCCGGATGACATATCTCCCCTTCAAGTCTAGTCAAAGGAGGTGCGAGTCTGACTAACTAGACTAAATGTAGTGGTTTGACTTATTCCACCCGTACTTTTCATCCTGGAATTAGGTTGGAATGAATCTCCTTTGATAGAAGAACAACCAATTAGAAGTCACGGGTTGGATTTTACCCAGTTAATCAGTATTTCATACCTCGGAATGTCGCCGCCAGAGTATTTACTCATGTCAAGCGAGCAATTGGATCGTGTTGGACGAGTGATAAATCTGTGTATGGCAAACCACTAAGCATTTTTGCCGAACCAAGCAAATGGTTGCGGGTGCCACGCATGTGGCATAGAGCCGAGTAAACGACTAAGCAATGACTGAGCAGGCAAGCAACTGAGTAGAGTGACTAATTGCCTTGCAAGTGGCAGAGCCGAGTGACGATATGCCGAGCAGATGACATAGCAGAGTGGTTGACTGCCAAGCTGAATGGTTGAGTGCCGAGCAAAGCGGCTGAGTAGCTGAGTGCCGAGCAGAGCGGCTGAGTAGCTGAATGGCTCAGTAGCTGAGTGCCGAGCAGAGCGGCTGGGTAGCTAAGATGAATAGTTGAGTGCCGAGCAAAGCGGCTGAGTAGCTAAGTGCCGAGCAGAGCGGCTGAGTAGCTGAATGGCTCAGTAGCTGAGTGCCGAGCAGAGCGGCTGAGTAGCTGAATGGCTCAATAGCTGAGTGCCGAGCAGAGCGGCTGGGTAGCTAAGGCGTGTGAGCAATCACCTTTATAACTTGCTGATGAGCAAGTGTCTCAATGTCGTTCGGGAGACCTTAATGGAGCGTGGGCAGCCACGTCCGGTCTACCGCGAGGTCGATGGTTATAGGGGGGAGCATGCCCATTCATAACTTGTAAAGGCAGGAGTCTGGACACCGTCTGGCTTACCCTGACCGAGCGTGGAATGCCACACCCGACCGGGCCCGACCAAACGTGGAACGCCACGCCCGATCGGCGCCGAGTCCGGTGGGTGCGTGGGAGCATGCCCACTTATAACTTGCCTTAGCAAGAGTCTGGACACCGTCTGGCTTACCTTGACCGAGCGTGGAACGCCACGCCCGACCGGGCCCGACCGAACGTGGAACGCCACGCCCGATCGGCGCCGAGTCCGGTGGGTGCGTGGGAGCATGCCCACCTATAACTTGCCTTAGCAAGAGTCTGGACACCGTCTGACTTACCCTGACCGAACGTGGAATGCCACGCCCGACCGGGCCCGATCGAACGTGGAACGTCACGCCCGATCGGCGCCGAGTCCGGTGGGTGCGTGGGAGCATGCCTACTTATAACTTGCCTTAGCAAGAGTCTGGACACCGTCTGACTTACCCTGACCGAACGTGGAATGTCACGCCCGACCAGGCCCGACCTAACGTGGAGCGCCACGCCCGGCCGGCGCCGAGTCCGGTGGGTGCGTGGGAGCATGCCCACTTATAACTTGCCTTAGCAAGAGTCTGGACACCGTCTGGCTTACCCTGCCGAACGTGGAGCGCCACGCCCGACCGGGCCCGACCGAACGTGGAGCGACACGCTCGGCCGGCGCCGAGTCCGGTGGGTGCGTGGGAGCATGCCCACTTATAACCTGCAAGAGCTGCCTTTCAGATGCCTTGAGTTTCACTATCATCTTCACGTGATACAATTACAAGGGTCACTCAACTCGACTTTCCTCACGATACAATTTTAAGTGTGTTGCACTCCAAGGCCTTCTCAACGTCTTTCCTTGGGCATCTTGCAAATAATAGACTCCCGTCCCCAACTTCTCAATCACCAGGAAGAGTTCTCCCCCTTGGGGCTTCAGCTTGCTCATCTGCCCGACTGGTTTAACTCTCTTCCATACACAGTCACCGACTTGGAAACTCCGAGGTATGACCTCTGGATTGTATCTTCGCTGCATCCTCTGCCGGTAAGCAGTCATTCAGACCGACGCCCGATCCTGAATCTCCTCAATCAGATCCAGCTCTAGACGCCTCATTGCCTGTCACAACAGCAGATTTGCCTTCTTCCTCTCCGATCAGCGAGGAACTCCGGCAACTCACGATCGCCGAGCCCACGAAGGAGCAGGCTCCTTCACTGGCGGTGTCTCCAGTCATCGAGCAAGGGCTTGAGAGGTCTCGGTCGGTCAGACTTCTGTAGTGTCGGAAGGAAGTGCTTCGTTAGAGCTAATCATTTCCTATTCGAGGTTGTTGACAATACTCTTTTCCACTATGATGTGAGCATATCGCCGGAATCAGTATCCGGCTGATACTTCTCCCTTCGAGTCAGATGAGTTCAGGTTTCGTTGCCTCAAGAAGTCATTCAAGCCCTTGATATTGTTCTCTGGGAGTCTCCTTATGTCAGGTATACTTCAGTAGGACGTTCTTTTGAAGTCGGCAAACTCTCGCACAGACCCCTCCGGGAGTCTGTCGAACCAACACTGAGCGGGACCTACCAAGGTGGTCAAGAACGCTTGGCACTTGATACTTTCCGTGTATTGATGCAGCAAGGCTTCATTCTCAGACTTCATCAGGTCTTCCTCTAGATCTGCAGCTCCTTCATATTCTGGAATGGACAAGAGCCGGAAATGCTTGGGGACTGGCTCTTGCAGAACTTGACAAGAGAAAGGGAATCCAATGCGCTCGGCAGGAGCCTGGATAATTGGAGCCTTCCCTTTGTTGATTCTTGCTTGGCTGGAGAAGACTTCCACTGGGTCGGACTGTCCCGCACCCTCAGATAGGCCAAAGAGCGCTTGATGGAAGTAGGGGCTCTCACCCGGGTGAACTCCACCTTCTGTGCCAACGCGAGCTACCGACTCGGAAGAACCCTCCTGAGTCGGGTGAGCGATAGTCTTCTGCTCTGCTGCCAATTTCTGAGCTTTAGCGGCTACCAGCAGATCAAGGTCTTCTTGTGAGAAGGTAACGGTCACCCTGTTGGAGTCACTCATCTTCGTCTTTCGATCAGGCAGATTCCCACAGACGGCGCCAAATTTGATCCTGTCGACAAGCGAAGATCGGCTCTCGCTCAGATGATCCGGTCTGACCAAGACGACCCGGTCTGCTGTAGCACAGGAGGTCGGGGTCGGGCTTAATCACGAGTCAGGTACCACCCCTCGGGTCGGACAGAAATGGGGCACTCAAAGGGGAGTTGAGGTTGCAAAATGGCAGCAAATCTTCTCCTTGGAGCCCCAAGGGGGGTTTATATAGGGGAGGGGAGGCTCTCTGCTTTGTCAGAGTTGTCATGTCTCATTAAGGAATGGTCAGTTGGCAGACTGAACTAATGGCAGCCTTAGCTGCTCTGTGAGACTGCCACAGCCGCCTGACAGTCTGTCTAGGTTGTCCCCTCTGACCCCCATTAATGTTGGCGGCTCTGTCAGCTCATGACTATGTCAAAAATCCTCTTCTGATAATGGGGAGATTCGGATGATCTTTAGGGTCGGCCACCCTGGGTCGGCCACTCTGGGTCGGCCACCCTGGGTCTGTCACTCTGGGTCGGCCACCCTGTCACTCTGGGTCAGCCACCCTGGCACTCTGGGTCGGCCACCCTGGGCCATCCACCCTGGGTCAGCCACCCTGCCACTCGAGGTCGGCCACTCGGCCACTCGGGGTCGGCCACCCTGTCACTCTGGGTCAGCCACTCTGGGTGACCCCGACCGGGAGACCTATTGCTTACCGAACACTCATGAAGAGATATGACAAAACGCTTCTGCTTTATCCCGACTAAACTTTCCCGACCGGTGATCCCCGACCGCTAAAGTTATCGGCCGGGTACGTCTGCTCGGGTGCCACTGATTGGGCCCTATCTCCTGATCCTTTTAGCCAGATCAGTATCTAGCGCACTAATCCGATACTGAACCCGACCCACTTTGTCTGACCCAGACCCAATCCGACCGGGCCCCTAATCAGCTCCAAAAACTTACCCGACCGGATCATTAAATATCACACTTCAATTCAGGTCCAAGTTTGCGCAATCTCAAGAAGCTGCATCATAAGATGGGGTAAAAAAATAGGAATAGATGGAGTAGCTTCAACATCCTGTTTACATGGAATAACAAACATTAGATCTTCTAAAAGAGCAAAATCCAATGAACTGGTATGAAAAAAAATTCCACATGGAAGGGATCAAATATGAGGTTACATATGGTAAAGATTAAACTCACATAACAAACATAAAATCCAAGAGAATTGATGAAGATATCTATCCAAGTTCAGCTAGTACAAAAAATGTTTACAAGGCAAGTGAAATTGAAGAGGATTCAAGCCAACAATCGTAACACGGATAACTACTGTCATGATTTCTTCATCCTACAATTCCACAATGAGGAATATAATAAAATGCCTAATGTTTCTGTAAATGCATAAACCAATCAATTTGTAGCTAATCAAACCCTTATAAGGAAACTAATTGGCCAGATTTATTGGAAAGTCAATAACTTTTAATTTAAGAACGATAACAACTATTTGCTTCTCCGTCATCTTCAGACATGATGATTTGCATTAAGCAAGATACAAATCCATTATATTTTTGTAGATTAAATAAAAAAAATTCCATAATTGGGTAAAATAAAAGAATTGGAGTCGAAGGTGTAATAGATAGAGAGACTTAAGAAAGTCTTAGTTATGTAAGAAAAGGTGATTTAATTGCTATGAATATTCCAAGTGATATGACCTTGCATGAAGTTTAATTGATGGATAAGGTCCAGGCAACTAATTCCAAACAATTGGATTCAGAACTAGCATGGCTTGACAATCATGATTTTATGATCTATTTTGAATATAAACTTTTAGTTGCAAATTACTGTGGAAATGATAGGTTCTTGCAAGTATAACTCATTCCCTGAAGTCTAGCTAAAACCAAGAATTAGCACAGATAACTTATTCCATTGTTCTTATAAAACCACAGTCATTGTAGTCAACAAACATATGCATCACTGATTTAAAAATTTGGAATCACTAAACATGCCTAAGATGTAAAGCAAAGTAGTGTAGTATCAAAAACACTAAAACCAAACTTTTTACCTGAATCCTTCCTTCATATGAGATCAATGTACCACCTATAACATCAGCCAACGTTTTAGGTGTCACCTGAACACAGACACACACACAGAGTACAAATGTTAATGCATGTCCTAAACGCAGTTAATTCTCAGAAGAATAAGCCCATACCTCCATACAGTAGTCGTTCTGATTGTTAATCAAATGGTTCAAGATTTCTAACAGACAAAACGTTCTTATGTGAGGCAGTAGAAAGTAAATTTAGATAAGAAAACGGAAAGTGACTAAGGTAATAGCAGGCATAATGATGTCAACAATAGCACCCAAGTTATCTGAATTCAAAACAAAGACATATTCCTTCCCCTGAAGAAAGCCATGCATAGTAGATTTTAACAAACAGACAAAAAATGAACTGGTCACTAAGTAGCAAACTGAAGCAATAGCAAACCAATATTAGTTTGTCATCTGGGTTGGCAGTTGCGAACCTGTGATAATAAGGCATCAAGCTTGCCAATGTTCTTCAAGGCAGGGAAAACTTCACCATGACCAGGAGGATACCTATGAATTGGAAATATAATCACGTATACTAAATAAATTTTCATGGCAATCTGCACAAATAATGCCTCAATCAAGCCATGTTCATAAGACATCCAAATTACAACTTCCTATAAAATGAATTGTAATGTATGAGGACAGGGTGAATTAGAGATTTACTCAGTTAAAAATAGTTGAGAGAAGACAGACATTGATTTTGATTTCCTAATTTTCCTTTAGGGATTTACATCTTACAAGTTTCTTCGCATCAGAAAAGTGGTCCATTCAGTGGAAAGTTCAATTAAATAGTGAAAAGATGGTTTTCCCGTTTTTCAAAATATGCCATATACTTGATATTAATGAACTAGAACTGAGACAACCCTAGTCTACGGAATATGCCAGGAAGGAAGAAGGCAGTACACATAGAAGCAATGTAGAATGTCCATTCACTTATCTTTTTCTAAAATGTCAAAGACAAACTAATCATAATAGAAATACAGGATAGAAGTCCTATCAAACTACAACAGCATTCTCTTGTTCAGAGACATAAGAAAGGAATAAAAAACAAAATCTAGCGAAGTAGGTCAGGGAAAAAAACCAGTGACACAAGAATAATACTCTTTTTGATATTCCCATTTATATGCTTTTTTATTATCATGTCAAAAACAAACTACGCAAAGCACCAATAGAGAAGAAAAGAAGCAATGTAAAGCATGATCTTTTTTTATACATTAAGCTTGTTAAGTTTAGTATGGTGGTGGATGTGCTAGTAGAGTAGTGCAAAGGGATCAGAAATAATGCTTTAAATGTGAGGGGCATATTGCAGTCTGAGACAGGTCAATTAACTTTCAATGCATAACATTTTATGGGAGAATTGAATTGCATGATGTCATTCTCTTTTGTTAAAGGTGATCTTGATAAAAAGAGGAGTCCACGTCATAGACCAGCATGGCCAAGTGCAATCATCCTAAGTTTTCTTTTACAAAGGAGTGTGCCTTTCTAATGTTTTACATATTTTTATGTAAAATAAAACAACAAAGTTAAGTAAAATATTACAGAGGAAACTAAAAGCAGTGAAAGATTGTCTTAACATGTGTGGCTTATAAGAAGGTTTAACCAGAACATACCAACCATGCTTCCCAGTTTGGCCTTTGCTTGGCAATGGCAGAAAGTCTTCAACAACCAAGCGAGGGTACTGGCTCTGTAGACCAAATAATACAGGTATGAGAACTTTTAAATATTAAATTTGTTCCACTCTCTGAAATGAAACAAACTGAAATATGTAAAATTTCAAACTGAAATGATACAAACTGAAATTTGTAGATAAATTTCAAACCTGGTTAAATGCATGTATCTCAATATTTGAGTTGGATTATTTCTCCACAATCTTCACATACATCAAATCAGGCAAGTTATTCTCACCTTCGGTGTATCGTCATGAGTCTTGGAAGAATTCATCAGAAGTTGAGGAGCATTGCATCCATACTTTTTGTTGAGAGACTACAAAAGATTTTTCATGATTAAATATCTCTCATATCATGAAAAAAAACTCACTAAGTTGTCCATACCTCGATTTGGATAACAATCAAGTTAAGGAAGGTAAACCCATTGCGCACTTCAATTACAGATCTGTAGTTCATGCAAGCAAAGCTCAATTCTCATTCCTGATAGTCTTGATCTCTTGAGTAGCGTATAAAAACATATATTTATGCTGTAATATCTGATCTTTGAAGCTTTGTAAAAAACAATGCGACGTGATAAAGAAGACAATATTTGAAATAGAAGTTTATGCAAAATCAGATTTTTGATGATTAACATGTGACAACTTGTCTTACTAATACAAGGGGCTTGGTTTAACTGATTGATTCTCTGAGAAATACTGGGACCATAATAATGATCTTCGGACTGGACTAATAAAAATATTTGGTGGCCATAAATTACTGTGTTTAACTACTAAAAAAGGCAGAATTTATATCTTAAAATTATTGTCAATAGTGTTGATAGAATTCTAGCCGTCACTAGATTCCTATTGATCAGTAAGTAAACAGGGTCTAAAATGAGTGATAATAAGGCCATATTATAAGTTGACTTGTACACAATATTGCCTTCTTTTCATTGACGTACAATAAATATGAATCAAACTACTAAATACTAATTCCTTTGCAGTTGGAAGTATGGATGTAGGATTAGACTAGAGGGGTTGGTGTCATTCCTAAACTAGGTATACAAGGCCCAACCAAATGAATAAAGTCAATTATGATGTTGTGCTCTTTGAAGTTGTCCAGTAAGAATCATAAGGCAGTCCAATCTTTTTCTGCTACTTGGAGTATATTAAAGCCAAGTTCCCCATAACAAGCAAAACCCTGGATGACTCACAGAAGTAGGAACCAAGACAAATCTTTCCATTAACATTCTTGAGTACATACAATGCAAACACTAACTCGAACGTTGTCCGTTAAAGGCCATGGTCCAAGTACGCAAGCGAAAAAGCAGTTAAAAATCAAACTACTAGCTAAATCAGTTCATCAGTTTAATCATTGTTTGAGCAATAACATGGGAAAGCTTGCGCGAGATTATTTTACTTGGGCCCTGTGCATCCCATGGTGGTCCCCAGTCCTCCATTGAGTTTTAGCACCGTGAACTTGTTCAGGAGCTTCTTCGCGGCCTCGACATCTGAAACACGCTAATCACAATCGACCAGAGAACTAGCAACTTCGTGTCCAAATTCCGACTAGAGAAGAAAACAGAACCTTCCGTAGGTTGCGCCAGGGAATAGTAAGGTACGACCACTACTCTTCATCAGTCGGAGTCTGAATCTTGCTCCATTCGATCTGGTCTGCCTCGCCGCTTTGATCCAATCAACACAACAAAACCCGACAGCTCAATCACCAAACTCGAAAGAGATCATCATATAAAACAAGCTTCAAGAGCAATCGTATCCAAAAGAAACACGGCGATTCACTCAATTTTAACTCAAGTAGCGAGACACAAGGTTGATGAATCCAGATTTCTCATTTTCGCTACCGAAGAAAACATACAAAACTCCGATCAGATCCAGCATATTTCACCGGAATCCATGAATACCAAAAAAATAAAAAACTGGGGCTTCGGCCTCACCTGATCTGATCAAGAGCAACTACAGCAGGCTGGAGCTTCGCAATCTTTGCGTCGGCCATCGGTAATCGAACTGACGGAGCAAAAGGGAATGAAACTGGAGATGAGAACTGAAGCGGACCGATATTTATAGGGCAACAAGCGGCAGACGTCTACGTCCGTCGTGACGGAATGTTCGGAACATATGACGGTCCCGTCACTGATCAGGGCTACTAGACACGCGTCGACACAAGGGACAGCCACAAGATATGGGAGCCGATGGTTCGAGTGACTGGGGCCCACGAGCGAAACGATTTTTTTTTTCAATGAAAATGTCATTTTCCATCTATATCAGAGCGCATGTTTTTTTAAAAAAATTATATAAATATTTTCAATGCTTCTTTAAACTCCACTTTAATATTCTTTATATAAAATAGCATCAGGTAAATTAATTAAGAATAAAAAAGAGTATTTTAGATATAAAATAAAGGACAGAGCATCCTTTCCATAAATATTAAATAGAAAATTGTCCTTTTAATATTTTTTTAGAAAACATGCTTTTTAATAATATGAATAAAAGGATGCTCTTCGATAAAATTAAAATTTTGAAATTTAATAATTCAATAAAAATATCAGACTCGAAATTAAAAATTCAAATGGTGCAGCTTGAGTCATGACGGGCCGTAATCGAATCCACATTTCAGCCCAGCCCAACTAAAAAGGGGCGCATCCAGGAAGCTTCGCGAAGGAATCGGCGTTAATAAATAAACAAAGCATCCGTAGGAGAACGAGAGATTAGCCGACCTACAAGGAAGGAGGGCACCGCGGAGCATCCTTTGATTCGATACGAGGAGGTAGCACATCGACTCCGCCTGCTAGGTTTTCCCGATCTCCACCTTATCTTCCCTTTCCGCTTCCTTTTTGGTTGGTTTGATGGTTTTTAGGGTTTTATTTGGCGTTGGTTGAGTTTAGGTGAAGTAGCAACCCTTTCCTTTCCTTTGTCTGTGGAATCTTGTGCCTTTTGTTTTATTTGTTTCTCTTTTTTTGTTTCAATCACTGGATAGAGGTTGGCTTCTGTCAGATTTCGTATGTAGCAGCTTTGTAATTAGTTTCGATAGTTGGCTATGAATGATGTAAGGATTGTGCGTGTTTAAAAAGTGCCTTCTAGAAAGAAAAATAGCAATGATCTCAACTCTGTTTCCTGTCGTGAAGCTTGGTGATTGATTTTAAAATTGTAATCTTACTGAAAAGACATGGCGTTTTCGTTTGTAAATTGAAGCCGGAAACATTCTTGTTTTCTTGATGAATGGTATTGATAACTACCTTTAGGCGTCACTCTAATGGCAGCCGAGTTGTTTTCTTTATTGAATTAAAAAAAAAACTTAGATTCCTTATGTAGATCTGCGATTACATATATTTTTTGGAGACTTTCCATTGATAGTTTGGGATTGATGCATACATTGTTTGTGAATTGGTCATAACCGTTCTATACTTCTTTTAGTTTTATTCAACAACTAATTCAGTTTGTGGAAGTGCAGAATATCTCTTTGATGTGCTAATATAGTTTAGAACGCATCTAAAAAATGGTTATTGCTATACTATTAACTATTAGCTGTCAGTATTAACCACTTTGGCTTGTTCTAAATTTGAGAAGCCAATGATGAGTGTATAATTACATACAAGAAAGATTGTAAGTGTGATTCTGGTGAGGATGAAATCACTAGCCAAATATAGTCACTACCTATAATCACAAGCACACAATTTGAAGGTGCCTTGCATCTCTTTGATGTCTTAAGACGGAGGCCACTGCCACCGAGGTCAAGAATCAATTGCTCATACCAACGTTGTGCTACTTTAACAAAATAAAATAAATTTTGTTATAGCATTATTTGCCACTCTCTCCAACTTTGTGCTTTTGATTGCTTCAAAAACTTCTTTTCACTTTCTGCCAAAGTCATTCATATTTTCCCTTGGTTTTAACTGGTACAACAAACGAAAGGTTTGCTCTCTTTTCTCTTCCCTGCTTTGTCAGGGAGAAAAATTCTTATCGCCAACCTACTTTTCTATCTTCTTCTAGGATCCCTCTCATTGTAGATTTACTCACTCATCCAAACAAAATGAAACAAAATTAAAAGCATTGCCTTTCCCTGTCCCATGTGAGAGCTTGTTCCACTTTTATTGTGGTTCCCTTTTTTTGCTCTTTCTGTCTCTGAATAATGACTTATTCTCATACATTATCACTTGTATTGTGTTGCTTGTTTTCCTTGTTATGTAATGCACCCTTCCCCTACTTTTATGTAACAAACCATCTCATTTAATTGTCATTAAAATCACCATCATTCCTTTCTCCGTCATCAGCATAAAAGTCTTCCTTTCATTGCAAGTTCTCCGCTGTATTTTATCTTGCTCTAACTTGTCCCTCCGTCATTTCCCTTCCCTTCTGACCAATCGAGTTTGCTTCTCGTCTCTCCTTTCTTATGGAAACTCTGACACTATTTTTGTTAAAACCCATTCTCACAATGTTTTTTTTAAAGTGCTCCTTTTCTCTTCATTTCTTGTAGAGAGAGGGTGCCTAGTGTTTTAGCTTCTTCAAGAGTTCACACGTGTTATGGGTATTGTTTTAGCAAAGTTTTTTCTGTATTGATATCCACTAGTATCTAGACATGCCTAAGTGGCAAATGAGCATTGAGGCTTAGATGGTGTCTTAGGCCAATTTACCCACTTCATCTTTTATTTAGTTTAATCTGCATATGCTTGCATATTCACATC
Organism: Boesenbergia rotunda; assembly: GCA_024364735.1. Lineage (NCBI taxonomy): Eukaryota > Viridiplantae > Streptophyta > Magnoliopsida > Zingiberales > Zingiberaceae > Boesenbergia > Boesenbergia rotunda. The sequence goes on from JAGFNQ010000753.1 coordinate 699,291, forward strand.
CATTTCACCTTTTCATTTTGTGGAATTTTGTTTAAGCAGGATGAGGGGTAGAAGTTACAGCTATAGTCCACCACCAAGAGGCTATGGAAGAAGAGGTCGTAGCCCAAGCCCTAGAGGTCGGTATGGTGGACGTGGTCGAGATCTCCCAACGAGTCTTTTAGTCCGAAATCTGCGTCGGGACTGCAGGTTTGTATTTTGCTTGCAATTGGCTGAATTCTGAAATCATGGCATGGTAGTGTGCTTCTGTAATCTAGATGTTTTAGTAGTCATGTTAGTTCATTATTAGTCATAAGTTGATATAACAATTTTACACCTTTTTATTTAGTTTTTCTTATCTTGACAGTTATTTGGGATGAATTGATGTTGATGGTCTTAGCTATTCAGTTTTGTGATTTTTTCTTCAGTTGTCCTATCATATTATGAGCAATGACATTTTCCCTACCAGTTTGTTTTTCTACAAATGCTGAAGAGCCTGCAAGTTTGCTATGGATGCTATGAGCACTAGGATTTAGCTTCTTGTCTGAGTAGGCTTTCTGCTAAAATCATCAAATGCAAAACAGTAAGCTAGAAAGGTAAATGACTGCATCTGCACTGGACGATAACATGTCAATGGTCCCTCTCCTACTCTCATTTCCTTATTTATGGAAGAAAGAGATTGGTCTATACCTTTTGCCCCTTTTTTGCTAGCTGATTGTATTTTGCTGTATGAGTTAATAATTGATTTTCATGTCACGGTGCTGCTCAAATTGAATGCAAAATAGTAGCAGATTATTTGACTAGCAAGCTTCTACATGGCAGAGGTTCCTAGCAATGTCATTTAAAGTGAATATTTTTAGCTACATGTCTTCTTACTAAGGGTGTGCAAAATCAAGTAAGTATCTTAGTTTGAGGGTGGAAGTAATGTTGATATACTAATGTGAGATGTAAGAAACGCTACTATTTCTGGATAATAGTTAAATAGCATTATGTTGATGTCGAATTTACATGTCCATGTTAATGTTCTTATCCTTAGAATCATTCTGTAAAATAAATAATTGTTAGGGTGTTAAGCATTGAATTTCTTTAATTTTGTTATTGCTTCTCAAATTGATGATGAACTTACATGCCCATGTTAACGTTCTTGTCCTTAAATTCTTGCTACAAATTGAATAATTGTCAGGGTGTTAAGCATTGAACTTCTTTATTTTATTTTATTTTATTTTAATGCATCTCAAGTTTGTATCAACTTTATTTGGCTCTTAGTCTAGTATTCTCTAACATAATCTGCTCTATGGTTGCAGAGCAGAGGATCTTCGTAGGCCATTTGGACAGTTTGGTCCACTCAAGGATATTTACTTGCCACGCGACTATTACACAGGGTAAGCTGGAGTTTTTGTTTTATATTACATGTATAAAAAAGTTAAATGAGCCTAAAAGAAAAGACTAGGTGAACCTACATACTGATATACTACGGTCCATTTTGAGATGCAACATTAACTATGCTGATTATGTTAATATGACGAAACCATTTGCCGATGCTACCATTTCCAACAACTAAGCAAAACATTAACTCAGCTCATTTTATGGTGGACTTTAATCTTACTCTTTGGCCTTATTCTATGTTGCTATTTCATTAAGATTGCTGAGTTTAACAGTGAAATTAGAGTTTGAAGACACAAGTCAAGTCATGAGAGTTATGTTGAGGAAGATGTAAATAAATGAAGATAGTGGCTAGTGATAAAGGAAGAAATTGGGTTTCAGGTAAGGTGTCTTGAAGATATCAAGTCTTGAAGAATTTGAAGTCGTCTATAAACTCTGAAAAGATAAAGGTCAGCAGTCAAATGCCTGCTTTAACTTGAATTGCTTGAAACATCAAGGGTACCTGAAAAATGTTAAGCATATGAGCATTTGATAATAGGAGCAGTGGTCTGGCAATTATCATCTACTGGCCTACTAAATGCAAATGTGCCCCATGACCAGTACTGTATTTTCTTATAAAAATTGTGAATTTTGCAGGGAACCTAGGGGATTTGGATTTCTCCAATATGTTGATCCAGCTGATGCAGCTGAAGCTAAGTATCATATGGACGGGCAGATTCTTCTTGGTCGGGAATTAACTGTGGTATTTGCTGAGGAAAACCGAAAAAAACCGTCTGAGATGAGGACAAGAGAAGGAAGGTATACTTAATTTAACCTATTATTATTTTTGTTCGGTTGAAATCATGGATTATGCCTTTTTATACACTAATTTTTATCTGCAACATTTACTTCGCCATATGTTAATAATACCTTCCTTTTTTTTTTTGTAGGGGTCGCGTGTATGATCACCGGAGGTCACCACGTCGCTCTCGCTCACCTCGTTATTCCCGTTCTCGCTCACCTGAATATTCTCGTCCGCCGCGTGGTAGGTCACGCACTAGAAGCCGTAGCGATGAACCACGCTCACCTTCTCCTAAAAGGAAGCACCATTCCAAGTAATATTTACTACTTTCATCAAATAGGCAAATGCTTGTTTGTTTATTTTAATCGTCGCACTCTGCTTTCCCCCGGCAGGTCTATTTCTCCTGAAGATCACAAGCATCGCCGTGAGAAATCGTATTCAGGAACTCCGGCCGGCAGCAGATCACGAAGTAGGAGTCCTGAGAATTACCAGAGCAAGGCCCCGCGCAGAGAAAGGTCCCTTTCTGTCAGCGAGTAAAGCAGATAATGTGATTTCTGCTAAGTTACTGATTTCGCATGTAGATTGTGTGGAGAGCAACTTAGAACTTCTATTGTGGACCATAACTCCAAACTCTTGTTGTCGGTCAGTATTTGACTTGCTAACTCAGTTGAATTTTGAAAGCTATGTATGATGGCTATTCTACTCTATGCACCGAGTGGCGTTGACCTTGCTTTCTAGATTATCAATTAACAAAAAGTTTGCTGATCTCACATCTCACTTGCCAGTCGATGATCATCTCTGAAGTTAAGAGAATATGCTTCAGGTTCCTTATTTGTTCTTGTTTGCTGACTGATGACATTGGTACAGGCACATCCCTGTGTCCTGTGGACCGGCACCGATCGTCGGTGCTTTGTGAGATGGCGTAGTCGGCCGGCCGACCAGCCTGTGTAGGAATCTATATACCGAAACTTGGGTAATCGATCTAGTGTTCTGGAAATAAAATATATTTTCGAGGAGTGATTTGAGATTAAACATTGTTGGTGGAGCATTTTGGAAAAATATAGAGAGAAAAATGAAAAAAATAAATGATGTGAGAGGCATTATATGCAATCGATTATCGTGACAACGGCCCCCCCCCGACAAATATCTGGTGAATGTGGAGATCGTGCATTAATGTTTTTTTTTTTTTTTTTTTTTTTTCATTTTTTTTGAAATTATGGAGAAATGTCGATAAGCAAATAATTGAAGGGAAAATGGGAAGTAAATAGAGATAAAGGCAATACAATGGATAGAGAATTAGAGGACAATCCTTTTTTTTATATTTATTTAATAAAATATAGAATAAATGGGTAGAAAATTAGAGGATAATCTTTTTTTTTTGAAAAAAATTAAATATATTTTAGCAAAAATAACTAAATTCGGCCCGATAAAATATATTTTAATTGTTAAAATTTCTCATATGTTTTAAAATTATGGTATTTTATTGAAGTTAGATGAACCAAACGATGTAACAAATTAGATGATCTTATTGAACAGTCGATAGAGGAAAAGTATGCAACTCGAGTGGTCTAGATGAGCATTCAAGCCAATCAAGTTGGTAGTCCAACACACACTCGAAGAACTAGACAAACACTACATGAAAAAAAGATTGATAGATTACAAAACATATAAACTAACCATGCAAGTAGATTTAAAATGTCAAATCAAATGAATAAGGCCAAGTAACAATTTAACTACTAATCAAAACAAACCAAATAACCAGGGTGGGTCTAACAAATCAAACAAGGCAAATTTATTAAATTAACATGTGAGATGGAGGCTAATTAACTTATCAATTAATCAGTGGAGGTTAATTTTAAATAAGTGTAATTTATTTTTATATGCAAATTAGTAATATTTAAAATATTATATAACTAGTATAATTTAAAATGTATTGAATTGATATATAATTGGCTTGATAAAATAAATTTTCTTAAATAGAATAAGCATACATATAATAAAAAAACACTTTTTATTTCTCTCCTTTATATATATATATATATTAAAATCATGATATTTGTTACCCATTATCTGTCCTATATAAATTAAAATATATATATTAAAATCATGATATTTGTTACCCATTATCTGTCCTATATGTTTTAAAATAAAAATAAAAATCCTCCTAACTTCCAAATTAAAAATTGTTTTATTTAATAAACCAAACCTTTTTGATAACTAGTCCCATCAATTAAAGTAGCTTCCAAAAGTTATAAATAATTGGTAGACAGGCTTAATTCTCCGATATTTTTCTCAATTTAATTTTGATTTATTTTTAAAAAATAGCAAAAATAAGTTCACCTAATTAATTTTATTACTAAATACTGTTTGTAAAAAATAATGATTAATTTTTATAATAAGTAAATATTGTTTAGGTCAATTTGTGGTTATGAGATAGATGCTTAAGTATAGTTTATTAATTAAATGAGGGTTATGATGTTAATTTTGTAGATGAATTAGATAATATTGAATCTCGTACGATCGATTTAATTTCACAAAACTTTTTCACTGATTATCAATATAAATAAGAAGCAAAGGTTATAGTTACATTTTCTATTTAAATTAATACAATATCAATTTTGTTTTTTTTATTATAATTGGACAGCAAACTAAGCAAGTGAAATTTAGGATTTAAGATTTAGTATTTAGTATTTAGAGTTTAAGATAGAGACATGAGAATAATTATATTGATTAATTACTAGAATTAGATACTTAATTAGGAATTAATTGCTAATTGAGCTTGTGGGGTCTTGAGAGGCAACAACTGATAAATCACATGCCTTGGCACAGTACAAGAATTGATGAACCACCGGCAACAGCAGCAGCAGCAATTTTCATATTAATTATATACACTTTAATTAACCATAGGCTGGACGGTAGGACATGGAGCACCCATTAAGGATTAATTAGTTATTAATTTCTTTTTTTTTAATTTAAATTCCATCCAAAATTTTTACATATATTTTCTGACTTACTACTGGATTTCAGTACAGTTGGTCTTATGAAGGCTGTAATGAATGCTTTTTGGCCACGAGCGAACGAGGTCGTTCGTGGTTGTCAGCGGCTCCTTTCGCGGCTAGGGCAGTAATCTAATCGAGCTGACTAAATACATGAGAGTTTGAGTTTAGTTTTCGTTTATTATCGAACTGAGCTCGAGCTTAATTTATCGAATATAGTAATAGCTTGCGAGCATATTCGAACCTAATCGAGTCCTAACGAACTTATCAAATATAAATTATTAATTAAATCATTCATCAATTTATTAAAAAAATAAATTATATATTCTAAAAAATATAAAATATTTATTAAAATCTATGATTTTATTCATACAAATGAGTTTTATTGGATATTTTATATTTATTAAATGTAAAAGTGTCAAAATTATATATTTAATGTTAAATATTAATTTTATATTTTATGAACTAGCTCACGAGCTAATTAACGAGCCTATTCACGAGCTAACAAGCCGAATACTGCTGAGTTTGAGTTTGGTTCGTTAATATTAACGAGCTTTATTAAACGAACTCGAATGAGTTTCTATCGAATCGAGTTCCGAATAGTTCACGAACGGCTTGAATCATTTACAGCCCTATTCGCGATTATGAACAAAGAAAAATAATTAACGAAGTTGATAACATTGAATCTCGGATGATTAATTTGATTTTATAAAAAAAAATTATCGTCATCAAGATAAATCAGGAAGTATTCGTGACAGACGATTCAGAAATACAGCATCCCAAGATTTACGTTCTATTTGAAGAAAAATTTCTATAAGTATATCATAGTTGAGGATCGAACCGTGAATATCTTAGATGACGATTAATCATCCTTCCACTACATCATAGTTTCGGGAATCCTCTTGCAGCTATGAATAATTTCATGGTAAGATGATGAATGAGTTAAATCGAGTTCAATTTGATGATGTTTAATTTTATTTGATAAAATAATCTATTCAAAATAAGTTAAATTTAAAATGAATTATACCATTAAAATAATTATTTAATTTTAATGTGGTTTCAGGGTCGGACTAAGAAATTTTATTTAGAGGACACAATTTAGATAAATCATAAAAGTTTAATTTATATCAATAAAAGATGAATAGAAATGTTTAACATCAATTAGACCTATAATTGACTATTACGATGTTTCATTTTTATAATAATTTATGATAGAATCATTTTATAAATTATTAAATATATCTTCCTCAATACCACTAAAAAGTCATTTAACTATTAATCATTCATTTTTTCACCAAATCGATTTTTCATAATCTTCATAAAAATGTTTAAAATAGATGAAAACTCAAAATATCAAATTAACAATTAACAGATAAAGAACAACAAATAAATATGATATATATTTCTAAAATATCAAAATAGATAGGTTAAAATGGAAGAAAAGTAAGGAAAAAATGATACCTTTGTAAATTACAAACTAAGGAGAAGATGAATGTTTTATTTATTTATTGTTTTAAGAGGGCAAGAGACTGTTAGCTAAAAAGATTGGAAAGAGAGTTAGGTGGTTTTTTTTTTATAAAATAAATTTATTAATTAATTAATTTTATGGGTATATTAATTTTTTAAAAAAAAGTGAGAGGCCCATGACCCCTTCCTTTTATGGGTTCGTATATTTCATTTATTTTTTATGAGGTTCTGTCCAATTTATTTAGTTGTTATTGAATTATCAATTATGCCGTTTGATTCTCTAAAATTTTAGGGGTGTTTGGTATGTTTATTTTTATTTTTAATTTCGAAGAAAATATGATTTTCTGGAAAACATGTTTGGTTTGATTTTCCAACCTTGTTTTCCAAAAAAAGATATAACGTTTTTTGGAAATTAAAGGATGAAATAAAGTTATTTTTCAGAAAATGAGAAAATTATTTTCTGAAAAATGAAAATAAAAATGAGCAAACCAAATACACCCTTAGTTTTTAAATTTATTTGGTTTGTTATTCAATTTGATAATATAATTTATTTATTTATTTTAATTTTTTTATTTATTTGATAAAAATTATAATGATGAATATTACTTGAAGATTATTCATTTAATTTAATAAATTGTTTAAATTTATTTAATTAATTGATTTCATATTTATTAAATAAATATAAATATTAATAAGTTCATGTCAAATTGAATATCAAGCATGGAATTTGTCCATCCAATAAAATTCGAAACCAACTTCAAATTCAAAAATCAATCTTTATAATATCCGTTCCATTTTGAAATTCAAATTATAATTTTTTTATTGCTCCTTAATTTTTTTATAAAAATATTACAATGGCAAGAAAGAAAAATGTATTTTATAATGAAATATTTTTTTAATCACTTTTTGAAGATAAGGAAAGTACGGGGAGATTTTTTGAATTTATTCACATATATTATTATCATTTTAAAAGAGAGAAGAATTAATTAATTAGTTTAATTAATCTTTGAGTGTGTGTTTCCCCTCCTCCGTTCATCAAAAGCGATTCTTTTCATCCCCCCAGACGCTTCGTCTCCTCCTTGCAGTCTCTCCCATGGCATCCACCGACGGCGTCTCGCCGTCCTCGACCCGCCGCGACCTCCGCCGCCTCCTCTTCAGTCCCTCACCCTCCTCTAGGGACCACGCCTCCGGCGCCGACGGTAACCCTCCTCCCCTCCCGCCCCCGTCGCCGCCGAAAATGAGAAAAGGGCTTGCGGCCGCGGCCTTCCGCGGGTTCGGATGCGCGTCGGCAGCGGCGTCCCAGGCCTTCTCGCCGGCGGCCGCGGCCGTGAGGTCTTCGGCGGATTGGCAGGGGAAGCGGCCGCGGCGGCGGCGGGGGAAGAAGAAGAAGGAGAGGAAGAGCCAGGTCGGAGGCGACGTTTGGTGCGCCCCTGGGATACCGTTCGCCGCCGAGGCGTCGGTCGATTGCGTGGTGGCTCACCAGCCGATGGTCGGAAGAGGAAGGTCCGAGGCCACCGCCGAGCGGATTCATAGAGAGGTATTCGATCTTGGATCCTTCTTCCTTGTGATTCTTGGATTAGAAAGGCCTTGTCTTAATGCCTCCGATTCGTGCTCTTCGTACGCAAATTGACGGATCGACTAAACTTTATCCCTTCTTGAAGAGTACGAAATTTTTGATCCACATAGGGATTTCCAGAAGCGAAGATACGGATTTTTGGATACTCATATCGATCATTTTCCTCTGTTTCTAACCTCGAGTTATTTTTGGATGGCAAATTTTCTTCCTTCTTCTCGATTTCAGTTTCTCTTGTTCTTACTTGTAATTCAAAGCTCCGATCTTTCCATTGTTGGAGCAAAAACAAATAAAAAATAAAAAAGATCTTGCATTTGTTTGGTTCAGCTAAACCTCTTACACGATTGTTGATCTCAGAGAGCTTACATTCCCCGAAGGGCCAGCCACCAAGAACAAATCTCTTCCTTCATGGATTCTCCCCCAAACACGGACACAACATTCTTTGCGCCTGATCTTCTGCGTTCGGGACACCCGCGCCACTTCCGAGGACAGCACCGCACTCCAGGTGGACTTGAGGAGGTGATTCTATCTTTTCTAGCTATTTCTTCATAATCGAAACCAGTTATTCATTCAACAATTATGCTTCCAACCATGTTTAGCATGATGATCATTCCTCTTCTTGCTCACGCTTGAATTTAGTACTGCTTTTGTTTTTTGGAATTCATCACTGCTAATTTGGCATTCTTGACTTTACATGGTTAATGAACATTTTCAAAGATGAGCATTAGATAATCTAAATCAATTAGAGTTGAAAACATGCGAAGAACAGAAGAAGACTTGAGAAAAGTTATTTAACTTAGTTGAAATAGATAATCTTTAATATTGAACTCGCTCACATAGTTGATACTCATCATTTGTTTATTGTTTGCTAACTCTCATTGATTAGTCTATCTGGTTATCCTGGCAAGCTTATTGAGTTAATTACCAATTAAATTTGTGGTTATCCATGACTAGTAAATGCTAGCAGATGATATTTGTTTTTTGTCTCTTCGTTTGTTTTGTCGCCTTTAGTTGCTACCCAAGAAGACATTAGTCTGTGTGGTGACAATTTGAGTTTCACAATGGTCTCTTCTAACTTTGCTCTCTTGTTCAACACCCTTCTGCAATTCCTCGAGTTCGCTAATTGCTAATTGCTAATCGCTAATCTAATCTCTCATGTCTACTTTGTCTGGTGGTTAGTTTATTGAACTGTTGATTTTAGCGTATATCCCTGTCTCTGATGTCCATTTTTTTTTTTGGACAAGTTGCACCTTTTCAATCACCTATCTAGGCTATTCCATATATCGGTAGTTTATACTACTGACGATTATCTTCCTAGCTGGCCATTTCAGTTATACAGAATCCTTGTTCATCATCGTCACCATCATCAAACTATATTTAATCCAACAATTTTGAGTCAACTACATGAATCTTATTGCTTCATTGAGTTATCAGCTTTAGGAGAACATGCAGAATTGGAAGCTTTCTTTTAATGTCTGTTAAAAGGTTTTCTCATAAGAGTCTGTAGCATGTTTCATCAAAGGGCAAGTCTCGACAACCTAGCACAATAAAATCTCTTGCAACTTTCACTTCGCAACTATTTCTAAACAGTATCATTTTCTTGGTGACCATGTTCTATGACATCCATGGCATCTCTTCTGACTGAGGATAAGAAAAGAGAGAATTTTTGGTGTTAAATGTTTGCGACTCCATCACAAGCGAACATCAAAGGTGAATCGTTATCGAGGCCCTTGATGATCTTTCCAGGCTATGTTTACTAGAGGGAAATGAAATGTATTAATAAAGAGACTTAAATGGAATGGAACAACTAGTGGAAGGATTCATTCTATTCCTATTCTACATAGTTGCACTAATGAGTGATGAATGAAATAACAAATGGACAAATTGATTCTATTCCTATTCTATTCGATTGGTCTGCCTGCCTGATTTATGTTGTTAAACTTGTGTGGCTTCATCATTTGCTTGCTGACTTGCTCTTGTTCAAGTTGCTTCCCGACTCGCCTAGGCTGCCTGGCCTATCGTACATGGGTTGCATAGTCCACTCTCCTAAATCATAGGCGCTCCTTACCCGTCATTTATCCAGCAAAATTGAGCATTCATCTCTCTTGACGACCCCTATCGAATAGTTTGATCACCCTGCTCGATCCTTCAAGCTTAGATTTGGGCATCTTCTTGCCAGCACTAAAGTGAGTTCTTCCTTTTCCCATGGTTTGAAGGAAGATATTGTACTTTATGAGATATTGCATGAAATAAAAGTTTCGTTTGTAAATCCACATAAATGGTCAGCCAATAAATTTTATCAATGATTATGATGGCTTCCTTGGATATATACATATATTTTGTCGGTCGCATTTAGGGAAATTTTCCTCAAAACTGCAGATCATGATGTTCCAGACCAGGGTTTTGCTAGGCGGAGGGATGGAAATACACGACAGATTCCGTGACTGGCGATTGGATGTCGATAACATGTCATACGAGGTGCTTTGAATGCTATCTCAAGACCGATTCCCCTGCTTTTAAATCTAGTAATGGCATCATCTTTGCTCTTCTTCGACAGGAACTTCTTGAGCTCGGCGACAAGATTGGCCATGTGAGCACCGGACTGAGAGAGGAAGAGATCCTCCGCAGTCTCAGGAAAGGCAAGGATTCGATTTTTTCATCTTTGGCAAGGCGTTACTCGACCGAAGTGGAATCGAAGTGCAGCATTTGTCAAGTAGGTCTCTCTCTGAGTGAAAAATTTTATTCTTTGTCCATTTGTTGCTGATTTTCCATGCTCTATGTTTATTTATTTATTTGTGACGACAGGAAGAATATGAAGTGGGTGGTGAAACAGGAAGACTGGAGTGTGGCCACAGCTACCACTTGTATTGTATAAAGCAATGGCTTCTACTAAAAAATGCTTGCCCTGTTTGTAAAGCTCCCGTTCTTAAAACCTAAAAGGCACAATCCTCTCTGTTCTTCCCTGTATAGTTGTCAGCTAAAGGATAACCAGTGATTTTTTTTCTTCATGTTGTTGTTTAATTACATTTGCTAGAAGAATGGTGACATGTCATTGACTCTGTTTTCTTCTAGCATTTAGATGCATTAATGACAATGAGTAATGGTGGATGGAAGTTACTATTGGATTTCTAATTTTGTAGCTTGTGGATGGGGAAATTATATATGAAAGCTTCTTCAGAAGAATAGTTTAATTTCAAAAAAAAAAAAAAAAAAACTTGACTAATTTTTAATTATCTATAAAACACTAATGTATTCGTTTAGAAATTGCTAAGCTTTAACAATCTGTTGAAGGAGGTCTATGCTTTGCCAATCCGTGGTCAACTGCAAGCGTTTAAGAGTGCAGTCAACAGAGGATGTTGAAGGAGGTCCTATGACTTTACCAATCTCTGGTCAACTAAAGCATTTAAGGAGGTCTATGACATTGCCTTTTTTTTTGTGGGGTTTGTCATGCTATTCTAACTTTCATAACCATACCAATCTGCACCGAACCATACAGGAAGAACAGCAAAGCAAAGCAGTTTAGTAGGGCTTTCCTGATAACATACGAATAAAAAATAAGTATGTAACCAGGAGACTAATATAGATCTATCCTTGTAAACTCTCAAATTGTTATCTGTAATAAGTGTTTGAGCAAATAGTTTGTGAGCATGTAAACAAGATTGCAAGCAAACAACAGAATCAGAGCAAAAAAAAAAAACTCAGATACTGTAACTTATAAAAGGAATCACATTGTTCTAGGCAAACAACAAAAGGAGCTTATGGTAAATGTAATTTTTCTTTTTCTTTGCGATAATGAGATAAACCATAGAAGTATGCAAGCAAACATGAAGCTTGATTAGTCAAACATTTAGGGTTTAGGGAAACATACAATGCACCATGAAAGGGAAACATCATTGAAGAAGCACGAGCAGAAAGCTATATGAGAAAATGATCCACTCAATGGAAGACAAAATTTCATCCATCAAATTCTTGTGATGGCTTTAACCCATTTTTTCCTTTACTATTTTTGTTTGTCACTTTCCTGTTCAGGAACTGATTGTTTTTCTCCTTACTACGTAGTTCGACATGTTTTTTTCCTTCGAGTCTGGTTTGTTTCTGACACGAGTGTTTTATTTGTTTTTCCTGTCATCGTGATGGCAAAAAGAATGATGCAAAATGTCCTTTCTGCTAATAGGATGAACCAGTCCCATAATTTTGGCTAATCACTGGGTTGGACATCCTCATGGCCAGACAAGTTACCTCAACTTTGAGATATATAGGTAAACTAGTCACCGGCGGTATGCACCATCTGATACAAAGAACTTGTAATCTGGATGGTCTACACAAAGAAGTCGCAGCCAGTCCCCAGCAGCTTGCAATAGGGAGGTTGTGAGTTGCTTCTCGCGTTCTTCAGTCGACGTCCATAATGAGCTCTTAAACTTGTAGGATGCTAGAGCAAAAGCAGGAATGGAGATTTTCGCAAATAAATCATTAGCCTTGGGATAGATCATTATGGGTTGATGAGCAGAACCAGCACCTAAGTCATTCAGAAATGATTATTAAATACTACAATTCAAAAGAGCATAGAGAAGAATTCTAAAATTTGTATATTTATAACCCTAATATTATAGTAGATAATTTTTATTCAACTTTACTTGAATCAAATATCCATGTGCAACAAATAGTTTGGTACACCAATCAAGAATAACAACAATAAGTCTCCGAAGCACATTTCAAAAAAAATAATCAAGAGACTGAAGCTAAAGGCTTTGCCAGTAGAGTCATTTATTCTTATTGTTTTTGTAGTAACCATTTAGGAGTAGCCTCCCAAGAGTATTAGTTCTGATGAGGTCTAATGCAACTACGGGAATTCCCATATTTTCAAGTCTTCTTTCATGCCCATCAGCACAAGTGGAACACATCGTTCTGGCCATTAACAGAAACCAAAACCAGTTCGACATGAATAAAATTACAAAATTTGAATGTATTGGCGATTGATTGATACCAACCATGTCTAGCAACTATCAAGGTATACGTGATGGGAGAGTGGATGCGGCTAGCAAAGGTCAGAAATTGGTGACCAGGCAAAGGATATTAGGTGCGAGGAGCTTGAGAGTTGAGAACATTGTTTTCATATTATAACCCGATTCAGACCATATACTTATATAACCAAGTTCAACTTGATTTACCCAACCTTATTAATAAAAACTCAAAACCCAACAGCTCCAATCAAGTCGAATCATATTTTTTTAGACAGCATTCAAATCAGATTCATGCTGTGTTCCTCTCAAATTCGGGTCTAATTCCTAACCAACTAATTAAACCACTCGAAGCCAGCCATAAATACTTAGAAAACAATAGCTTCTCGAGTGGTAAGATCTCAAGAATCAAGTCACATTACATTAATGAACCGAAATTAATCTGTTGTGCAATTCAAGTGAACAGTTTAACTTGCTAGTTACCTCGTAGTGGGGTTGAAAGTGAATGATAAGTGAGGAAGCATGCATCCACATCCTTTAGTGTTGGTCCCATCGGAATTCGGTATATAGGATACCTGTAAATTCTCCAAATTGTATTCTCATTCCTCTACAGAATATATAAATTGGTTGTTTACTAAATCATCTTGAAGTTTTACCAAGCCACGGAAATCCAACTTGCTGGCAACAAATCATAACTTGTGAGTGTGCACAGCTCAGGGAATCGACTGGAAAGATTTAACATCTGGAAAAAAACAAGATTAAGTGCTAGCACAACTACATCATACCAGAAATGATTAGATACAACTTACCTTTTCAGCTAAAGGTTCACGGACATAAGGAGAATCTCGCTCAAAGTACTCAAATAGTAGGTGGCCTTGAGACTTCTCTGCATCACCTTCATCACTTGATACTTCTTCAAATGAGAAATACTCACCAAGGCTACTCCCTGTCCCATCACTACTGGAATCCTGATAAGAGTCACTATCACTCTCCTCTCGGTGTAGATTGCACAGTAGCCTAGTAGGAAAAAACACATTAAATGTATATACATAGGCATGTCAACCTAACCATGTATTTGATTGAATAAATGTGGGAGAAATAGGAAAGCAAGCGATGAAAGTGAAAACACCAGCCCATTCAAAGGATAGATATCCAAATAAGTTTACAATAAATTCATTCCTAGAATGAAGTGGCAATTAATAATATATCGTTTTAAGTTCTAGCAGATAAATATATTGACAAGATGTACACTGTTTACAGACTATCATGGGATACAACTATTACCATAACAAGGAAAAATTGTTTATCACTTTAAGTTGGCAAGTTCACAAGTCTAGTTGGCCAATTAACCTCCACTCAAAGTTGATGTGGCTCCAGTTGCTGTGAGTAAAAGAAATACAGCTCAGGACTATAATTATTTGCAGGTAGCAGGTGCCATCAACAAGAGAGAGAACCAGTCACCTGAATAATGTGATGCCAACAAGAGATGTGCAAGCTACCATGCTCATGCATTGAAAAAAAGACGAAAATGAAAGAAAGAGATGTGCAAACTATTTGATCACATGCTACCAACATATATTTTTTGAAACCATAGACGGGTCACTCATGTTCTTATTTTAAAGTCTCTTAGGATGTCTCTCATTTGCTAATGAAAAAAAGAAATCATAAATACATAGGATTAACTACAAAATTTCTTTGCCATGCTTCTATAAACTACAATTTTATAAACTTGGTAACTTGTATGTGACATGGAGTTCTTGAGAAAAAAGAAAATAGGGCTACAGTGCCAAATGATGATAGTACCAGCAATAATTAAGCATCACAATTCAAGTTACATGTATTCTAATCCTGCGTTGATGAAATAAGAATTTGACAGCTGATTTATTTGTAAAAGTTGGAGATTTTGTATGTTCATTGAATGAAGTAAAACTTTTAACCAATTTAAAACAACAATGGAGATATATAAAGTAGTTGCAATTATAGAAAAAAAAGTTAATGAGTTGCACTATAATAGTCTAATACTCTAATTAAAAAAATACACATTCTGCAATTACACTGAAATGATTAAGTGGTACGTAATCTAATGAACATAAGAAGGCAACTTAAGGATTTATCTCCTTTCACTAGTACTAAATGAACTTACCGATCAACTGATATTTTGCCAATTGGTAAGGAGTTTGGGTACAATAAGACGAGCTCTAGAAATTAAATCATGCAAGTAGATGCTAAAAATAAATGATATGCTCAAATACTTTAGCTCTTCATCTATCCCTTCTGTGCTTATCTTTGATGTCGATACTTGGATATTAATCAACCAAGCATACACCTAATATTCCTATTGATTAGGTGTAATTTTTTTTTTAAATAGTTGTTTCAGACAGATCTACCATTTTAGATGAAAATGTATTTAAGATAGATTTATTATTCAAAAAGAAAGAAAGAAAAGTTCACTGAAGAGGTAGGACTTTGCACGATCCCCAAGGACGCCTTAAGAAGTATTTTTTTAAAAGATTTATGGATTAGAGCCTCAAAATGTTGGATGCAAAAAATATATATATACATAAAAAATTTTGCAAAGTAGAAATGTAAATTATAATTAAAAAATAACAAATAATATATTATTATACCATGTCGGGATTACCGTCCCATTGTAATGATATAGTTTAACACCATACTGTGCAAACAATTAAGATGCTTTCGACATGCATCGAAGTGTGTAAAGATGAATTTTACTCCTTTAATCCCCTTCCATTTAATTTAATTTCTTCTAAAAATAAGAGTAACAATGTAAATATGTTAAAGCTAGGCAAGATGAATTTGAATAGGTTTTATTCATTTTTTCCTATGACACTTAGATTTTCTACTTTTAAAAGTAAGTCTATATTAATTAGATAGCTGAATTAATAATAAATTACTTATTTTTATAATAATGCATGTCTAGATGAATTAAAATAAGTTTTACTACTTTAATCTTCTTTCCCTTAACTCATTTACTTTTTAAAATAAATCTATTAGTTGCATTAGAATTTTAGGGAGAGAAACTACAAAATATAACAAACATTACTTGTGCCTCCCATTATGAACTCTCTTAGTTTCAATATATATTGGAGCATATCAACGCGTGTTTGTTGTGAGCACCACTATACTGATTGTAATGGGCAGCACAAGAGACAAAGAAGAGTTTACTTATCTCGACCAATATGAAATTGACAATTTACAAGCTGGCAAAAAAGGCGATTCGCTCGCTCCCAGCGCCCCCGCCAATCCGTCCCAGGGCTAACACGGAGGAGGTAAATCACGGGGGCTACTAGCCCGGAAGCTATGGCTAGTGCTTGGGGAGAGCAGGCACATTGACTTTGCCAAGTTTTGACCCCCATACCTTATACTGGCAACACTCACGCACTAATCATCAGTCCATCCCGTGAGGTTTACCATCAGTCCATCCCGTGAGCTTATTTGATTGTAATGGGCGGCACAAGCGACAGAGAAGAGTTTACTTATCTCGACCAATATGAAATTTTGACAATTTACAAGAACAGTACATGACTTGTTTTGATAATATCGATCAACAAGACTTGAGATTCCAAAACATGCTATTACCACAAGTAGGAGTGCTCCCATATGGATAAAAATGTTAATAACATGTTCAAAACTGAATTTATTGGTAAATAAATTGAATCAAATAAGCTCAAAACCTTGAGGAATGGAATGAGACTGAAAGAAGTTTCTAAAAATGATTAAGATAAGGATGACCTGGTTATTACTAAAGATGTGAGTGTGATCTTAGAGCTCAATACTAGAAGAATAAGGCATATTTAGTTGACCTAAATAGTTGAGATATACAACATATGCATATTGAGGTAATTAAATGTGGTCAGACAAGAAACATAGCAAGGAATTCTTGGTGGCATTCATTCACTTTCTTTTTCCCATTAATTGGTTACCTAGCTAGCAGCTTACCCATTAATTAGATACATCATTCTACCATATTAGATGCTATTTTTGTAAAATAAGAGAATAAACCTATGGGAATCATAAGTTTTTCTCATGCATTCATGGACATGAGGAATGTGGTTGAAGTGTGAAATGCTGCAGTTAATCCCACACTGCATACCATTTTTCGCTTTCCAGTTTCCAAACTATTTTCTTGGCTTGTATTGTTGAATTCTGTTGATATCAATCTATCACAGAGTTTACATACCTTGAAGCATCTCAAGCATGAGAGTCATAAGCATTGAAGACTTCAAGATTTTAATCCTTTTTGCGATCCCTCAACTTATTTTCTATATGAAGTCAAACACCAGTTTGGCGATGCTTAAACCAAGCAATACAGATAAATTTCTTCTTGTTCCGATGAATGTGCATCTTAGGTGTTGAGCACTAACATTAAGCTATGAAGAATTAAAGACCTATTAGTGGGGATTCTAATTTATTATTCGGGGTCTGTCTAACCTTGTTGATGCAACTCTTTCTGAAAATGATTAATGAGGTTTTTTGTTAGGCCCCTTGGACAAGGATCGCGTAATGGGACGGTGCACGGGCCGGTCAACGGGATCAATCTTCGTCTTCTTGGTTTTACGACCTTGACGGCCTATGGTGGTAGGGGTAGTTTGAGGCTCGTGGGAGAAATAGAGAACCTCTCGATCTAGGGATTTTTGTTTGTAAGCTCAATCATAAATTTTATTGCATTCTTTCAGTCAATTAAATACAACTCACGTTTCTTCCTGACGAAGGAAGAAATCAACCACTAAATAGGAAACTATTAATTTTTCTTCCTGACTAAGGAAGAAATAACTTTTTCTTCCTGACTAAGGAAGAAATAACTTTTCTTCTTGACTAAGGAAGAAATAACTTTCCTTCCTGACTAAGGAAGAAATAACCCGACTTTTCTTCCTGGTGAAGGAAGATTTATTTCTTGCTAAAAATAAAAGATACTTGACTCAATAATAAAAAACCAATTACTGTCACTGGATCAATCCACCATTCTTTCCAAATCGGCCATGTGTATATCTCTTGTATTTGATGGGCTCTAGATTTTCTTTTGTTGCATGGGCTCGGTCCCTAACATTACTCCCTCCCTGAGAAACGGGTTTGTCCGCAAACACGAAGGACGGGTAACGTTCCATGAAAGTCACTGCGTCTTCCCATGAAGCCTCTGCAGGGGATAAGCCCTCCCAATGAACTAGAATTTGGGAGCGTCCACGGTGAGAGCGATAGTCGATAACAGCCAGAGGGGAAGGAATATAATCTTCCTGATGTATGGGTGGAAGAGTGGGGAAGCTCGGAATGCTGCCGTGATATTTCTTCAAAGAGGACACATGAAAAATCGGGTGGAGCTTTGCGTGGTCTGGCAATTGGAGTTTGTAAGCAACGTCACCCATGCGGTCGATGATTTTAAAAGGCCCATAAAAGCGAGGAGAAAGTTTTGACCGGTTCTTAGATGCCAAACTCACTTGTCGATAAGGCTGAAGTTTTAACAATACCATATCTCCTATCTTAAATTGAACGTCACGGTGAGAAGAATCATATTGAAGTTTCATGCGATTCTGGGCATCAAGAAGGTGCTCTCGTAGATTTTTCAGAAGTTGTTCCCGCGTATGTAGCTCCTGAACTACAGATTCAATACGAGCAGTACCGGCCAAATATGACAATAGGCGTGGAGGTGATCGCCCATACACGACCTCGAAGGGTGTGGCCTTGAGGGACGTGTGATAGCTTGTATTGTAGCAAAATTCTACCCAAGAGATCCAATATACCCATTTCTTTGGAAATTCTCCTGTGAAGCAACGCAAATACATCTCGATGACCCGGTTCACAGCTTCTGTTTGGCCATCTGATTGCGGATGGTAAGCTGATGAGAAACATAGTTGTGTCCCACTAAGTCGAAATAGCTCCTTCCAGAAAGAACTAGTGAAGGTTGCATCACGATCGCTGACGATGGTTTCTGGAAGACCGTGAAGCTTAAAAATGTTATCAAAGAAAATCCGAGCCACCTTCACAGCCGTGTATGGATGTGATAAAGGGATGAAATGGGCATACTTAGAGAAGCGATCCACGACCACAAATAATACAGCTTTACCTTGAGATAAAGGCAACCCGTCAATAAAATCCATGGAAATGTCCGACCACACTTGGTGAGGTACCGGCAAGGGTTGTAGTAATCCGGCGGGTTTCAAATGCTCCACTTTGTTGCGTTGGCAAACGGGACATTCACGCACAAACGTGTGAACGTGGTGTTTCATCCCGGGCCAATAGAAATCTCGTGTAATTCGATATAATGTCTTCTGATAGCCTTCGTGAAACTCATCATGTATCATGGCTAGTATTCGAGCAGTGAGAGGAGACGCAGCAGGGAGATAGATTCTACCTTTGAAGAATAACAACCCTTCTTTGTATTCGAAGCGACCTTCGCCTTGCTGTGATCCTTGAATAAGGTGCTGAATTTCTGGGGAAGAAGAGTATTCAGATCTGATCTCCTCTGTTAACTTCAATTCAGGCATGGAGATGGCTGTTAATTGTCCATCCTTGTCATCACGACGAGAAAGTGCATCTGCTGCCACATTGTTCCGGCCTGCCCGATATTCGATGAGAAAATCAAACCCCAGAAGTTTACTAATCCAGTGTTGTTGAGGCGAGGTGGTAATCCGCTGTTCCAATAAAAATTTCAAACTATAATGGTCGGTCCGGACCACGAACTTGTGTCCCCAAAGATAAGCATGCCAATGACGAATAGCTTTGGCCAATCCGATGAGCTCTTTCTCATAAGCAGGGAGCTTCTTGTGTCGTTGGGCCAAGGGACGGCTGAAAAAAGCAATGGGCCGTCCTTCTTGTTGGAGAATAGCACCAATCCCCATATCTGAGGCATCACAATCCACCACGAATGGCTTCGAGAAATCAGGTAGCGCAAGTACAGGTGTGGAAGTAAGAGCCACCTTTAGCTTTTGGAATGCTAATTCTGCCGCCTCATTCCATTCAAACGAGTTCCTCCGCAAGAGACCAGTTAGAGGGGACGCCAATACTCCATAACCTTGGACGAATTTACGATAATACCCTGTGAGCCCCAGAAAACCACGAAGGGCACGAAGAGTAGTGGGTTGTGGCCAATGGAGTACTGCATCAATTTTGCCATTATCAACGGCTACCCCTGAATGAGAAATGATGTGACCAAGATAGGTGATTTCCGTCCGAGCAAATAAACATTTAGAATTTTTTAGGAAGAGGCGTTGCTGTTGTAGTATCTCAAAAACGAGTTGCAAATGGCGGAGATGTTCCTCCCAAGAAGCACTGTAAACTAGTATATCATCAAAGAAGACTAGTACAAATTTTCTTAGAAAATCACCAAAGATATTATTCATAAGAGCTTGAAAAGTGGAAGGGGCGTTGGTGAGTCCGAAGGGCATTACTAAGAACTCAAAATGGCCATGATGAGTGCGAAAAGCTGTCATAGGAATGCTGGACTGTTCCATTCGGATTTGGTGATATCCGGATCGAAGGTCCAACTTAGTAAAATAAAAGGATCCATGCAATTCGTCAAGCAATTCATCAATCACAGGGATAGGAAACTTATCTTTGATTGTCTTTTCATTGAGAGCCCTATAATCCACACAAAAACGCCATGTGTCATCTGATTTCTTCACTAATAAAACCGGCGAAGAGAAGGGAGATGTGCTTTGTCTAATCAGGCCCTTGACAATCATATCATTGCATTGACGCTCGATCTCATCCTTTTGTGCATGAGGGTATCTATAAGGGCGTACCACGATGGGGTTGGTACCCTGTTCCAGTAAGATTTTATGGCAGCACTTGCGGGAAGGTGGAAGGCCGCTGGGTTCTTCAAATATTACAGCATACTTTTCCAGGATTTGTTGTAATTGTTTTTCATGAACTTTTGGAAGAGAAGCTACTGCGAGAGAGGCCACTTCTGCTGTTTGAGTAGCACCCGATCCTTGTAAATAAATGGTGTTGCCCGTATGTTGAAAGCTCATTTGCATCTCGGAGAAATCCCAAAGGATGGGACCAAGGGTACGAAGCCAATTTACTCTTAACACTGCTCCAATGTCTCCCAATGGTAGAATAAAGAATTCTATATAAAATTTGTGATCACCCAAATTGGTATCAGAGCCAGTCGTAATGGGTGACTCACAAGCACTTCAACAACGCTTTGATGCATTTCTCAAAATTTACCAGGAGGACAAAGCTGCCAATGAAAAACGACAACAGCTGATCCACGCTCAACTAGAAGAATTATCGAAAAGTTTCTCTAAGCTGCATTCGCACAACAACCATCAAGGTGAAGAGAGCACCAATCATCATGGCCCACAAGAGCGCCGCTCAAGAGGGTATCGTGACCATGAAGAAGGATCTTCATATATACCACGATATTCGAAACTGGATTTCCCGCGCTATGATGGCCAGTCTGACCCTTTGGGCTGGCTCAATCGATGCGACCATTTTTTTCGCCATTAGCGCACACCCGAGGAAGAAAAGGTGGGCTTAGCCTCGTTCCATCTGGAGGGAGATGGCCAACTATGGTTCATAAAACTAGAACGGGATCGTCCTCATATTCAATGGGAGGAATTCAAAGATCAGTGTAATATGAGGTTTGGGCCGCCTATTCGCAGCAATAAATTGGGCGAGCTTGCGAAACTTCAACAATCCGGATCTGTAGAAGACTACCAGCGAAAGTTCGAACGATTGGCGGCACGAGCAAGTTCCTTAACCTCAGAACAAGAGGTGCAAATATTCCTTAGTGGCCTCCAAGAACACATCGCGGTGGAAGTCGAGCTTCACCACCCAGAAGATCTCACGTCGGCTATGAGCCTTGCTCGTCTTTATGAACGCCGGTCTAAACGATCGGAATCGACCATCATACCGCGACGTGCCCCTATCCAGCCACCGAAGCAACCATTTGTCAAAAGATTAAATCGGGCAGAAATGGAAGAACGACGCGCCAAAGGTCTTTGCTTTAATTGTGACGAATCCTACACGCCGGGTCATCGTTGTAAACGTCTTTTTTGGCTCGAGGGATTAGAAGATTCTGATGAACAAGACCACGTGGAGGATGTTGAAATTTCTCTCAACGCGATCACCGGCACCAGTGCTTCGCAAACCATGCGGATTGAAGGACGCATTAACCACACCCCCTTGCGGGTCCTCATCGATTCGGGAAGTACTCATTGCTTTTTAAATTCAGCACTTGCATCAATTTTGGGCTTACCTATTGACAGACGTCCTGCACTCTGGGTGGCGGTAGCTAATGGGCGACGACTACAGTGCCTTGGGGTATGCCGCAACGTCCTAATCCATTTGGGTGATCACAAATTTTATATAGAATTCTTTATTCTACCATTGGGAGACATTGGAGCAGTGTTAGGAGTAAATTGGCTTCGTACCCTTGGTCCCATCCTTTGGGATTTCTCCGAGATGCAAATGAGCTTTCAACATACGGGCAACACCATTTATTTACAAGGATCGGGTGCTACTCAAACAGCAGAAGTGACCTCTCTCGCAGTAGCTTCTCTTCCAAAAGTTCATGAAAAACAATTACAACAAATCCTGGAAAAGTATGCTGTAATATTTGAAGAACCCAGCGGCCTTCCACCTTCCCGCAAGTGCTGCCATAAAATCTTACTGGAACAGGGTACCAACCCCATCGTGGTACGCCCTTATAGATACCCTCATGCACAAAAGGATGAGATCGAGCGCTTACCCATTAATTAGATACATCATTCTACCATATTAGATGCTATTTTTGTAAAATAAGAGAATAAAGCTATGGGAATAATAAGTTTTTCTCATGCATTCATGGACATGAGGAATGTGGTTGAAGTGTGAAATGCTGCAGTTAATCCCACACTGCATACCATTTTTCGCTTTCCAGTTTCCAAACTATTTTCTTGGCTTGCATTGTTGAATTCTGTTGATATCAATCTATCACAGAGTTTACATACCTTGAAGCATCTCAAGCATGAGAGTCATAAGCATTGAAGACTTCAAGATTTTAATCCTTTTTGCGATCCCTCAACTTATTTTCTATATGAAGTCAAACACCAGTTTGGCGATGCTTAAACCAAGCAATACAGATAAATTTCTTCTTGTTCCGATGAATGTGCATCTTAGGTGTTGAGCACTAACATTAAGCTATGAAGAATTAAAGACCTATTAGTGGGGATTCTAATTTATTATTCGGGGTCTGTCTAACCTTGTTGATGCAACTCTTTCTGAAAATGATTAATGAGGTTTTTCCAACCTCGGGCGACCGGCCCGGCCCCACGGAAGTTTCCCACCGGCCGTCAGGGTAAATCGGGAAGCGCTGACGGTGGGCGGTCTAGAAGCCCAGCGTCCCAGGGTTCGCTCTCCATTTGGAGGAAAAATTCCTGCAAATACGCCGTAGCTGGGGATCGAACCGCCGATGCCTGGGATAGCGACTATTTGCCCTACCGCTGCACCATAGCCCCGGGGGCAACTCTTTCTGTTTATGATGTCAGTTAGTAGAATTATGAAATATTTTGGCATTAATTCACTATTCATGAAATATATTAATATAGCACAACCTAAAAATGGTAAAGATGGATGAGTTAGGTTACCAGGGAAGATGAAATAAAAAGTAATGGTATGGAAGAATGATTAATGTAGCTTCAATAGATGAATAGATTCAATGCTATTTAGTTGAACCAAGTGGAGTTAATGGTGTGAGGGATAGAGCAATACCAAAGAAAAATAATAAAGGGGTAAGATCGATGTGGTTGGATCTCAAAATAGTTTAGACTACTGTGACTTGATTATGATGATGACTAACACACTATCTGTATTGATGATATTATCCTTCTGATGAATGCATTGTCTCAGTATATTAAATTGAAGTCACAATGTGCACCAAAACATGACACTGACACTAGATCAAGTAGTACAGAAATTAGTTGATTGTAGTAGTACGTAGGAAGCTGATTGTTAGCTAATCTTATGATGGCAATGTCACCTTATTAAGTGTGATTTAACTTGCTCTCTGCTAAAAAAAAAACTGCAATGCAGATTTTATGATCATCATGGCAGCAAAATCAATTGCAAAAGAGTATATCAGTTCATTGTCTGGTAGCATACCATATAGGTGGAGATCCATTTCTTATCGTGCTTCATGTGAGCATGTTACATGTATTTTAATAACTGGAGTGACCCTTAAAAGATATAATTTTGAGGATCACTGCAGCATAAAGTGTGATTTCGGTGCCTACATGGTTTTCAAGATTGCAAAATTGGTGCCTAATTACTATAATATCTATCAATCTTATTGTTGCAGCTTTCCTCTATTTCTATCATTGCTAATGTTAGGAAGCAATGTTAAAGACTTTAACAGTTTGTCCTAGAGCACAAATAACTGGCAACCTCTTCTCAATCTAATTGGAATCTTCCCAACATTTGGCATACTCTGATTCAATCTAACAAGCTCATCCCTCGACAAAATATTATAATTTGCTCAAAAAGAAATCCCCAAGACCTAATATTATCTATTATTAGTCGGGGATCAATAATCAACTTCCATTGTACGCAATGGCAATCAACAAATACGATCTATTATGATGTTACGGGAATGTAATTATGGTGCAGGCGCCCACAAGAAGGTGATTTCTTGAGAAATTTTATTTACAGTAAAATGATTTCTACATCGATAACCATGTCACAAAATGTTAGTTTCACAACAATGATGAATTAGGAAAAAATGAAATGAAGCAATAAATTGTTTAATTTAATCTAATAAAATCATTGAACATAGATTGTTCAAGGCATGGTTTCCCTAATAGCCAGTTCATGCCATGTAATCAGCATGGATGTGTTTTTTTTTTCACACCAGCAGTTTAATCAGCCCAATTGAGCAAGGACAATAGAAGTAGTCTTTAACTCTTTATAAGGCCCAATCAGGTCATGGATGCTGCAGCTACAACAGTTGATGGATATCACGAATCACTCTTGCCTAAAGAGCAAGAACATTGTTTGTTTCACACATGCCCATGACCTTCTGAAAAATTGGAAAAGATGAGTGTTCAACCAGTAGTAGCTCTGGAAGGTCTAAACATTAATAGAGGGATCCACTAACACTCATAGCGTTACAAAATACATGAAGCTACATATATAAGTGAACCAAATATACTATTAATGAAGCAATTGTAATGTGCAGAATACTTGATCAGTAATCAAGACATTCAAATAGATATTGTGAATGTAACATCATAATAGAAAATGCAATAGTAGTTATTGAGACCCCTCTCCACGAATGGAAAAGGTGATCCTAGAGTATGAGACACACCAAAATGAGTACAATTTCCTCTGATTGAGTGAGAAAATATTTTGTTATAAACACATCATAGCTCAGTGAGGGAGAGAACAGAGAAAGGATCAACATCTAGAGACCAGTTATCACTTGAGTGTGAAAAATTAAAAATAATGAGCTCAGAGACACATCATAGTTTGAATAGACAACGAAACAAAAAAGCCAAGCCATTTACCATTTGAATTATTCGTATTGATACTACGATTATCAGATTGGGTCCCTTTAGAGATTAAACTATATTGTTAGAGTAACATCTTCTAACAATTATATCTGAGAATTTAAAATCCTCCTTTATAATAACTAGTGTTGTTGTTTCACCCACAAGATTCTTAAGCTTATACATAGAGAAAGTTGAGAATATTTCAGTGACAGTGCCTAATTATAGAATGATTAACACAAATGGAAACAAACACAGTTGTAGAACATTATATTGAGAACTAGGGTCTTGTTTTTTGGAGGATGAACAGAAATCTAGATGGATGGAAGGAAAAAGATAAGGGGCATAAAGTTGAAGTCATGCAGAAGAGAATAATTTCCTTCTTATAGTGTGCTTAAAGGGAAGAAATGTTGGGTGGAAGCAATTGTTTTACATTTAAGGATGTGTTTCTTACAAGAGAAGTAGTAAGAGAGAAAAAAATAATGGAAGAAAAGATGAATTATCCAACCAAGACATCCAAATTACACTAAAACTGCCTTAAGTGCACTAAATGCCCATGCTCGACAGAGCACCTCCATCTCTGGTTATCCTTTGTGTGCCTTGTTACCATCTTTGTAGGTTTCTCCCCATGATCTCTTATCTTCGAGCATTTCCTTTTATGTTTTTGCTTCTCTTCAGGGATGCAAACGCAAGGGAACTCAATTTCTTTTTCTCTTCTCTTCATATACTCTATTTCACTTTTCTCTAATAGTTTTTTTATCCCTACAATGAAACACAGTTTAAATCATATATATAAAGAAACTTGGACTACTGTGATTTATGTCTGATCAATGCTGCCGCTAATGGGCAGACTAACAGCCATTTGGTAATTGACAGACAAGTCAACAAATCTTGGCAATGGAATTTATACTTTCTGCAATTTTTCCTAAGTTCCCACCCAAAATAATTTTCAAGGAAAGTGGATAAACTTATCCCCCTATCATAAATTTTACTTAATGAGATACTGCATGTATGTTTCAGTCCATGTTTGAACATCAAATTTTTTTACCAAAAGCAGTGGTTTACCAAAAACTTGAAGAATTAATATATTTGTAATCTTCTCATGAGAAAATAAAACAAGATGCTTTAATTTCCTTTCTCATCCTCTTCTCCTTCCAAATAAATAAACAAAAACTAATTTCTCAATTTTCTTCTTTGTTTTTCTTTTATCCTCTTATATCCGCCTGAAGAAAGAAGCCTAAAATTGTTCTACAGAACAAAATAAATAAATAGGTTTAATTTTGTTAACTGCAGCAGCTAAGACACAAGAATAATCCCACTTCTGAATTTTTCAACACAAAAAAATAAGAGATTAGTACATACAGGACAGATAATGTTAATGCATGAACGAGAAGTATAGAGAATAGGAAATAGAATATCGCAAGAAATCGACAGGTCGAAGTAATATGGTGCAAGAATGACAGTACTTTGAGCTGATTCCTGGCTTCTTTGCTTGTCCATACAATTGAATGCCAGACAAGTAGGGGACATAATACTGAACAGCGCTGTCTCCGCTCTCCAAAACCAAAGGGACGCCAGCACCATAAGCACTCCATTCCAGGAACGATTCCCACAGGTGCCTGAGTGTAAAGTAAGGTCTGTAGTCAAAATCGTAGGTTCTCCAATCCCTCGCCTTCATCTACCAATTACATAAAAAAGAGTATGACTAAAGAAAAGTATGTTCGATAGAACACCACCAAATAAACTGAAAGACGGGAGAGAAAAAACAAATACTTTTGGGAGATACTGAGCCTGCACGGATGGACTGGTCCACTTCAAGAAGCTATTCAAATTACTAGGGCCACTCGGCCACGATGCCGGCGCAGGCGGCGGGGCCTCCAAATTCTTGCAGGTCTCCGGCTTCCTCCGTTCCTCCGCCCTCGACGGAAGAGGAACTGCGGGGCTCACGATCGCAAAGGTCAAAGAGGAGTCGCTCCGCCACCTAGCCAGATTCTGGTGGTGACCGCGGAATGCCCTGACGGAGCAGAAGAATCGGTCATCCCCGTGGCGGCGCCCAAGCTGGAAGCTCGATGCCAACATCGCAGGAAAGGGCTAATACTCGACGGACACCTTGCTCGATCGGGAATCGATCGAGAGCTCCACGGAGTGTAGAGCTTGCGATCAAAACCCTAACGATTCCGATCGAGAAGAAACCGACGAGAGCGAGAGAGACGTGGGCAGCTAAATAGTAGCAGCCAGCCACAACACCAGCGCCAGCCAGTCCTTTCATAAATCGACCATTTTACATATTTGCCATTATTTAATGCTCCAAAAATATCAAGCAGTAAATAAATATTTGGAAATATTAAAAACAAATTTATTTATTTTTCCCTTTTCGCAGAAAGTCATTTCATAAAATAAAATTAAATAATAATTAAATCATTTGAAATTTTGTATTTTTCACTGGACTAACTCGATTATTATTTATTCTTGAGAGGGATAGCAATCCGGGATGAAAATTTGGCATGAGAAAGCTATATGACAGTAGCCACCGAACCATTACCTTGAAGTTAAATGAGAATCGGGCTCCCTAGATTTTCGGGAGAATAGCAGAAAGCCTCCAAGATCGGATCGAGAATCGAACTCCTGAGACTACTTCGAAAGAATAAAAAAAAAGCCTCCGAAGTCAGATCGGAAATCGGGCTCCCGAGACTATTTTGAGAAAACAGACAAAGCCCCGAGGTTAGCTCGGGAGATAAGACTCTGAGATTAACTCGGGAGAGTGGAGCCCAAAAATCAGCGTAGGGATAAGAAAGTCAGGCTTTAAGTATCCGCTCCTCCTTCCAAAACAGAAAAGTTATCAGGTAATTATTATTTGTAACGCATGGTAATTAAGACCTTAATAGTCACAATGGTCATTACCAGAAGAGAATAGCTATCAAGTAATCGATGATTTAGGAATATGGAGGAGAATATGGAGACACGTGTGAGAAAGACATCAGATATATAAGATACTTCGGCATCCAGGTAATGGGGGAAACTTTTCAGAATTATAGTACTATGATTCCTCGTTCTCCGGAAAAGATAAGAGTCATGACTTGAGTGTCGGAGAGGGTTCCACAGGAATATTTTCTGGTGCATCCCTTTTACGCTCGTATTAATTTCGCAGAATGTTGACATCCTCTCCTGTCATCGTCGTCGTGGTTTACGTTTTGGTGAGTCATCATCCCCGTCGTTCGTTTTCAGAGCAATTCTAGAAAGTATTAATATAAAATTTATATAAAATTAAATTATTTAACATATTAAAATATAATGTTTATTTCAAACTATCTAATATTATCATCCATTAAATATAGATAGATAAATTATAAAATATTTTATTTTAACACAATAAAATTAAATGTCTAATTAAATATTTTATATTTTTTAAAAATTAATTTTAAAAAATATTA
This sequence comes from Boesenbergia rotunda, assembly GCA_024364735.1. NCBI lineage: Eukaryota > Viridiplantae > Streptophyta > Magnoliopsida > Zingiberales > Zingiberaceae > Boesenbergia > Boesenbergia rotunda. Next base: position 728,338 of record JAGFNQ010000753.1, read on the forward strand.
AAATAATCATTAAATATTAACGGTGCGAATCCATGAAATATCTAACATAAATGATATGTTCTTCGACACCTGTCCTATTGTAATTTGAAGGCCAAGACATGCCAGATTATAATTTTCTATAGGTAAAAGGGTTTCATGTAAAATAAAATAAAGGGGGTTTTTATTAAAATAAAAAATGGTCATTTACAAAAAAAAAATAGAATCCCACCTTAATAACCCTAGGATCGGATTCTGGCGGACTCCCACTGTGCCGTGTACCATCTCGCGATCGCGACGGTCGTCATCGCGATCCACCATAAATCGTGTCCGATAAGATATATTCGAGCAGGAGTCGAATCGTCGTATCTTGATGGTATCACGTCGAATCCGACGAGTCTGATGCGACGATTTCGACGGTACGTCTCGAGAATATCTTATCAACGACGATAAAAATATTGGTTCGATGTCGACGGACGTCGCGCGATGGACGGGGGGGGGGGGGGCGAGGAGGACTCTGATGGCCATAAATTAGAAAAAATCACGATTATCCCGTATACAATTGACGATCCTTGAACCTGTAACTTTGACGAAATCAACCAAGCATTTTATCATCCGATCCAACCCGTGGGGGCTAAAAAAATAATCATGCGGTGAGCGTGGATCGAACACGCGGCCTTCAGATCTTCAGTCTGACGCTCTCCCAACTGAGCTATCCCCGCTATAAAAATAAAAGAAAATAAATAAAAATGGCCATATTAGGACGGACGGACGAGCACGCCGATCTCACATCCTCTTGTCGGACGACGCTGGACAATTGCAATCCTCTATTCTCAGTAGGTTTCGCTTCCGATCCTTCGTCTCCCGCACTCTGCCTCTCCGGTCTTGAGAACAACATCGCACGTCTAGCTTCCCACTTATGGACTGGCCTTTCAACCTTCAGCCTCTCGTTCCTCTTCGGGTAAACCGGAAACGAGCGACCGCGTTGGGAATTAGGTGTGAAGCACTTTTCTTAACTAAGATGGTTAAGTTTGCTCTTCCAACTAGTTTTTCATCATCGTGTAGACTCTATCAACAAAACCTAAATAAAAATAAAAGAAAAAAAAACAAGTTTCAAGAATTAATTTGACACGGCAGTAGTGCTTGCACCAAAATTAAAATCAGGCAATCGTTTAGACTTTAGAGACTATCACTGGGATTAATTATTCTCAAACTGCAATATCATTTCTCACGTTTTTATCAGTCCGCAGTGGCTATCTATAATGATTTTATTATTGGAAACTATGCAGTGGTTTAACTTTACGGAGAAGAATAGCATATAGGTTAGAAATTGTACTTGTCAGATTTGTGTTAAATCCAATCTTGCTATTCATAGGTTTCACTTGCAAAACGTTTGAGACTAACTACTTACTGAATTTTATAGTGCTAATGTCTTGGTCAGGTCGCTTCATATACAAATCACTCTTTTCTTATATCAATTGATTTTTAGAATCTATAATGATAATGTGATGCATTTAGCTTAAGTTTGCATCCATATTGTGCTAAATTAGAGAAATAAAAGGGTATGTTACCATTTTGAAAATCTATAAAGGTCGTGCTAAATTGACGTATTAATCCTATATTTATTCATGATTGGAATTATAGTCCATGTATCTATTATATGTCTACTCAGTTTTATTTTACAACTCCCCTGTTTTCCCACTCCAAGACCATGAACGAGGGTGTTTAGATCATACGTGGGATTGAGGTTCAATGTTTCCTATATTTTGAGATTTACTTGGTTCTTTTATCGTATTTTGTTTATATAGTTGTCAATTTATGTATATTTTGATATTCAGGTTTCTCCTTATGCTTTCAATTTTGGAGAACTTACATATGAATATTTATATGTACTTTGGGTTTGTTCTAGTATATGCCAAAGTGAAGTCATCTCTGTGATTGCACTATTATTGTATGGTGGTTTTCAGGATTGCAGGTGCTGAAGAGATTGTCACATGATTATCGAGATTCGAGGGAGCCATCCATTCTAATGGCCATGGCAAGTTGGCAACCCACTCAGGATGTAACATAATATAAATTTTCTTTTACTCAATAAAACCAGAGCTTTATGTTAAATAATCATCAATCATCATAGAATAGATTTTTTTTGACATGTTATTCCATTAATTACATCAATTCAAAATTTAAATATCTATTACAAGAGGTCAAAATTTTTAACTGTTAGAAGATAAGTTTGTACTGGCCTAAAAAATGATAAATATATGCTTGGAGGCTATTAATTACTTTTAAATACTTATCTCTAAATTCTTGGTTATGTTTGGTAAGGGGTAATCAGCTTTGTAATGTAAACTAGATTACATTACGAGATTGATTTCTTTGTTTTGTATAGTTTTAAAATTGTAATGTAATGTAATCTGGATTACAAAAGCTAGTTAAAGTTGTGTAATTTGGATTACAAGCCCAACGGCATGTAATCCTAGATTACATTCAAGCCCAATTACATTACAGGCTTGATTACATTACCCTAACCAAACATAGCCTTAATAGCTTCTTTTCCCATTTTAGGGTATTTTCAATTTTTTGATCAATGACTACCTCCTTGAGGTTATTAGGGCAGTGACATTATCCTATTAAGCCTTCAATTTACTCCTCTTTTTAAAGCTCTGTTTTTGTTTTTGTGCTCCTTTCTTCATTGGAATAAACTGGGATTTTTCACTCTATTTTTCTCTAAATTGTTTGAGACATTGATCTGATATTTGGTGGTCAAATTGTTTCCTAACTACTTGTTGCCTAATCTTTGAGCAAAGCTTGATTTTTGGGTGAAATAGGTTGCTTAAGCAGTACTAATTTCTAAGACATCATTTTTTGCTGTTTTTATAAATAGAGAAAGATCTGACTTCTAGTTATTGTGCTTAGTATTCATACGTATGTTTTCTATTGCTTTACTTGCATTGTATGCTATATTTCTTGCAGACGGCATTTAGAGGTCGGGGTCGGGGTCGGGGTTGTGGTTGTGGTTTTGGATCATCTTTGACATTTGAATAGGGAAGCATGTACCTTATGAAGACTTTCCAGTAAGTTGGCTTAAGTTAAATGCTATAGTACGCATAACCTTTCTTTTGGATTGATTCTTCATGGAATATATTTCTAATTCCTATTACAATAGAGTTCAACAATCATCATACTGCTTATTTTTGGATTTATATGTGAACGAGAGAAAAAAAATTACAATTCCGTTTCTCATTTTTGGAATGATATGATTATGTATGTAGTTTTTGTTTTAATATAGAATTTTTTTGATATCTTGATTTTCAAGGATTTCTCAATGACCCAACCATTTACGATAGAAATTTCAAATTCTGAAGTTTTGTGATTTGGAATTCTATTTCCACCTCTTATTTTCCAAATGTAAGAACATGTGAAAATCATGGAGCTAAAATTCTTGATTTTGTTAGAATCTTATTTGCAGATATTATTTTTAAAAGAGCATTATCTATTTGCCATGCACAAGTGATAATGTGGTTTAATACAAGGTAGCAAATTGAGGGTTTGTATCATGAATTGTGTTTGAGAATTTCCAGACTCTGAGGGTTTCAATATTACTTTAATAGCATAATATGATTAATGGAGCACACTGATCACAATTCATAATAAAAAAAATATAGGGTCATAGTTTTTTGTTGATACAAGAATTACATAATAATTAATTTCATGTTCCTGCGAACTTGTTGCGATCTGCCAGTAATGTGTGAATTCTATCTCACAATTTGCACAGAAGTATTAAAAATAGCAAATTTGGAAAACACAAGGCAACACTAGACAAATTAACACATGGGTTCAAATGGAGGGTTGTTTCCAAAACAAAAATGAAGATTGTTACCTACAGTCAATATTAGTTGTTATTTTGTGTTTTTCAGCCTTGAATTGGAGCTTCAATGAGATGCATGGTTCATTAGTCCCAACTTTTATGTTGCAGTGGGAGTTGCTCACCTTTGGATTCTTTGTACTCTTATCTACTATCAAGACTGCATTGTTAGCATTTGATCAGGTTGTCTAGCTTGCTAAGTTTGCTAAAAGTCTTATGCTTTCAAACTCTTTATTTGAGATATCATCCTAAGCTTTTAGAATAGTATTATAGTATGCAAATTTTGAGCTACTTCAATGTCTTTTAAGGAAAGATTAGCATTGCCATTTTTGATGCATAACATTTTTCATTATAATACTTCCATGCAATTAATAAGCGTACTATGGCTAGTTTGTTGTTATGTTCTTAATCTTTTGCGAGAATATCATCTGACTGCTACTTGTAACATTGTTGATTAAATGTTCTACAGGAAGATGTCACTTTGCCTAGTTTGCCCACTGTTGATCCTTTACCAGATGAAGCCAAAGCTTTGATTGCATCAAAACTTTAAGTTGGAATTTTTCTGGAAGAACTCTTGCTATAATTTGCAAGCAGAAGCCTCGAATTCAAGTAAGATCAATTTCTGAACTTGTTTATTCTGGCTATCGGCAAGCAATTGCTCAAGGATACTTTTTAATTAATTATTTCGTGGATATCAGAAGTGTTGTTACTTTTTAGTGATGACTAAGTCACAGAAGACTAAAATGTTGTCTTCTGAGAGCCATCAGCATGATAGTCTTTCTTTTGACATGTTCCCTTATCTTGAATTATTATCTGTCAATAATACTTTCGTATTACTGCCAATCCTTTTAAATATGTTGATGCTTTCTAGCCGTATCATAACTCCATGCTCCAATGGAGTTTTTACATGACTTCTTGGTGTGAATTTAGACTTAATAAGTAGCTCACTAATTCCATGAAACTGGCAAAATATGACACTCCAGTGATCTAATCATTTTAAGCTGCAGCTACTCTTGATTTTGGTGTGAGAAACTTTAATCTCTTTTGCATGGGTGGCTATAGGAGCAATAATAATGTCTGCTTGTGTTGGAAGCGTACAGGACTGCAATGTTGTTTGTAAATGCAAACTGTATGTGGACCATTTTTGGTTTGATGATGAGAACTGCAGCCATGTTGGTGGTTGGCTGGTTATATTAAGAGGTTGAGGATTGTCAGATTCGTTGCTGAGATTGAGATACTTGTTCTAGTGTTTGTTGTTAGGTGTAACTGTTACACACATCTTTATTGTTACATTTTCTCACATCTAGAAATAAGCAAAGCAAATATATATTGTTCATTTCACAGGAACATTCCTTGCATCTCCATGAAAATCATTGTATTGCCTAGAAAGTTCAATACTATTATTGCTCACACATCTGTGCTGTCATGTTATTCCTTTTCTCTATACTGTTTCTTCAGTTGTGGGATTCTTTATATCCACTTTATTTTCTTTCTGTTTGCCAGAGAACCAAGATGCAGATATTGAGCGGTATTCTGACAGGTTCAAGATTAGACCACAAGGGAAACGTGAAGCACTTGCCTCCTACCTCAAATTATTGCCTTCAAATTTCCCATCTGAACTAATTCAAGGTACCAGCCTGTCTCTATTTTTTCATCATTTTTTTGTTGGTATAGTTGAAGATAAATTTGGTAACATTGCTAGTTTCCAGGATCAAAACTGCAGCAGCGTGATAAAAAAAATTTCGATGGGATCGGGGCCCAGGTTTGGCAATCTCTTTGCACTTCTGTTTCTGTATTTCACTTTGTTATTGTAACTTTGAAGTACTAAGAAATGCTTCTTGTTGATTTGACCCTAATTTTAGTATTTTACTTGTTTTCTTGATTTAATTTGCTCATTAAAAGGCTTATTGTGGATTATTGTGATCCTAAATTGCAATTTGGTTTGTGGGAGCTTTTTCAGTATTTTGTTTTTGAAAAAAAATGAAAATGAAAAAGGCATCAACTATTTGACTTCGTTGTATCATAGTTTTTTTCAACAAGATGATTGATCTTTCCTGAAAATTATAAAGGAATTGGTGTAGAAAATGCTAGGCAACAAAAAAAAGCAGAAAATAAGGACAAAAACTGGTGGGCTGTTTCTGAAGCAAGGCATTGTTAAAGAGCCTTTTTCAATTTCTATAAAATATTCTTAGGGAAACTTGCTCAAACCTGGCACCAGTTCACATTATTATTGAGTTTAGTACAAGTTTATAGCATTCTTGAACTTCTATTTATTGGATGTTGGTGCCAAGATTTTAAGATAAACCCCTGATTAAGATTCAAGATAATCGATTTTGAATTCTGCAGAGGGCAGACATGTAAAGAATTTTATTTTGATATATGCATTTCGCTATGCAGGTGAAAATATGTTTGATATCTTTGAAAAGCTCGAACAAAACTACAAGGTAAGGAGCAGACCTTAACATACATATGCATTAGGTTTTGATTTATTGTGAAACCAATGTTGTAAAAATCGGCCTGGACGGGCGTCTAGGCGCCGCCTAGGCGCCAATCGGCCCCCAGCCGCTCCGAGTTTGTGCGAATCGGTTGGTTGTGGCGGGTGGCCGCCTAGGCGGCCTGGGTGCCACCCAGACCATTTTTTTTTATTTTTTAAAGAAATTTTGATATAAAAAATATAGAAAAGGTGGGATTTGAGAAGAAATTAGGGTTGTGGACGAGCATATGCATATTGGTTCTTGGATATTTATTTGATTAAATAGCTGCGTTGGATAGGTAGAAAGTTTTGCAATATCAGTTGTTGAAAATATTAAAGGTGCACTTGGTTGGCCTGGGGATGTACTTTTTGACGTGAGCATTGGTGCATGGACTGGTGTTCTTCCAAACTACTTGATGAACAACCATCAATTTCACCTTGATATTCATAATGAGCAAGATCATATCAGCAAGCTTATATCTTTGAGGAAGATGTTAAACATTTCCACATGGTCAATTTAAACACTTTAAGCTTCTTGTCATTTTGAATTATCTGATTAAGTTCAGAGGAAATATTATTGTCATTTTGTTACTAATCAACTATAGTCAATGTTTAATTGGTTGGTATATACCTGTTTTATTATACTTTTAGTAGGCGAAATGATAGAAATATCTTAAGCTAAGGGTCCAAAGGAGAAGTATACATTTATTTATAATATCATTAACTGGACTCCTTATAAACAGTAAAAATGCCTAGGCCCCGCCCAGGCCGCCTAGGCGCTAGGCGATAGTTCTCCGCCCGACTGCTGCCTAGCGATATTTACAATCTTGTGTGAAACTGCACTTACATCATGAGTTAATTTTTCTTGTAATATCCGTTAGATAATTATCATTCCGTGCTGTAGATCACCATTTGCGGTTTCGACTGATATTATCAATGATAATTGCAATGTTTTTCCTCCTGTTTTTTTTTTTCAGATGAAGATGTATACGACTAAAATGCCTGAAGCTCCAGGGAAGGCCAACCAGAGCGACACGGTTCTTGTTCTCCAGTTCATCTCTGTGACCGAGAACACAGAAGCAAAGAAGAGTCATGCGCAGCCCCAACGCTTCGTGGATTTCTTGATCAACGCAGCAACTAAGCCATAAATAGAATTAGTTAGTGCAATATGTAAGTAATTAATGATATCTAGAGTTCTTCCATCCTTTTCCTTTGTTTTATTTGATTTAAACATTGTTCAGTTTTTTGATCTACAGCACGGTATGATAAACGAAGTGCCTTATTTTTCTTCTTGTCTGATTTTCTTTTATGTTTTTGTGATTGGCTTTCTTTTTATTAAAATTATTGATAGGGATGAGCATCTCAGAGTGGACACGTGATACGGGAAGGCTACGTGGCAGGGCTCACCGAACCAATGTCCCGAGGTCAGACTAGGGATTGGTCTCCCGAGACTATCTCGGGAGAACTGACGAAAGCTCCCGAGGTCAGACCAGGAATAAGGCCCCTGAGACTATCTCGGGAGAACTAAAGAAAAGTCCCGAGGTCAGCTCAGGAGATAAGACTCCGAAACTATCTTGGAAGAACGGAGTCAGCTCGGGAGATAAGATTCTGAGATTAACTCGGGAGAATAGAGCCCAATGATCAACATAGGGATAAGAAAGTCAGGCTTGAAGCACCCGCTTCTCCTTCCAGAACAGGAAAGTTATTAGGTAATTATTGTTCGCAACGCACGGTAATTAAGGTCTTAATAATCATAGTGACCGTTATTAAAAGAGAACAACTATCAAGTAACCGATGATTAACGAACGTGGAGGAGAACGTGGGGACACGTGTGAGAAAGATATCAGGTATATAAGATGCCTTAGTATCCAGGTAAAAAGGGGTAAGTTTTTCAGAATTATAGTACTTTGATTCCTCGTTGTTCTCGAAAAAGGAGAGAGTTCTGACTTGAGTTTCGGAGAGGACTCTATCGGAAAATCTTATAGTGCATCCCCTTTAATGTTCATGTTAATCTCGCAGGCGTGGACATCCTCTCCTCGTCATCGTCGTCGTGGGTTGCACTTTGATAATTTGTTATCTCCGTCGTTCACTTCCAGAATAATTATTAAGTTATATTTTTTGTTCAATTATAATAAAAAATTATTATATTCATTTTATATGTCTCTCATAGTTCATTTAGATTATATAAAAAAATAAATTATGAGGTTAATTTATAGTTAATTATCAAATAGTTAGGGGGCATAATTCATCCCAGATTATTTGAAAGAAAATAAATCATAATATTAATTTATAGTTAATCGTCAAATGATTAAGGGTCGGAGAAGTTTTTTTTTTTTTTTGAGAACCTAGGTTTTCTATTCAGGAATTTATGGTTGGGTTACAAATTTTAAATAGTGTGGATGTCTTAATTTTATTATGAAATTTGGAAGGAAAAAACTAAAGGTAATGAGATTAGTGACTAATTTACAAAGAGGTTATAAGTTTAAAGTGAGTTTATCGTAGAAGAGATGATCAATGGATCATGCCCTCCACCTAGAATCGGACTAGTCGCCTTCGGAACTTGTTATGCTCGATCGGTACAAGTACAACTTAGAAATGGGTTTTTTAAAACAAATTCTATTTTGTAATAAAAATGTACAATTCCATATAGAGAATATCACATAGGGGTCTCTCCTCCACACAATTCACATTCTAAATATGGCCTAAATCGCGCAAGCCATCCGTCCTAATGGAATTCAATAGGAAATCCTCCTTTCTCGTTGCCCTTATTATAAATAACAAGTGAAGTACTTCCTCCCCCATTCCGCCACATATCTATCATCTTCGATCTCTCTTGCAATCTAACATCATGGCAAGCACTAAGGTATCCTTCGTCGTTGCCTTTTTCATTGTCACGATGCTTGTGGCGTCGTCCGTGCCAACGACAAATGCACACGGTTGTTTCAAGGATTGCTACGATCGGTGTGCCAATGGTAAGATCGGCCACGTGCCTTGTGCCACCATGTGTGCCCAAGCTTGCGTCGTGCCCAATGTTCATGGTGTTGAGGCGGAAGCCAAGCTCAAAGGGGGGCATTAGAGTGTGCTTCGCAATTCATGACCAAAGACAATGAAAAATAATGAGAATTATATATATCCTCGTATATTTGTTATTTTTTTTAAAAAAATATTATTTGTGTTAAATGTTCCTTAATTATTTCAAATATTAATTTATAATTATGTGTTTTTTTATTTTATTGTTGTGAAATATTACTATTTATTATTATTCAATTGGAATATATATACAAACTGAAGCACAAATAGCCTCATGATACGTTATACTGATGATACTTTTTTAGGTCTATACCAATAGTTTGCCGCTTGATACGTTATACTGATGATTGATCTAGCATCTTCTATATTGCTTAGGTTTTTCTAATTTATCCGCCAACAATGAAAATTAGCGGTGTAATTGAACCGAAATAAGCTAAACAATAAAAGACTCAAGCTCGGTTTGGTTCATTTCCCCCTAAACTTGAGATCGGCTTAAGTTCGATTCAAACTTTAATTCTTACCCTCGAGCTCGGCTCTTAATCATTAGATAGCTCAATCACGATCTTAATTATTAAATAGCTCAATCACGAACTGCTTGACCTCAATTGGAATTAAAATAGATAATGGTTAATTGGAGAAAACTCCCCAATCTTAAATTGACCTTTGCATGCACTCCCCACTTGATAAATTCTTTACATTCACTCTCTGATGGATTGAGTATAAAAAAGTGAAAACTCAGTATACATTCTAAAAATTTGAGTATAAATTGTTTGAGATTTAGTACTAATTTAAGAAATTTGAGTATAAAGTTTCGGTGACACCTTATGAAAATCTTGATGTGGTGGATGCAATCTGACATACTCAAATTTCTAAATTTTATACTCAAATTTTTTCAAATAATATTCAATCTAAATCAATTTATACTTAAATTTTTACAATGTGTACTGAAATTTTTACTATATACTGAAACAATGTATACTCAATTTTTTTCAAAGAATACTCAAATTTCTCAAATTAGTACTCAATCTCAGATAATTTATACTCAAATCTTTACAATATATACTGAATTTTTACTCTTTTATACTGAAAAAATAACATACAAAATTATCTTGTCAATCCCATCAGGGAGTACATGCAAAGAAATTTGAGTTGGGGAGTGCATACAAAGCCCAATTTGATGTTAGGGAGTTTTCTCAAATTTTCCCTAGTTTAAATATAATAATTATTAAGATATTTGTTTCGGAAGTGAATAACGTGGAGGATAAGTCATCGTGGTGTAGCCTTGAGCGATGATGAAGGAGGATGCCCGCGCCTGCGAGTTTAACACGAGTGTTACAGGGATACACTGGAAAGAGTTCTGGCAGAGTCTTCTTCAATGCTTAAGTCAGAAATTACTCGAAGATAGAGAAGGAGCAATAAGAATGAATTAGTAGAGTTCAGAAGATCTCCCCTTACCTAGGGGTCTAAGCACCTTATATAATCGCTGCTCTCCTCCTTCGAGTGCTCCCACGTAACCAGTTACCCCCAGGAAATGACAACTGGTAGACAACCACGAATCATGAGGCGTGGGAATGAGAGAAGCTATTGTTACAGCAACGTGGCAGAGGAGAGCAGCGATTATATAAGATGTTTGGACCCCTAGGTAAAGAGGGATCTTCTAAACTTTACTAATTTATTCTTCTTATTCCTTCTCTATCTTTGAGTAATTCTTGACTTGAGCGTCGGAGAGTGCTCCGTCAAAACTTCTTCCGGTATATCCCTGTAACGTTCGTGTTAACCTCGCCAGCGCGGGCATCCTCCTTTGTCATCACTCAAGGCTACAACACGATGACTTATTGTCCAGGTCGTTTACTTCCGGAATAATATCTATATATATATATATATATAGATATAGATATATAGGGTTTCTTAGCTTGCACACCACACCCTCCTCGCTTCTGCGCACGAGGGGGGTGACTGACTCGAGCTCGATTCGTTAATTTAATCGAACGAACTCGAATAATTTTTTTTCAAATTGAGATCTGAATAACTCTCGAGCGGCTTAGCTCGTTTACCCTCCCATGGAAGATAAAGAACCCGATAATATCTAAATTAAAATAATTATTTTATTTAAGAAAAATGAATGTGATTAGTTCCTAAATTGACACAAATGGGAAGGGGAAAAAGAATACGAGAAAAATGATGCGGGCACAAGCCCTTAGCACTACGATCTGATCGAATTAATCTCGACCGTTCGTTTGCTTTCGATGCAGATGATCAAATTAAGATAGAATCATGTGATTCTGGAAAATAAAGGCTCTTTTTTTGCAAAATGTGCTATTTTTTGGTCTCAGGTATTTAAGTGCAAGTGTGCAACGCGGAATGCTTCTTCGTCGCGTCTACTGCGATCCGACGACGCCAAATCGGCACGCCACAGGTCGCTGCTCGATTCGTGAATCGCACGGGAACTAGGTTTCCGGCAAAGAGATCGCCGTTGACGGTTACGTCCCCCGTTCGGTTCCTCCCCCTTCCGGCGCTCGATCGAGGAGGCTTGGTCGAGGGTTGAGATCGCCGGCGCGCTTCTGGGATCTGACGCTGTAGGCGAAGATGGACCCCTGGGAGGCGCCCGCGAGTTCTCAGGAGTCGTCTGTAGATCTGGCGCCCGTGATCTCTGGTTAGCGTCTGCTTTCGTTGGTCCGGTGACCTTGCTGATTCTATTTTCCTAGGATTAACTTATGAGAAAAATTTTAGCTCTGTTGCTGTTTTGGGAATTAGGGGAATTTTCCCCCGGTGGTATTTCTATGTTGTCTTTTGATTTTTTTTTGGTTTGGAATAGCACTCCATCATCTATAAAATTCTCGGGAAGCATACTGCTAGCATACAACTCTGCTTTAGGATGAGAAGAAAAAGAGAGTCAACCTAGCTGGATAACGGAGAGCATAAAATGTTAATTGTTTAAAAAAAAAAGTATCGGATGGGGAGTTGCATCGGATGGGAAGTCGTGCGGATGATCAGCGCAGGAAATACCACGCAAGGAAGAAGAACAAGTCTACTACCTTGTTGAGTGGGAAATTAGGTTTCTTCTTTCTCTAGAAACCCTATGCAGCCCCCTCCGCCCACTAACTTAAATAAATATTAAAATTACCAATACAACCCTCAGAATTACATAATTTCAAACGGTTCCCAACAGAAGAAAATCATTGATGTTATCAAACAAGTGTTTTTTTTTCCTTCTAAAATAGCTTGTCGAACTTGTCAGTCATATTCTTAAGCTCCTCAAATTAGAAGAACATAATGAATGTTCTTTTCAGTGATTGCAAAGCTTTGTACCAAAGGACTAAGTGCAACCTAGTCATATCAGGATGTGCTAGCTGAAATTGTTGGCAAAAAAAGTATCTTTCTTATAATCATTTTAAAATTTACAGTAGAACTCATATCACTTGAGAAAAATGCTTCTATTGATATGTGTGTGTGTGTGTGTGTGTGTGTGTGTTTATGTTACACATCCACTCATCACCGTCTGCCAATAACTCAAATACACTTGTTAGTTGTTGCTATACGACCCTTGAGTTTCAAGAAAATGAAATAATGTAAAATGATTTTCTGTAGTTATCATATCACACTGTAGAAATATGTCTATTTTGTTAAAATTTCATTATAAACTTAGTTCTTTTTAGATATGCCTGGCTAAATTCTATTGTTTCCTTATGCAGAACTTCAGAAAAAGCATCAATTGAATTTACAAAATTTGACCTTGACAACTCAGCCCTTCAGGACATTGCAGCTATTCATACTTGCTACATTGCAATATTTAAGAAGATCACTTGTATATATTATCACTAGAGGCGGTGTGCTTTTGTTCTTGATTATACCATTATTGGCCATTGGACTTCTTTTCATGAATGATTATGGCCCCCAAGGGAAGGTGATTCTTGTGACTTAATTTTGTTTCTTTTATATGCCAATACATTGATCTGTCAATATTCGCTAAAATTTTGCAGTTGATGAAATTAGTCAATGGATTGTATGAGTTAGACTTGGCAATATTATACGGATTGAGCTATAATATACCACTTTTTTTGTTTGATATTATATTTTTCTAATAATAGTATAAGTTTATTTATATTGTTTGTAGAAGGTTATGAAGGTCTTTTGTAAGAGCCATTGTTTCCATGCTGTTAAAATAAATCTATAATTACATAGTATTGTTTTGTTGACTCTTGACATGCTCGCAGCATATTGAAGGGCTCACTAGATATGCAAAATTTATGTTATGGTGGGTGGCACTTGGGATAGCATCATCGATTGGGCTTGGTAAGTTCTTTCAGTTAATTGACTCTTGTTGCAATCTCCAGAAAAAATGAACTTCTCATGCTACTGCTTCGTGAGTTTAAGTAATTAGGTGAACTTTTTAAGTCTTCGTACTACTCGTATTGTTTCTCCAATACAACTTAGCAGCTAACTCGTATATCTGGTCTGTTGAAGGTGAGTAAATACAGGGAGTAACTCACTGAATATTTAAATAAAAAATTTCTAATCTTCAGCGTTATGTAATGGCATGAACTGATATTTATTATATAACTTGAAGATTAGTCATCTTCAATTATCTTCTTTGGGTAGGTAGGACACAATTTAAAATGTTTGTATTCTTCAGGATCTTGCAATCACATTGAATTCTTTTATTTATTTTACTTGTTATCTTTCTGCTTCAAATTTCATAACCAATCAGCTATATTTAAAAAGGCTTTCACATGGTTGGATTTGACTTTTGTTCTGAGAACTGTTATTTCTTTTCTCTCTGACATATTTTATCATCACACTTCTACATCAAAACGGCAAGATGGTAGGCCCAGCTGTTATGGATCAACTAAATGGATGTCATCCTGCCACTGAATTGGCTATCAAAATATTTAGAAAATACAGTATGAAAGTGATCTGACCTGTTTTGGGATAAAAAATGAGGAATGTTGAGATTGTTAAAGCCAAAACGAAACTGTTAGCATACATGATTCTTTATGGCAATGTACTTGTTGTACCATTAAGAATTTTTAATCTTGTATCCAATTTTGTGGTTCATATAGTGTATTAGTGTTGATGTCAACTTTTTGCACTTTAAACCAGATTATTTCAATAATATTCTGCAAAATCATCTAGCTTGCCTTTCTATAAGTTGAAACAATACAAATGTGATAAAAGTTTGTTATGTATGCGCTGTGTGCTTAACACGTTTTGGTACATCTTTGTTGCGTTCTTCCTTTCTAATTAACTAGTTTTATTTTTCTGTAGGTTCTGGGTTGCACACATTTGTACTCTATTTGGGCCCGCACATTGCCTTCTTTACAATCAAAGCTACACAGTGCGGTCGAGTTGATCTAAAAAGTGCACCATATGACACCATACAGTTTAAATCTGGTCCTTCGTGGCTTGAAAAGCACTGTTCTGATTTTGGAGCTCCAGTGTATCCCTCCTTACCTGATTCCCGAGTTAGAGTTTCTATGAGCAGTATACTACCTCATGTTCAACTAGAGGCTTTTCTTTGGGGGTTGGGTACTGCACTTGGTGAACTTCCTCCTTTTTTCATCTCTAGAGCAGGTAAGTCCTTGCCTAAGACTTTGCTATGAATTAACAAAGCATGGCATACTTGGACGTTCTTTTGATTTTGTTGATTTTTCACATTCATAATTGGCCGGATCCCATGCCTCTGCAATTACTGGTTACTAGAAGTCTCAATTTCAGAACAGTATGCCAAAAGAACCTGTCATTTGAAAATTGCATATACTTGACAGTTGCTGCTTTGTTTTTCTCCAAATACCCCTTTCTGGAGAAACCATCTAGGTGGGCCAAAAAAACCCTCAACAGAATATATATATATATATTTCAAAATTCATATGTATTTTATTTTATTTATTTATCTTAAAAGTTAGATATAGTTAATCTTGTATCAAACCATCTAGACTGGGGTATCTTGGAGGAAAATCTCGCTGCTTGCTTATTTTCTTGAAATATGTTACATTAGAGCCTTCCTGGCCACTTTTTAGAACAAAAACAACTTTGGGAGATATGGAATATGAATCAAGATTGTAGACTGTTTGATGTATCACAAAATTTATTACGAAATCCTTAAAATTTCTGATAGTAGACTGTAGGATGTATCACTATTGAACTGGAATGTATTTTATAATTATTTGCAACCTAAATCTTTGGATAATGCACCATTACTAACTTGTTTAGAGTTTACCATATCTTGATTTTGTTAATAAATATTCTTACCAGATACCTGAAAAAGGCAAGTTAACTTTAATGATTTGTTTTTTCTATTTATTGGTTCCTTGAATATTAAGCAACTTAGTTTTAGACCAAAAACTGTACTGACACATGAGAAGTATTGCAGCTCGCTCGTCTGAAAACAAAGCGGAGGCATTGGCGGAACTAGATCCTGCTTCGTCAGAAGATGGGGTTTTCTCCTCTTATTTGAAACCAATTAAGCATTGGCTTCTTTCACAGTTTCGACATCTTAACTTCTTCACAATACTACTACTAGCCTCGGTTAGTATCATTCCAAAAGAGTTGTTTCTTTTTACTTGTTAGAATTGCTATATTTCTGTTCATTTTCTCACTTTTGTGATGGTTGCAATTTTAGGTTCCTAATCCACTCTTCGATCTTGCCGGTATAACATGTGGACATTTTGGAATCCCATTTTGGAAGTTCTTTTTAGCAACCATGATCGGAAAAGCAATCATCAAGACCCACCTTCAGGTTCCCTTTGGTTCCGAAATCATGCTTTTTTAGGTTCCTATCTTCGCCACTCATCGAGGGAGATAACCTTTTTTTCAGGCAGTTTTTATCATCTCCTTGTTCAACAACGAAATATTCGAATGGTTGGAGAATAAGCTAATATCGATCCCTGGTTTCCCGCCTCTTCTAACCAAGCTGGTTTCCAACCTCAACATAATTCAGGAGAAGTATCTACCATCTTCCGATTCAGCATCCACCATCTCAGAGGGAATGGTTAGTCGATCTCTTATCTACTAAAAATGCAATCTTTTCACTTCCAGTCGATATCCGATCCAATTCTCTATCGCTCGTTTGTAGGCAAAGCGATGGAACTTATCCTTCACTTTGATATGGAACAGCGTGATCTGGCTCGTGCTCATAAACTTCTTAATGAAGATTGTCGATGCTACTGCACAAGGATACCTCAAGAAACAGCAAGACTTGGAATTGACGACGATGCTTGAAGCGCCAAAATTGAAGTCTTTGTCTAGTTAATAATCGTATTAGAAAGCATTAATTTCACTTTAATGATATGATTTGTGTATAAATTGGAAAAAAATGACTAATTAGCTAGAACCCAAACACATCATTTACAAACCATTCTACATTACAAGCACATTCGGCTCATAACACCAGCATATAAGCACATCGCGAAGATCTTTGTCGTCATGTCATAAGACCTGAGATACTAAGAGCCAACAAATCATCGGCATAGATACAGATGCATCAAGTTGCATCATGAATCACATTACAGGGGAAAAAATTACAAGAAATGAGATACTAACTTAAAGCTCGCGAATAATATTTATAAAGTCGAGTAGATTGAGGATTCCATGGTACTGCTTGGCATTAACATACTCCAGCTGTTCTGCCATTTCGAGAGGTAAAGGCAATTCCAATAATTTGAGGATGAACCTGTAAAATCCAACCAACCAGCAATCATGAGACTAGACATCATAATATGTTCATGATTTTAGGATAATCCCTAATAATTATAAACCAAGATCAGCTAATTGTAAAATAACAGTAAAGTTCAACTGTAACAATCCAATACAGATTATATTGTCAACGTGGATAGGCATTGTTATCCAATTATCTGACAAACTTACTATGGAGTGAGCTCCATGAGTTGCCATTAGACCAGCAAAATAAGGGTCATTATATGGATAAGCAGGCCCCGGGATTATGGTGTAGTGGAGGGACGATTAATTATCATCACAGGTATCCGTGGTTCGATCCCCAACTACGACGTATTTTGTTGAAATTTTTCCTCCAAATGAGGCACAAACCCTAGAACGTTGGACTTCTGGACCGTCCGTCGCGAGCACTTCTCGATTTATCTTGGCGACTAATAGAAAATTTTTATGAAACCGAATTGATCATCCGAGATTAAAAAAACCTCGTTAAATAAGCAGCTCATGCCTGTAAAAGCACATCAGAAGATCTATTCATCATTGTGACAAGATAATGATAAAGATATATTATGTGAGTAAAGGAACGATTCTTCAATTTAGAGTAAATAAGACAAGTCAAGCGATATATAAGAAGAGGAGAAGTAAAATAAGGAAAGCACACGATTGATTGTCCAAGTTCAAGTTGGGGTGCAATAATCTCTCTCAGGCATGACACGAGCCATAGCTGAGGAGGTAGGCTGCAGATTCTGGATTTTATTGCAAAGATATTCCCATCTGACAATAAAAAGGCCTTGTAAGATGTAGAAGACTAATTTGTTGAATTTCTAGTATATCCTTCAGTTGATTATGAATACTAGTGAATGATCTAAGAAGGGTTTTGGGTGTTCTGCAGGATTTAGCAGTATCAATAAAAAAAATTATACATCTAGGCAGAGCAGTAAGAATCTTTCTGCATCTTGGTTAGGCTAGCTGATACCAGTCCATATGTAGGAACTATTCCGTTGAACCAGTGAGTCCTGTTCAGTAGTTCAACAGTTTCAACACTGTAATATCTCCCAAACCATATATAAAACTATACTTTCAGGCATAAGTATTCCTGATGTTGCAATTTTAAATAAGTTATGCACTGCAGCTACCTCGTCTCCAACCGAAGCTGCCTTAGAAGTAGGCACTGCAGCGAAAAGGGGAGTACAACCATGGTTGTGTACTGACTATGGTAGGTAAAATAGTTTGATCCCTCAGATCTATTGGGTTTGTACCAATAGTTTGATCCCTCAAATCAAAGACTCTTCGTGTAAATATTACAAAGAGAGCAAAGTTAATTAGCTTGACAAGGAAGAATCACTCATCCAACGAAAATTAATAAAAAGAAGAAAAAAATCTTTAAAACAGAGACCAAAGAACACATTGATTTTGGACCAAAATGTTAAATTCTAAGCGCAACGGAATATTTATAATAAAGAAAACATTGCTCTTAAATCATGGATCTTTTCGTGATACATATAGTTCTAAATAAAATGATATGAAATCTAGCATAAACTGAAAACATACCTCGTAATTCGTTGCTTATTTGTAAACGATATCATGAACAGATGAGAGCCCCACGTGTGACTCCTCTAGCGGTATCCACGCCCACTATATCACGAACTGGATGATCCGTTAGGTGCTAGCCACTTGGATCGACAGAATACTTTCGGAAGCACTATGGATCTGAAGATGTGTTTCCGATCAGAGGAGTAGTAGGTTGTCGAAGGCTTCTTGGGAGAGCTAAAGAGAGCTCGTACAAGAAAGACAAAAGAGAAGTGCTTCAGTCAAGGGTGGCTATATATATTTCAATTTCAAAAAAAAGGTTGGAACCGCCAACCTAGCGGCCCCCTGGTCTCTGCCTCACAAGTGTCCAGGGGTGGCTATATATAGCCTTTAAGGAAGATGAAGAGACATGACTCTTCATCTTCTCCATTAATTATCATAATTGCGACTCTTTAAATTCTCCATTAATAATCATTAATAGAGACTCTTCATCTTCCCCATTATTGCCACCATAATTGTGACTCTTCAAATTCTCCAAAAAGAATAAGAGATAAATTCCATACTCTCTTCTTTAGATCAAATAAATCCATATTTGATCTTGATCCGTTCTAACTTTCGATATTTCAGAAATAATTAATGATCTAATTAATTCTTATTCAAAAATAATAAATTGATTAATTTTAGTATCCGCTAAAATAATCAATTACAGATACTGTTCGTGTCTATGTGCTATGTGTGTGACCCTCCAGGTTTTATACACGAAGGTAGTGTAAATTCATACACAGACTAAGGTAACCCTCTAGCAACAATTAACTACCCAACGTGATAGAATATTAGTTATAAACTAAAACCTTCATGAATCGATTACTGTGTAATTCAATCTCTTCATCTTTACCTTACATTCCAATTAATTCGGTGCAATATGCATTATCACCAAAATAATTATTTTACTTAATTTTCAAGATATAATAGACTTATCTTGAATGATAATCCAGGATGTCAGTCACAAATATCTCTATCAAACGGCCAGGATGTTAACTCCCTAATCCAAGAAAACGATGAATTCTCTATTGACTCAACATTATTCCCTCTACGTTTTGTCATACACTTAACTGCCATATTAATCACAATCTGATTGAATATTATTTTTAACGGCATCAAAGTACATAACTCCACACATAGAATATATGAAGGTCTCAAGTCAAAAGATCAATTACACTCGTTCATTAAGACAAACAACCAATGATGTTTAATATGTGTTGTTCTCTTAAGCGGGTCGTGTCCAGTGTACCTCTAAACTTAAGACACCTCCAAGTACAACTTGGATATCCATCCCTCGGTCTATCTTGACCTAGTCATACTCAGCCTCGATCTAGATATCTATGTCCACTCTAGATATCTATATGATCAAGGACTATTTTCAGAATAATATAACCATTAATCTGTAAAACTTTATCATTAATCATATACGTACAGGAAAATAAATGATTAACGACAAATACTTACCTTTATTAAAAAAAATTATCTATAAATACATAAAAGTGTATTAACACATAAGTGCACATACTAACACCAAAATAAGAGATAAATACAACTGCAAGAGACTCCAAAGATCCCACATAAGAAACTATAGCACTCCACATAAATCCACTCTAACGAGATCATCCAAACCCCCCATTTTACAGCTATTTCCGGTAAGTAGTACGCCGAGAGCTCCATCACGATGCAAGAAAATCACATTGTAACTCAAGCTACAAACACAGTCAAGAGGCAAGATCGATCAGAAAAGAAAATACCCGTCTTTACTACCAACCCCACCCATCTTTGAACAACAAACATCTAATTCAATCAGGAATCAACATAGACTCGAAGGATAGTAGCATCCAACGTCAGGAACCACAAGACCCCCAAATTTCTCAAATAGTAGGAGCCAGGAATCAAAAGAACAAGCAATCAATGAAACCAAGCAAAAACATCGCGCCCGATTTCAGAGACTCAATCTAGTAATCCACGAGTCATCTCGAAGACAAAGCTACGCGCACACAATACATACAAACAGAAAACTAATCGAACCTGCAGCAGCAGCCGCGATCCACGACTTCTCCTATCGAATAGCCGCATCAGCTAAGAAAAGACGTCGAAAGGGCGAATCAGATTTCGCGAGGCGTAACCCTTCGCTTTTTTGGCTCTCCCCACATTTTTTGGCACTCCCCACATCAAAAGCCTGGAGAACCCTAAGAATCGCCCTCCTCCGACCATCGATCTCTGCGTAGGTCCATCGATGGGACGAATGAAAGGCGACGCAGGAATAAAGAAGACTATTTATAAGTTATAAGTTATAACAACTTTCAACCGCTCGTGTTCCAAAAGTTGCTGACCCCACTCCGTCACTCACATCGTGCGAAATGACACACGTACTAAACTTGAAGAATAATAGCCGGCGATCAAGAATGAACAAGAGCATATTTGGCATTTCGTATAGTGGCTTTTGACTTAAACGGTTCGGATGTGTTTGGTATTTATCAAGGCTATAAAAAAAAAATAATGATAGGGAGAGTAAAAATTATAGTGAATAATATGGTATGACGTGGTATGACATGGCATGACGTAATATTTTACATGCACACGTTCGAGTATCGCTTGGACACCATCGGCGGTCTTCGGCCGTCGTCCCGAATCAAACTATACCTTGGGATGCACGGTGAACCCATCGGAGATCGTGCATGCAAGGTGTCACGTCATTCACTATGGTTTTCACTCTCCCATTTTTACTCTCCCAATCATTATTCTAAAAAAAATATTTGATTTAGATAATCAGTGAATCCCAAATAATTATTTATGTCCGACACGTAAACAAAAGGAGCATACAATCAAGAATCGAAAAGAGTAATGATTGAGAGAGTGAATTTGGGAGAGTGAATGGGAGAGTGAATGACGTGTAGCTAATGTGTACATGTTTGATCGTCGATCGGACACCACCGATGACCTCTGATTGCCGTCCCGAATCAAACTATGTCCTAAGAAGATAGTGAACCCGGCAGGGTCGCCGGTAATTGAGATCTCGCCGGATTTACGGTGAATGCGACGAGATCATAATTGCGACGATTCCCGATGAGTTCACCGATCTTCTTAGGACATAGTTTGATTCGGAACGGTGATCAGAGGCCGTCGGTGGCATCCGATCGGCGATCGGACGTGTATACAATAACTGCCTCGTCATTCACTCTCCCAAATTCACTCTCCCTATCATTACTCAATCGAAAAATATCAGAAAAGTGAGGTTCTTCTGGATTCCGAAATTATGAAATTCTTCTATTCCAAATTATCTCTCAATATTTACTCCTAAGATAAAATTACTCATAATAATTAATTATATTACAACTCATTGTCTTAGTCGGTTGCGGTCGACAGGCGGTGAGGCCGACGGCTGGCGATCAACGATCGATGACCGGCAGTCACCGGTGACAATACCAACGACTGGCAACCGATGGCCGATGACAATACCGGCGACCAACGACCGACGACGACCAATGGCCAGCAGCCGACGACGATCGACGACCGACGACCGACGATGATATAATTTTTAAAAATTTAAATAAATATAATCGTAGATCGTCAATCCGACGACGAATGTAATTTTTTAAATTTAAATCGAGGATGTGAACAAGTATAAAATATTATTTTATATTTTTATTTTTAATTTAAACATGCATACTATATTATAATACTTATATTAAACTAAATAATAATACGGTAAAATATTATACTATATTATATATTATTATTTTCAAACAAATAATATTTTATTTTATCATCTAAATTAAACCAAATAACGTTAGATTATGTTTCATTCCTCATAATTTTTGTTATGTGATTATTTGGTAATCACATAACTAAAATTATAAATGATAATTTCAACCAAATGTACCCTTAACCATCAAATCGGCCATTTCTAACAATCGAACATCAATTACGAATCAGGATGGGGTGTTCCTATTAGATGGACTGAAGATTAATACGTGAGTGTTGTTATCATGATGTCTGGGGTTAAAATTTGATAAAGATAATGTGCCCGTTCTCCTCACATACTAATCATAATATCCAAATTAATAGTTTCTATAATTTATCTCCTCTATTTAATTTTGGGATGGATTGAGGAACACAATAAAGACGACAGATTGGCTTTTACTGTCACAAATCGGGATGGGCTGTAAGCGGAGGTCGTCATTTGCTCAATTCCGTTGCTCCTTGCGGCTTGCGCGGATCTTCGAATCAAATTGGTCAGATTCATCCGCACGACCGCACTGTTGATGATTCTCCGCTTGCTGTGGGTGGAGATGGCCTTTGGGGGACAATTTGTTTTTAAATGAGAAGTGATGTAATTGTTTATTGATTAAGGGAGACAAATGATACTTTTATAATTAATTATCCTAAAATTTTTAATATCATACTTGATCCTGTCGTGAAATGAGGTGGCAGCTCAATGGGCCGGACAAGTCTCCCGGGAGCCACGAGCCGATGAGGTGGCCGGTCACCGGCCGTGCCCCACCTTGCTCCTGCAAAACAGGGACCGTCAGCAAACCCGCCCGACGATTAAGTCAGTCCCGAATATAGATGAGCGGAAACTGAATGGAGATGGGGCCAAGGATGCGAGAACTCGCGCGCGCGTACCTGGAGTAGGGAGAGTGCTGAGCTTATATAACGGGGGGGGGGGGGGGGGGGGTGACAACCCCTGTCCGCGTAGATGGGACCAGGTGTGATGGCTACCAGCCCGCATGGAGCAAGGGGAGCGGCGTGACAGGACGCGGGGTGCTCCGGCAGTACTTGAGTACTGGATGCGAAGTACGAGAGTACTGGATGCGCGAGATGGCCGCGTGGAGATGTCAGAGATAGGCAAGGTGTGAGGAGCCCCACCGGCAGGGTTGTACCCCAGAAGTAAGAATGGGAGGGGGTGTGTGGGCAGGACAGCCCGTACCCCGAGCGCCGACTGGCAAGTCCGTGTGCTACGGACTGAGTCGGGAAAAGACCAGGGAGCGTGGGCCGCCACGCGTCCGTCTGGTAGGGAGAGAAAAAGAGAGAGAGCGCGGGGCACGCCCTGGGTCGGGGGTATCACAAGACTTTGACCTTGCTAATGAGGCCGAACCCTGTTCAGGGTTAAGGTGAGCCGGTATGAACAACTAGGCCTTTTACGGAGTTGGCTGGCTGGGAGCTGGGCCGGTTGCCTTCTCAGGTGACCCGGTGGACCGTCTTTCCCTCTTTCCTGCGGAAGGTCCTGGGCGTGCAGCTCCGTTTGCTGATAAGGCGGTTGCCCTGGATGCTAGGCTTCCTGGGCGCCAGGCTGGCCTGTGGGCCCGACCTATGCCCCTACCTATAGGCAAGGCCGGGATCATAAGCGTCCCCTTCAAGTATAGTCGAAGGAGGCGACGAGTCCGACTGACTGGACCGCCTTCATTTCTTGAAAGCCTGGCACGCCGGAAGGACTTAGCCTTGTCTAGGTGCTTTTCTGCTGGCCTGTCGAGGCTCAGGGATCTCAGTCGGCTGATGAGACCACCTTGTCTTCTCTTTGGATACTAACGGTTCCGTATCCCGAAGCGGTTAAGAATCGTTGCCTACTCCTAGGGAGATCCCACGTGTCTCGTCCCCCTTCCTTCTCCTATCCCCGCGGCCTTTTCCCCGCTTTCCGAGGAACGAGGTTAAGTGCGAGTCTCCTGGCTTCTTGGGCCCCACTGGGCCGGCTCTTACGACTGCTACCGCCCGCCGTTTTTGCCCTGGCCCGCTACCCGTGTGTTCTGCCATCCTTTATAACTGCAAAAAATCTCTTCGTCTTTCACTCCGGCAGATTACCTTCTTCTTTCCGACTAGGGTTGCGGTCATTCCCTGTTGTTCGCTAATTTTCTTTGCCGCCCTTCTGCCTTTCTTTGCGCTTCCATGGCTTCTTGGTCCCATGATCCCCATCCTTGGTATGTCACAGCTAGGTCCACTCTGACCCGTGACGACCTCGAAGCCATCCAGGCGGAGTTTCATATTCCGCCGGATTATGACCTTCGACTGCCTTCTTCTTTGGATCAGCCAGCCATCCCACCAAGGTACTATATTACTGTTTCGCGGGACCACCTACGGGCGGGCCTGCGTTTCCCTATTCATCCCTTCATTGCCTCCGTGTGCCGCTACCTCCCTATAAACTTGTCCCAATTGACCCCCAACTCCATCCGCCTCCTTTGCGGGTCTGCCATCCTTTTCTTGTTATATCGCTGCTCCTCCTGCGCCGAACTTTTCCATCATTTCTTCTACCTAAAGAAACAGGAATACGACGAGTTTGTTTTCCAAGCTCGCCCTGGGACTTCCTTCCTTTCCTCTCTCCCTTCCGCCAGCAGGGGTTGGAGGGAGAGGTTTTTCTTTGTTCGTCCCGCGATTTTCCCGACCTGGCCATCTAACTTTCGGTGGGATCTCCCCCAGATGCCCCCTCACCATACGGATCCCAAAAAGTTTTCTCCCTTCGAGCACGCTCTCATGGTATTCAGAGACAAACACTTCCCAATCGGACCGCTCTTGGCCGAAAACATCTTGTCTGCGTTTGGCCTGAGTCCAACGCCTTCGTTCGCCCGGCTTCTTTAAGTAAGTGGTTTTCCCTGTTATTTAACCATGTCAGTCTCTTGACTTTTTCTTTCTGACCAGCTGGGATGATGTGCTCGGCTGCTCTCGAGCGGGGCTTCGGGTTCGGACATGCGGAGGAAATGGAGGAGCGCCTCCGAGCGGTGATAAGGGAGCAGCGGGCGCAGGCCGTGGAGCGGCGAGCTGCGCAAGGGCGACGCTTAGCCCTGTTGGCCGAACAGGAAGCGTCTCCGTCCGGTTCTCCTTCTCCTGCTTCTTCCGCCGAGAGGGGAAGACCCCGCTGTCTGGCTCGGATGATACTCCCCCTCTGAGTCGTTCCCTGAGTCGACCCGGGGGCTTCGGCTCCGCATCCGCCTCGGCCGACCCCCTGGGGGCTTCTTCTAATCGGCCTTGCAAAAGACAGAGGGGTGAATCGTCGACTGCCGTCCTTCCGGCACTGCCGCCGCCACTTCCTTCCGAGGTGCTACCAATGGCCTCAACGATGATACCCCGAGGGATGCCTCCCCGCCTGGCCAGGAAGGTCCTGCCAACGAAGGCCTACTGCACATGCGTCGCCCTCCCTATCGGACTGGCGCCTAACCATGACCCTGCCGGGCGGTACTGCCCCCTTGCGGGCGAGGGACGTCCGGTTATATGGTCCAATCTCGGACAAGTTCCTGGCCGGCCTGCGCGCGAGTAGCTCTGTGGCCCCTGCTGTTGGGGCGGATGACTTCATGGTCCTGGCCACCCAGGTATGTGTCCGTTAGCTGGGCGGGCGCGCCTTTCTTCCTTTCGGCTGACAGGTCTATCTTTCGCAGTCTTGGGCTCAGAGCTACAGCATGAGTGTGGCTATGCTAACTCACGCCCAGGCCCGGTGTCGCGCCGAGAGGCGTGTGGAAGATCTTGAGGCTCGACTCCGCCATGCCCAGCTGTCCTCGGATACTGATTCATTGAATGCTTTGAGGGCAGAGGCTATCGGCCTCCAAGACATGCTGCGTCAGACACAGGAGGAACTGGAGGTCGCCAAGGCGCAGCTTGTCGCCGCTGATGCCGAAGTGGTCCGCGCGGAGGAACGGGTGCTCCAAGTTGAACAAGCTCACCTTTGTGACCGCAAGCGCAAGGGTGAGATGCAGGCAGAACTCTTGAGGGCCCGGGCATATCTACCTTGGGCCAACGAGGAGATTTTGTCTCTTCGGACGCAGCTGGCGGCGGAGAAGCAGACAACAGATTCGTTGAGGTATCAGTTTCAGGACTTACGGGGCCTCCGTCCGGCTTGGGACGCGGCCCAGGTTGAGTTGAGGGAACTGCGTGAGCGGCAGGTGTCATGGGATGCTCTTCGGACTGAGCTAGCAGAGCTGCGTGCCTATCGGGCGACTGAAGCGGGTCGATTAGAGGCTCACCGCTTGGCGTGTTTAAACGATCCGGCCCATGCTGCAGAGATTTTCCGACGGTTTATGGATGTGATGGAGCAGCATGGCCTCAACGTAGTTCGCCAGCTCAGACTGGGAGGGTATTTGCCCCCAGATTTGTCCCCTGACGCAGTTTCGCTTCCGGATTTATGCAAGGACCTGTCCTCAGTAACTGACCAACCTTTTGAATGAGGCTAGTGCTTTTGTGTTCTCTGTTTCTCTGTATGCAAAGGGTTTTCCGCCCCGATTTTTGTAAGGCGCCTGCGCCCTTGAATGTGATGTTCCCCCCTTTTAGTGTTTGTCAGTAAGAGTCTTCGGTCTTATGG
Organism: Boesenbergia rotunda; assembly: GCA_024364735.1. NCBI lineage: Eukaryota > Viridiplantae > Streptophyta > Magnoliopsida > Zingiberales > Zingiberaceae > Boesenbergia > Boesenbergia rotunda. The sequence continues at coordinate 755,206 of JAGFNQ010000753.1, forward strand.
GGAAGGTACTCGGGACCCGTGCTGGTGTCTCCGCGTGATGAACTGATCTCTTAATCAGCATTTGTGGCGGAGAGGTCTAGAGGTAGGTGGCCCCCGGGAGTCCTGGCTCCCTGGCCGAGTGGGACCCAGGGAGCGTGGGTCGCCACGCGTCCTTTTAGGGCTCAGGTCAAGGACTTAGTGGGAGCTGGCCCGTGATGAGTATGACCTCTTGACTGAGCGGGACCCGAGGAGCGTGGGTTGCCACGCGTTTGCTTGGGGCTCGGGCCAAGGGATTTAGCGGGAGCTGGCCCGTGATGAATATGGCCTCTTGGCTGAGTGGGACTCGAGGAGCGTGGGTTGCCACGCGTTTGCTCGGGGGCTCGGGCCAAGGGGATTTAGCGGGAGTTAGCCTGTGATGAATATGGCCTCTTGGCCGAGTGGGACCCGAGGAGCGTGGGTTG